>OZ010595.1:20521923-20554423 GCA_963932145.1 Acanthosepion lycidas | reverse complement strand
GACAACATTTTCATTCTAGAATCTAAATTAGTGTTTTCCTAGGTGTCAGGTTTTGTTATTTAGACAAGATTATATATCTAGACGAAGGAAAATAAATGTAAACGCATTCCCTTCTGAAATCATCAGGCGACCTTGTTTAGTGTAAAAATGGATATTCCCTTTGTAAGCGATTGTTAAAATTGAATCGCAAAGCCACTTGGCTTTTGAGAAAAGATAACTGAAACACAATTTTACTCAAAGTTCGTTTTACTCAAGGGAGATAAGCACACGCTGCTAAGGGAGTCTTACGTTACCAATGTGTTTGAGACAGTATTTTCTTTGTTCGATTTGGGGCATGCAACATTTTTTCGATATTAGTTTATAAATTTACTGATATATATATTTATTGCCATGTTATTTGAAACGAAAACAATTATATCTTAGTCTGTGACATTTTATATATATATATATATATATATATATATATATATATATATATATATATATATATCCCAATGTTGGAAATGCCAAAAATCGATACCCCAATTTTTATCTAAGTTGTGTGGTACATGGATCTCATCGGAAGCATTTGTTAACTGCGCTGGCTCGTACTTACGTATCATTGTGACCGAGCGGTTCATGTCACTGTCCATTATCAAACTGCTAATCCTGCCATATCTTGCATTTTTCATCTGCTCTGGAAAGTTGTTTAGAAAACACAGATGGTCTCTCTGGGTTTTGAACAAAATGTATACCTGATCATGTGTCTCCAAGAGGTATTGGTTTTCCCGCTTTGATTGAAAACGTGTAACCTGACTTTTAAAATTAAAATAAATATACCCAGAGATCTCAAAATTAGGACTACAAAACAAGCAAAACAGTGACTTTGATATATATATATATATATATATATATATATATATATATATATATATAAGTAGGAGTGTCTATGAAGATCGTAAATCGTGTGAAACTGGAGTCAACATGCCGTGTTCATGTCTTAGTCCACATTCTCCATTATTACAAATGTTTCCTCCATAAGTATATCAAATTTGGAATAAAAAGCCTATGCTAATGTTCTCACTTTCTTTTCAGGTTAATAAAAATACAAAGAAGTTTTTGCATCAAAACATGTTTATAATGTATATTTAAAGGAGAGTCTTATGGAATAACCGTAGCTATCATGATGTTGACGTAATGATAGGTTAAGGCTATATATCGAATGCATTTGAACGTAACTTAAACTTATAAAGGGGAAATTGCATATATACACGTCATACATTAATCGAGTAACATCCATTATATGGAATGATGTATAAAAAGGGCTATTAATGATGTTTTTGCTGAATATTAATAGATGTTACATATTATATTAAAATTCTTAATATATATATATATATATATATATATATAGCAATTTTCGAGTAAAGTAGGAAACATGTAGAAATATTTTGTTTAATTAAGCGTTTGACCTCTGATGGACTTTATCAAGGTAAAATAAAAACTTCTATCTTATTCTGCAGACCGTCTTCATGGAGAGAGATATTTTTTTACTGAAAATCAAATTCAATAAATAATCTGTATCACGATCAAAAAATTAAACAGAATAAATCTAAAGAGTACGAGAGGAAAAATGTTGTTTGATTTTTCGGCGTTGAAAAGGTCGAACTTTAAAAAGTTTTAAACCTGTAACTTTACTGTACACAATCTGTTAATCATTAAAAAGTGCAATCTGCCCTTATTTAATTTATATTGAAATTATGATCAAGGCGCCTCAAATATTCGTTAGTAACCAATTCTTCAAATCAGCATTCTTCTCTCTGCATCTTTTTTCTTGTCTTCCAACAATCTCGAATCCGAAAGTCTGCCGACAATTAACTGGTGCACAAAAGACAAATCAATACGCCATCATCTAACCGGCTATGCCAGAAATTACTGAACCGAAATCTAAACCAGTTTGGCAAACTCACTGAAATTTTTTTTCAGATATCATAATATCTGTACTAATTTCTGCAGTGCAGAATCGTTTCTCGTAGAACATTCTCCAAACAACCTTTTTGTCTATGAAAGCAATCTAAAGACTTCAATTTCAACCACTGATATCTCCGTTCCTGGCCATCTTCCTCTCTTTTGAAATGACTCTAGTATGTACATCCATGAAGCTGGTATCTATGCAGGTGAATATCATCCATTGGCAAAGGAACTATCTATTCAGACTCCAGATTGTTTTTACATCTGTTTCCATTTTCACCTCTAGATTTAATCTTTTCTTCCTTAATCAATCCCCTTCTTCTCAGAACTGTTGTCCGCTATATAGAATCCTTTATAGTATGTATAATGACAACTCTCTACACACGTTTTCAAATTTCCTTGAGTTTGGAGACTTCAATGGCCATTAATTGAAGTGACTTCATCAATCTAATGATACTGCTCTCACTGGCATCGAGTTTTTGAACATCTCAATTGCACAATCTATCAATAAACTGATTTCCCTACCCGTTTCCCTAGAAATAATGACAGGCTTGTTCATCGACACGATTTCGTTCCTTATCTCCTCCAAGGACACATGTCACACATTGCTAGTCTGCCTTCTGCCAAATCGTGTTGTTGAGGAATATGTCACTGAGGAATCATTCAGGATAAAACCGTCAATGAAACATCCGTGTCAACAGCGAGACACAATAACCTCCCATTGAGTTCACTGTGACTGTTCAACCAACCGCAATGATTATACCAACGTGTTAGTAACGATCTTAAAGAACGGCCGCCTTGTAACTGCTTGTAATGAGAGACGAAATGTATGAAGGTAGCCATAATTCGCACTGCCTATAAAACAAGGCATCTAAACGAATATCGTTATACACAGAGTAACATTTGGAGTAGCAATTAATATATATATATATATATATATATATATATGTGTGTGTGTGTGTGTGTGTGTGTGTGTGTGTGTATATATATATATATATATATATATATATATATATATATATATATATATATATATATATTAATAAAAAGAAAGAACAGTAAGATATATAATCCGGTGTTCTTATAGATATTTTTATTTTTACAAAATAGTGCTCAATGTAAATTTACAGATCATTAATATTATAATTTAATAGACTTAAAATATGGTTTTTCGCTACACAGTTCCAACCCTGTTTCAAAAATGGAAGCTAAAAGCCCCGAATTTGTAATTTCTGTCCTTATTACGATTCTTATCACTGTTGAAGAGAACGATAGCATAGAACGAACGCGGATGATGTTTTAGATAAATGGGAAAAAAGACATTTGTATAAGAACCTGTGGAAATTTCTAGCATATATGAAGGCCACATGGAACAACTGACGAAGATAGATTGACTTCAAAAGAGTGATAGCGTAAGATAAAGCTAACCCACCAAGCGACCTTTTGTAAAATGATGGCGGAACAAGGTTCAATAAAGATAACAAAGAGACAATATTTCCTGTTTCTTAATACATTGCTTAGTTTTCGAAAGAAGTCATTCTCTATCTTAAATTGCTTTAGAATTTTAGTGTTGTAATTTCTGTCCTCAGTTGAAACACTCCCCAGATATTTAAACTGTTGGTCATCCTTTGTAAATTAATTGAAACAAAATTTTTAGTTTCCTCTCTTTCACATTCAGTCAGGTTTAGAACCAGTGGAGTGACAGGGTGTAATCCATTTCAATTTTTCCTCAGATTAGGACATTTGCAGTAGTGTGCGGTAATATGAATCTATTTTCGGAGTGTATGATGAAATTATTTTGTCTTGAAAAATGATGTGTCATGCGTGATTGCATCGGATTTTCATCACGACTAGACACTATTGTCTCAACTGTCGATTAGTTGTCCTACGGTCATTGTCTGCGAAGGACGTAACTCCAAGAAAGCGTACTAAAATTGTAACGCTGTACGAACACAATTTCTTCATACACCAAGAAAATAGATTCATATTACTGCACAACACTGCAAATGACCTAATCTGAGGAAAAATATTGCGTCATTTGTCATTTACACTATTGTCTCGAGTGTCAATTAGTTGCCCTACGTCCATTGTCTGCGATGGACGTTAATCCAAGGAAGCGTACGAAAATTGTAACGGTGCACGAGCACAATAGCAAGCCATAGCGGTGAGCAAATATATGTACTATAGACTGCCTCGGAAACTCTCCTGATCTTAATCCAATCGAGAATCTGTGGTCAATCTGCAAGGAAAGACTTCGTGGAATGGACGTACGAACTGTGCACTGGGTCATGTTTCATTGGAAAAATAGAAAAAAAAATTAAATAATAAAAGAATTATTCATTTTGTTTCAATGAATTTACACATTGAAGTATTTATGAGAATTTGGTTTCTCCAGTTAAAAATTTGAATGTAGGGAACGTCATTTTGCAGAGAGCTATGCATTCTGATTACTTCTACATTGATTTAATGCCATAACGGTCTTTCTCTATGGCAGTGAATTCGAGACAGTCTCATTCACAGATGGAGTAAGAATTGAGGTAAAAGAAATATGGATCTACTGAAGGATGTTGAGAATACAATAGCATCAAAAAGAAAGAACAACATCGTCACTTATATGTAACACCAGAAAGTATTTTCCTTGTATTTTCACTGGCAAGGAATGCTATTGTGTTCGTGCAGCGTTACAATTTTAGTATGCAGACATTGACCGTAGGGCAACTAATCGACCATCGGGACAATAATGTCTGGGCGTTATAAAAATCTGATGCAATCATGAATGACAATATTTTTCAAGTTAAAAAAATTTCTTCATAGACCGAGAAAATAGATTCATATTACTGTACACCACTGCAAATGACCTACTCTGGGAAAAAATATTACATCATCTGTAATCCACGCTCTTGTCTCGAGTGTTAATTAGTTGCCCTACGCCCATTGTCTGCGATGGACGTTAATCCAAGGAAGCGTACGAAAATTGAAACGTTGCACGAATGAACTCGTCAGCCTTACCAATGAGCAAATCAATGTACTATCGACTGGCTCGGAAACTCTCCTAATTTAAATTTAATCGAGAATATGTGGTCAATCTGCAAGGAAAGAATTCGTGGGATGTGCATACAAAGTAGTAACATATGAACTGGCTCAGTGGGGAAATACGAAAAAGAATTAAATAATATCGGAATTATTTGTTTTGTTTCAATTAATTTGCACAAGTTTGCAAAATGGCGGAAATATCTGACGCAATATAGTTGATAACTCTATAAGTTTTTGTTCTCTCCGCTGAGAGCAGAGATTGAACACACGGCTCTTTGGATCAAGTCACTTTTTAGATCAACCAACCAAAGCTTTCATCCATTGGATAAAAAGCGAATTGACTCTGTAACAATAATATCTTACCTAATTGTAACACTATAAGCATTCTTGTATTGGAGTGATTAAGTACTCCACGGCACTATACTTTTTGGTAAAATCCTACCTGACTCACGCAGGGTTAAGCTAATAAACTAGCTTGTCTGAAAGGAAATCGGAATACTGACTCGGATCGGGAGTAAGGAAACAATCATTGCTTTAGGACAATGATTACCCATGTATTTTAAGGGACACTGCAGATGTAAGAAGAAAGCAATAGACAAAGACGCACCTGCTTCGAATAATCCGTGAACTGTCGTTCATAAGGATATGTTTATTTTCTACGCTTTTTAAAAAGTCAATATAGCACTCAGAGTGAAAGGTATAATTTGCAATGATAGGTACTGGTATTTAAAATTAGATTCATAGCGTTTACTAAATTCTGGACATTTAGTTTTAAAGATTGTTTGAAAAATCGGACAGGAATATCTAATTTCCGGAGGGTTTGGCTTACAAACTGATTTTAAAATTTTACTGTTTCAAGAACAAATCCGAATAAAGTTGGCATTTTTTGTATTAGATATGTCGAAAGTAAATATATTCAAACCTGTATTCATATTATGAATCACCACAAGCAAAATATGCAATTCTTTTACAGTATTCAATCAGTAAAATCTGTGTAAAAATTTATAAAACATTACAAACATGGCTAATCAAGGAATAAGATCTTAAACTCTTTGTTAAATCATAATTAATAAAAACAAAGGATAGGAAAAGTATATATAGCAGTATAATAATGTTGTGTACAAATCATGAGATTATGTTTTAAATTTGCATTATTAATTTGATATGTTTTAAATTTGCATTATTAATATAATTAATACGCAGTATAATGTAAGACATTTTTTATGTTTATACGTTCTTTTTATAGATACAAATATTTAAGTAAACTCTGTTTATAATAAACAGTATTAACAACATTTACCGAGACATTTTCATAGAAAATACGCGTCCTCCGAGAGGAATCGAACCTGTATTCGACAAGGAACCGTCATTTAGCCTGACGTGCTTTTACCGATTTCGCTACAGAGAAAAAAATTTCGGTTAGCAAGGTCGATTTTACTGTTTTTAAACTACAATTTCCCATGATTTTCTCTCGTACATTCATATGTGTTCGATGCGTATCCAAATGTAAACAAATGACGTCACACATTATGAAATGTACAAAGTCCGACAATTATTTTAAGACATTTTTATTTTTATACGTTCTTTTCATAGACGCATATTTTCTATCAAAATTTCTCGGACATTCAGGCCGGTAAATGTTGTTAATACTGTTTATTCTAAACAGGGCATTTACTTAAATATTTGTATCTATAAAAAGAATGTATATACATAAATAAAATGTCTTAAAATAATTGCCGGACTTTCTCCATTTCATTATGTGTGATAGTTTCATATATTACCTTATAGGTAAATTGTTAAGTATAATTTCCCTTTGAAGCAAATGATGATCTTTTTTCATCAACACTCTGATTTATTAATAATGTCCTTGTGCCATGCATCTTGACTATATACAATTTATAAAGCTTCAGTACATTATAAATTTTATAAGGCCCTGCTATAAGGTCTTCACTACAATACTACAATTTTTAACATAGACTCAGTCTACTAAGACGCTTCCCCCCAAAAAATAAATAAATAAAAATAAAAATTGTAAGGATTTGAGAAAAAAATTGCCATTATTTACCATGTCAAAGTCCAACTTTCAAATTGAGTGCAATACCACGGTCCCAAAATGGCCATGCCATAGTTCTCATCGGTTAAAGAAAATATTTAAAAAAAAAAAAAAAAAAAAAATCAACGTCCAATCAGAAACGTCACAAGACGTCCATATTTCTATGTTTTTGCCAGGCGAGTTTTCATTTGCAACAATGTTAAGCTGAAAGTATGAGGCGAGTAAGCATTTGCACTCAACTCTGCATTCGGCCAACAGACATCAGCCACCGACATCAAAAGCGATTGGAGAGACGTAGATAAAAATAGATAGGAAGCGAATAATAAGAGTAGACTTAGCAAAGATCGAACAACGAAATCAGGCAGAGGCTTTCAGACCGTATTTGCATCAAAAGAATCCGTTCGATACTGATACACGTCCGGTCTGCGTGTTTAGGCTGTCTCGCGATTACAGACTTGTCGATGGACGGTTGTCCTTGGATGATCGAACAGAAATCGTAAATAAATTTCGGCAAATTTAATTAGCTGAATGTTTCTGGGTGGATATTTGGTTTTGAAAAGTGCATTTTAGGATTTAAAATTGGTGGTGGATTTTTTTTCCCGAAATAGATAAAATTTAGTCATTTATTTTAGTCAGGAATATATCACAATATTTTATTGTTTAAGAGAAAAAGGGAGAAACGTTTTTTTTAAAAAAAGCAAAAAGTACCGAGTGTAAAGTAAAAAAAGAAAAAGACAAATGGAGAAATACTAATGGTAAACTGGTGATACCCCTGACGAGTGGGCGGGGTGATTCTTTTAATCTGAAAGTTCATATTTTTAGGGGCAAAATCTCGAACAGCCTTGAGGTGATTGACGGATTGATTAAAAGGTCTCAAATTGAATATAAGTCTATACTGAGAACAATACAAACAATATTTTCAATCATTTCAATCCAAGGAAGGCAACGAAGCCGTTAAGACGAGTGTGAAGGACACTGAGAAAAATGTTTCTGAAAGGAAAGAGCAATAAAAAACAAAAAAAAAAACCAAAAATAGGATTCAATAGATGATAACAAATGACGCTTCATTTTAATTGTTAGGGATAAGGAAATCAAGAAGATAGAAAAGTGAAAACACTATTAGAATAGAACATACGTTAACATTTAGCAATTTCAACGCTATAATGATGAGACCTATCATCCAATCTATTGCTATGCTTAAATTCCTGAAGTCGTGGTAACATAAAATAGAGTTCATCAGACCAATTGCCATGAAAATATTTATACCAAAGGCACAGATAAGCTATTTTACAGCCGTATAAAAATACTAGAAGCCGAGGTCCTTGGTCAGAAACGATAATATTGCAGATTATTCTTGAAGATTTTGCCTAACCCAGGCCTGTCTATTTTGGGTATTGATCCGGGTGGAAGCGCTCGTGCTGCCTACATTAAACTGACCCTGTGCTATTCCTACCATCGAAAGGTAGCAAGTAAATACTGATTCTAGTATCTTCCCTCGGGCGAACAAACAACATGCTATCTTTCAAATGTGTTTCTCTTTTCAGGACAGAAAACATCAAATAAACGAGGAATGTCTGTTGCCGGGGATGCCAGCCCTGCGGAAGAACCTACCTCAGTGCACCTAAGTGGGAGGTTCCGTGGAATATCGACGTCAGCGAAATGTTGTTTGCGTGGATTGGCTAGTTTTAGCCCTACAGCAGATGCTCGCAATTGGACTTTGACATTAAACCAATCATGTGCCAGAACCCTTCACTCTGAGGAGGGGTAGTAAATACCAGGCGTATTATCTGTTCTTATCATCTCTAATGGTAATGGCACGATTAGCTGTTTCATTATAAGGAGACTTTCGGTATTCATTGATCGAGCACTGCTACAATCAGTGTAAATCCATCAAATACTAGCAGTATGACCCGACTTCGGGCGGGTCTTTCATTACTGGGAATTTTTGACGTTCACTTGGAGCAGTTTAAGTTTAAAATCAACCCACCCGAAAATAAATATTAGTAACAACATTTGGGTTCAACTGTGCCACATGCCAAAATGGGGGGGGGGGGTATAATAATTTGAATGGGGGTGGGGGACAGGAAAAGGGGACTGTATAATAATAAGTAATATTATTGTAATAATTTAAACTATTTATTTTTATTAAAATTTTTATGAAAGATATATATCCAAGAATAGATGGTAAATAGTAAAACGTTTCTGAGAGTTATAATAGACAGGAAGTAGTGGAGAGCTATTTTCGACAAAAATTTGGCTTCAAAACCGGCACTGAAGGATTATCTAGCAAACAAAAAAAATCAACAAAATCGGATGAAAACTATGGAAAAGCATAAACAACATCCGATCACACACACACACACACACATACACACGCACATACACACACATACACACACACATACACACACACACACGCATACACATACACAGACACACATTTTGAGTATTATAGAATGTAAATATGATTAGTTATATAAATTTAACTGTATAACAATAAATAATATTATTGTACTAATTTAAACTATTTTTATTGAATTTTTTATGAAATATATATATATATCCAAGAACACTTTGCTGATAGTTATAATGAGCAGGAAGTAGTGGAGAGCCATTGTCGTCAACAATTTGGACTCAAAACCGGCACTGAAGAATTATCTATCAAACAAAAAAAAAATAAATAAAAATCGGATGAAAACTATGGAAACGCATAAACAACATCCGATCATACACATGCATATACACACACACACACGCGTGGGCACGTCGAGGCTGTATAAGCAAGCTTGTCTCGCTTGAACACTTACGACTGAGTAGTGAGTTCGATTCTCACTGCGTGCCCCCGCCTTTTGGCCTTGTGCCACATCTATGCTACGCATGAAAAATGTCAACGTACACACACATTTTGAGAATTATAGATATTGATTTCAATTTAAACAACTTTTCAAGAAAATAAATTATGTCCAGTAACCGTTATCGTGCTTTCTAGTATTATTGGAGGTTTCCTTCCTAACCCTTTGTTTGAAGTAGTGTGGAATATCAGAATTCTGATGATGGCATTATTTTCTCTCCAAATAACATGTCACGCATTTTAGTTATTGCTGGAGTTGATGACATATGGTTTCTTTTATTTGCTAAAGTTCTGTGTGTTTCTGGAACGACGTCATCGTGATTCCTCTTCAAGCCCCACAAGAGTTACTTGCTCGAAGCCATCTTTATCCCTTCATCTGAGAAGACAGTTGCATTCACTTGACAATTTAGATGTTTCTGAACTATTTTTCTCCATTCATCATATCCATAGGAATGTCTCGATCCGATGGGAATATTTAAGTACCTGAATTTTATATTTTTAATGTTTTCGTTAATGTTTGTAGCAATTGTAGCTATTCTTGGCACGATATGTTTAATTTTATTACCTCATATAGGAAATTTGTTACAACTGATCCATACAACGAGGTATATGAAATGTTTTGTATTTACTAAATTTAGCACCTGAATTTTTGTCCGGAATTCGGTGTACCCGCCATGACAGCTTTCATTCCAATTCCAGAAGATAGTTTGTGTTTTGGAAAAGTTTATCTTGCACGCCCTGGTATACCACCTAAAATTGATTGACTACCGGATGGGTACTTGTGCCGTTGTGTAGGGACAACAAATTAACGATAGAACAGAGACGATATCCCTGATTTTTGCGCAAGACAAGCGAGTGAATCTTTCATCCGTGGTCGGACACAGAGATTACCCTGTCCTTAACAGAAATGTCGGGCCTTCATTTCGTCATTTTGCACAGATAGTGTGCTAGCAAAAACAACAACAATAATAATAATAATAATAATAATAATAATAATAATAATAATAATAATAATAATAATAAATGTTTCAGTAGACTCATTGAAGGACTCCCTGGTAGACCATGTCTTAAGGAAATACAATATATTGTACTCACATGTACAGGCAACACCTTGCGAAAGGCTTTATCTATGTAAATTATGTACGATGTCGTTTTCAGAACTGCTCAGTGGAAAAGTCATGATGGTATTTCTGACCTAAGCTCTATGGTCGGGGATGGGAAAGAAATGAATATACACCAGAAACCAAAATAATAATAATAAGAAGAAGAAGAAGACGAAGAAGAATGAAATAAGCAAATGCAACGTACCAAATGCCAAAAGTTAATGCAATGCACCAAATGCAGAAACGATGGTAATATAAGCTTCTTCATGGTCAATACTCTTCCTGTACGAAACAAGCCGATGGAGATGTCCCATATCCATCAGTGCTTAAGTAGATCAGAGTTAAAAGCTGAAACTGAAGATTTTATTCTTGCTGCACAAGGCTAATGCTTGTTAAATAGAAATTAGCTTGCTCACATACTGAAAAATTATATATTGACATAACTATCCAGAAACAGTTAACCATTTTGTATAAGTTTCCACGGTACTGGCACCAAATGAATATAAACCCAGCATGACAAGTTTGGAAAATATGCAAATTTTACGGAAAGGAAAATGCAAAGAACGAACAGAACAATCAAAGTTAATGTCCAAGACATCGTGATCAAAGACCACAAAAACAGAATTCTCTTTCTTATTGGTAGTCTCTTCAGGTTGTAACGTATTTTTGAAGATCTTTCAAAAAACTACCAAATTAGAAGAATCTTTAAGTGAAAATCTAAAAAAATATGGCACGTGAGAACGTTAGTAATTCCAATTATGGTTGGAACACTCGAACTGATTGGAAAAGGTTCCTACAGATTCATAGAAGGGATTCTTTGAAACCCAGACCGTAAAGATAAAAAATGTGCTCACAAATACAGCTCACACATTACGAAGAGCTTTATCAATGTGTGTGATATTAATGTTTGGGGTTATTTTACAAAAAATGATCTGGAAAATATGAAGCCATTTCTGATCTTTTTTCTCTGGCTGAGAACTGGAAGGAATTGTGTATACAACATAAATCAAAGGAGATAATAATAATAATGATAATAATAATGATAATAATAATAATAATAATAATAATAATAATAATAAGAAGAAGAAGAAGAAGAAGAAGAAGAAGAAGAAACCCCACCAGCAGCAACAACAGCAATAAAAACAAAAAATAACAAATATAAGCACCCGAATCAATAAAATCGATTCATTATCATTGATCAAATAAGCGCCATTTTGATGCAACTTGCTGTTTCCGCCCACTGACAGGACACTTACAGATCGAAGTGGACGAATAGATCGATGAGACAAAGTGCAGATCGATTATTTCACAATGTGCAGTGATGATGAAAACACAATATTCGTAAATGATCGTCGAAATAGACAAGGAATTTCGCTTGATTTTTTGGGTCGAAATTGTCGAATTTTCTCCGAAAACCCGTGAAACAAACTGTCAGTTGTAACAAAAGACGAAACAAAACAAATCACAGAGACTGGAAATGGTCGGCCTTTGTCAAAGGAATGTAATCCGCCTTTGTGTTGGATTGACTTCGAAAAATGAAACACAATGGTCGACTTTTCCTTTCAATATTTCACGAGTTTGAATCAGCAACAGGCTTAAAGGGTATCGACGTCTTCACAGTTAAATAAAAAAAAAGAAAAACAATACTTTCGCAAAGTTTATAACCGCTGTAACCCTTTGTTTTGTTAATATATTCGTACTACCCTAAGATACGTAGATGATATTGTTTTCTTAGCAGAATAAATCTATGTACTTTTAATTCATTAGTAGCTCTAAAGCTGCTACCTGGGCAGACTTAATGCTAGTCCCTACGGAGAGCTAATTAGGCCTTCACTCAAAAACTGAAGGGACCTCTTGTTCAGCTTAGAAAACAATGATAATTTTGAAGACATAACTTTGAATTCAGTTCGCTCCATGGAACTTCAAAACCTCACTTTAACTCTGATACGGCGTACAATTCTAATTCCGAACAAAATACCATTTTTAGCCGAAAGTCGATTTGTGTCGAAATTCCAAAATCAGGCCGAAAATTAAATCCTTCAAATCACAAATTCTTTGGAAGTTCAAAACCTCACGTTATGAAATCTCTCAATTTTACTCTGGTTTTTGGCATTTTCAAGAAAAATATTATTTTTTCCATTCAGAAAATTTTGATATTCAAATATTAAAACAATAAAATTAAATTCCCTAAGAATTGTGTTACTTTAAACTCAGTATGAATTTAAAAAACTTTTAAATCACTATTTTTTCAGTCATTTTGAATTTTGAACTGTTCCCTCCTCACCCGGTCCCAAATTCCAATTCTTAATGGTCCAGCACCAGATGAAGGTCAGATTACTGGATCATCTTAATTCCAAAAAGTTATATGTCTATGTGTAAAGCAAGAATGGCCCGAGGTAGAGAGGCTTCCGACACACTGGCCGTTTATTTATTTAGATATATTTTTTTATTGTCCCCAATCGAAGTTGCTAAATTCGCCTATCCTCTGGTTCACATACCTCCCCAGTCTGTTGACGCGGACTGGAGGTGAGTGATTTGTTTCCTGTTTGGGATTGGAGCTCCGGTTTCTTCATTAATTTACTTCAACATTCTTTTTTTCGCATGTCCGCCTAAAACTCGGACCTTTTATTTAATATTTACTTAATTTTGTTCCTCAGAAAAGCAGACAGGTTCGCCTATCGGCCTGTTGACAATCCTGCCTGATGCTTTGAACGGTAGATTTGTCACTTGTTTCCTTCTTTAGGATTGGGTTTCCTGTTTCTTCGACGCCTAAAACTCTGAACTTTTATTCAATATTTATTTACATTCAGTCGTCCTCAACAGGAGCATGAAGGTTCGCCTATGATCCGGTTCAAATTCCTCCACCGTCTATTGAAAAGTAGCGGTTTCTCTCTTGTTTCCAGTTTAGGATTTGTATTTTCAGTTCATTCAAATACATTTAAAGCCTCCCGGAGGCCCCTTGCGTCTTGATGGCGTAATAACATTGTTTGATGTGTTATCTCCTTCTCTGTAGCCGGCTTGCTCGTGGGAAATATATATATATATATATATATATATATATATATATATATATATATATATATATATATATATATATATATATATATATATATATATTGTTATACTGGAACACACCTATTATATTGTTAATAGACTCTCCCACATATAATAAGTAGGAGTAGTAGTAGCAGTGGGCAGTGAGTTGGTCACTCAGTCGATGTACGACCGTTAGTCGGATATTGATGTATCAGCCACCCCAACTAGATTACTGCGTCATTAAATATTATATCAAGTTCCTAACGTTTTGTACGTCGAACCTATTTTAAGAGCGACTTAGTACAAATACAAGCCTTCACTGTGAAACCACTACATAAGAATTTTGGCGACGAAGATGAGATACTCATAGGTAGGAAGAAAAAAATTCGTTCGCTATATATATATATATATATATATATATATATAACTAGCTGGATTCTGTTTTAAATCTTTCTTGACTGGGTGTTATTCTTTTTATCATTTTACTGCTTTTATAAGCTTTTTGCAAATATGAGTGTTTGTTTTTTTTTTGTTTTTTATCGTTTTGAGATCCTTTTATACTTACTGATCAACCGAATCTTCATTTTAAAAGTAAGAAGAGATGGTCGTCTCCTGTAAAGAAGCGGTAATCATCGTAAATATTTATCCCATGACAGTATTACAGCAGGCAAACCAAACTGAGCTTCAGAAAGGCTTTCTCCGTCCGCGACAGAATGTGCTACTTAAACCACTGAAGAATTTAAGTAACTTTTTCATGGACTGAGAGATCCCCACGAGTGGCGAAAACTTTCTGAGAGATGGTCGAGTTTATGAAGTCACAATCTGTAGATAGGTTCATAAGCAAAGCTATCAAAAACAGTCTGTCAGCTATTTAACCCATAGCTAGGGGAATTGATTTATTCACACATTTCCAAACGGAATACAACGAATTCAACAGGGATTCGGATTCGTCTCTGATTTCTCATTCCGAGCAACAATCTACCACACCTGTGTCCCCCCCATATATATATATATATATATATATATATATATATATATATATATATATATATACAAGTGTTAGAGAAGTTTACTCAGTAGAATAATCGCACGAAGTTTCGTAATGAATAATACTTAGGACAAGAACAACACATATAAGGTTCGCCAGCGGCGCGTAGAAGTGAGTCAAGTGAATTCTACAATGAATATCCAACTGCAGGATATTTAACAACAACTCTACGCAGTCAGATGTGGTACAAGGCCGAATTTAATGTCGGGTATCCGAGCCCGTAGACTGGACTAAATATTCCCCGTGGACCCCGTATAAAACGGGTAGCTGTCTCCCGAGACGAGATTCTGCCCTTCGACATAGCCTCGTCTGAGGATCCTTTCTGTCCGGAAACAGAGAGTTTGACCAGCGCAGCTAGAGACGAATCTCCAACTGCAGGTTATCTAGCAACAACCCAACGCGTTCAGATGTGGCACAAGAACGAATTTAATGTGGGGTAACCGAGCCCGAAGACGCAACCAATAATTTCTATAATTGCGTTTTTACCTTTCTTATAGAATAGTATAGGACTTTGAAAATTTACAATGGAAGATGTGCATATTTATTAGGTAAACGGACCTCACCTTTTCATTATTGCTTCTCGTAGTCGTATTGGTAAAATGCATGTTTGACATTTAAGTTGCATTTTTAGATACAGATTGAGAACACAATTTCGATTCATGTCGGGAGAGTATTTTCTTTAATAGTTGACACTAATTTTACTGTTCAAAAAATGAATAGATAAAAATAAAAAAAAATAAAAACAAGGTTGGAATTTCTGCACTTTGCCTTGGAAACACTAAGTATAATGTTTATCATATTATAATTCCGTCTCTGGGGACCTCGACGTGGTGTAATGGTTAGAAAGCTTGTCTTGATATATAACACTTACGACTGAGTAGTGAGTCTGATACTCACTGGGTGCCCCATATTTTCGGGCTTGTGCCACATCTAAGCTGGGCTTAGAAAATCATGATTATAATTCAGTCTGTTACTTACCGCGTACGTTATGCCCTGTCATTACATCACGTAAACAATGGACACTTCTTATTTGATTGCGTGGAGAGACAGAAGAAAACATAATAATGTCGTTCTTTGATTTTAGAAAAAAGGATGGATAAGAAAAAGAAAGGAAAGAAGGAAGGCGGGGTTGAATAAAAGAATTAATACACAAGCGATATCTGCTTTAATGATATTGAGTGGCTTCTCTTTCGAAACCTCCCCTGTATGCCCTCTTATTTCTCTAAATAATGACCTACATGCATACATCATAAATTTAAGAAATCATCAGAAAATTCAAATTGATGAACCGTGCTATTTTCTCATATTTTGCTTGTAATAATCAATATATATATATATGAAGAAATATAGTCTTAAGTTGTACTATATTTATGGTATAAGATATATATATATATATATATATATATATATATATATATATATATATATATATATATATATATATATATATATATATATATATTAAGAAATGGACAAAGTCCGACAATTTATTTAGTAAAGACATTTTTTATGTTTAACATTCTTTTTATAGATACAAGTATTTAAGTAAATGCTCTGTTTATAATAAACAGTATTAAATAACATTTACCGACCTGAATGTCCGAGAAATTTTCATAGAAAATATTCGTCCATTGACAGGATTCGAACCTGCATCCTATACGGAACCGCCATTTAGCCGGGCGTGCCTAACCGATTCAAATTTTTCTATTGTACGAGATTCATGGAAGATTGAAGTTTATAAGCAGTAAAATTCGACCTTGCTAACCGAACGCTCCTTTGTGGCCGAATCGGTTAGTTTAAGTTCAAAATTCCGATTACCTGAAGTGGGAGCGTACAACGCTCGAAACGTCCTGAATGTGACAAAATTTCGAATAATATAAATAGTTTAAATATAAACCCTTATTTTATTTGTATGTTAATTATTGTATAAAATAGTATATCATTTTCAAGATGCTTCATTTTTTTCATCAATCCGGATAAGCAGCAATTTGTAACGCTAATCTAAACATTTGTTCAAATGAAGAAAATCTATGAAATGATGAATGAATGATAAATTGCTCTTCGTTTACTTTTCAAAATGAGCAAATAATTATCTCTACATGATATATTCATTTTTATAATAAAATATGTTATTTTTTTCTTGTAAAGAGATATTCAAGCCTACCACAGGTTACAACTGCGAACTGATACTATAAAAGTTGAATTCCAGTGAAAGAAAGTCTATTAACTCATTGTTATCAGTGTGGTCATATTATAGAACGATTTGCACAGTAAATGAGTTTTATCAGCTATGAAAATTGCATTTAAAGGTGAATTTCTTAGCTGATAAAACTCATTTTGACAATCTGTAACATACAGATATATTAATAGGAATAGTTTTCTGTAATAAACTAAGTTTAGTGCCTAGAAATCAAGTTGCTCAGAGGCGTCTCGTTCTATCAAAGAATGTTTTCCTAGTGCCGTAAGAATACAGTATAATAATATTGACCAGTTCCGCTTCTTTTCATTTTTGTTATAATTCCACCGAGAGTGCCAGACATGGCCCCTAGCAAAAATCATTGAGCGGAAACTGATCACTTCTGAGATGAAAAGCCTGAGGAAAGCAGAGAACAAGACCAGCCGTGACAAGATCAGAAATGAAGCAATAAGAGATATGGTAGGGGCAATACCAATAATACAACACATCAAACGACAGAGGATCAAGTGGTTCGGACATCTCACTCGTATGCGTATCAAACAACCAGCCCTACGAGCATACACCATCAGGTACACGGTCTGGAGTGCAAGAGACAGACCAAGAAGCCGCTGGGACCGACTCAGTGGAAGACACTCTCAGAGGCCACGAGATAACTCTCCTCCAGTTAACTCGCCTTGCCTCCGACAGTTAATAGGACAAGTGGAAGGAAAAACTAAACACAAACACATTAAGTAGATTAAAAATATGTCATACTTTCCACTTGAATACATGCATCAAATAATTTTTATATTTCGTTTTTTTTTTTTTTACAGAAAGTGTTTGCTCCTTATACGATGGGCATAAGAACATTCTTAGTTCATAAATAGAAAATACGCTGACAATGTCGCAATTTATCTCCAGAATCCAAGATGACCAAAAGCAGATAAACCGTTCTGTCCTCTGAGCAAGCTAGCTCAAGAGAGAAAAGAACAGATTCTAAAATCAATACCTCCAAAACCAATCTAATCATACTGAGTTTGGTCCACTCGTGATGAACCTTTGGAATTTAAAGGATGCTCATAATTATGAACGTCTAATGGCTATCAAGTTCACTGTAGATCGGTTGTTTAGTGGGTACTATTCACCCTTGCGCAAATTAATTGAAACTGACGCTTTGGTTTCTCTTTTTCAGCATACGGTCAGTTTTAGACCCACTGGAGTGACAGGGTTTAATCGATTTCTATTTTTCGTCAGATTAGGTCATTTGCAGTGGTGTGCAGTAATATGGGTCTATTTTCGGTGTGCATGGTGAAATTTGTTTGGCCTTGAAAAATATTGCACCATCTGTGATTGTATCAGATTTTTATCACGCCCAGACACTATTGCCTCGACTATCGATTAATTGTCCTACGACGACTGTCTGCGATGTACGTTATTCCAAGGAAGCGTATGAAAATTGGAACGCTGCACGAACATCATGGCAATCTTTACCATTGATCACATCAAAGTACTACCGACTGTCTTGGAGATATTCCTGATTTAGATCCATTCGATAGTATGTGTACATTCTGCAAGGAACGACTTCGTGAAATGGACATACGAAGTACTAAGATGTACTTCTTTGTAAAAATTCGTTATATAGAAGAAGGGTGTAATTTTCCTGTTTTTCTTCTTTTTTTTTCGTTAGGAATTAATATTTCACTATTCAAATATATCTTCCCATTTAGGTAACACGTTGTTAGTTAGGGCAGGTTGAAATTAAAACTGATTTAATATTCTACCGGGCATGAAAGCTGAAATCGGATGAGATAAGTAATAAAACTAAGTGATGGATACATAGTTTTTACTAATTTCTGAGCATTTAGTTTTAAATATCGTCTAAAAACGTACAGAAGATTCTCTTTCCGCAGGTTTTTGCTTATAAACATATTTGAAAATTATACTTTCAAAAACAAATCCACAGTCAGTTATATGCCATGCGTGATACGCGCTTAGGCGATCATGTATCTTTTAATACATGACTGACGAGGCAGATTTTTCCTAGCAGTAGGTTGCCTTTCTTTCTGCGGTAGACCAGTTGCCATCCAAGTGTATTTACCCATTGCTAGGAGAGAAGAACAGGATTCATACTTTTCCTAAGCTTCCTAAGTGAATATAATGGAATCAACTGGAAGTCGAGATCGGATGTTCGATTCCTCAATCTGAGTCGCTATCCATCACTCTACCGTTGCTTGAACACGGTACAGTGATAGATAAATGTTTATTGAGAATCGTCCTGAAACTAATGCATTGTATAATATATTACATCATACTATATCTAAATTGTTCAGTATAATGTCCCTTTGAAGTAAACGAAGGTCTTATTTGATGAAACATCGATTTAGTAATAATATGCCTTGCATCTTGTCTACATTCAGTTTGTAAAGCTTCAGTAAATTATAAGTTTTATAATCTGTGCTTTAGGATTCACTGATAACACGGTTATATTTCAACGCTACAATTTTGTACCTAAACTTAATAATTAAACTTGTTTCCTCAAATAACTTTAATAATTTCGTAAAAAAACACTTTGTGCCATTATTTTACACATTCAATTTGAGTGCAATATCACGGTCCCAAGATCGATCTGCCCTATTATTTATCCTTTGTTTCTAGCTCTTATTTCGTGCTGGGTAAGACAATAAACTACATCCAACGGCAAGGCTCCTGATCAGGAGGTTTTGAGAAACGTGGAACCACCTCTTAATTGCTGGTATTCCTAGGTCCACCCTGATCCAGGCTGGTAGCACCTGATAGGGTCACAACTGTGGGCAAAGAGTTAACCTCCAAACTGGGGTCCAAACACTCTGAGTGTGTAAAAACAGTTTTTAAAGCCAGCAAAACATGTCTGGAAAAGATTATTACCAGTAATACATTATTACCAGCAATATATTTTTGAGAAAAAATATTACCAGCAATAAGAATTACCATTAAATAACCCACTGAGGTTGATATGCCGTAAAAAGGCCCAAAACGAACCAAACTAAACTAAAACACTTAACAGATACTTACATTTTCTTACTTGCTTGATCTCTTACATTTCTAATAAGTATATTGTACGTTGGGCTTTTTCTATTGGTACCAAAGATAACATTTCTTTTCTTATAATGAAGCGTTCTTTCTTTCGATATGTCTTTTCCATCTGGTACTGGAATAACTTCAGTTTTATTTTTTCAAATTTTGTGTTTGTTATCAACACGGTGTCATGAATCAACAATATTCTCCTAGAGTGCAGACAGGGACGTGAGTAAACAAAAGAGACTTTTATGTTGGCCATTGCTGGGGAGAAGAAATGAGTAACGGACTTTTAGATAAAAACCAGCATTTATGATTTTATAGATATTTGTTTAAACTGAGGAATAATTACCATTACATATCCTTTGCTATTCCGCCCGTCATCTTGATTGTTATGCTAAAGATATGCTATTTAAATAGTTCAACCATCTGTATGTCACAATCACTGAAGTTGTGGAGAGCCATGATCGACAACATCCTGAAGTGATACGGCACATAAAAGACTCGGTATTTACCAACCTCCACACAAAGCATGATGTGGCACAATACCAATTTTTAATTAGGGCAAATCTGAGCCCATAGGCACGACTAAATATTGTACCTAAACCCTGTTTATACGAGATCGGGTTTGTCTACCTCTCCAGATGAGACTGTTCTTCAGGCAGGATGTAGCACAAGACCGATTTTTATGTGGGTCTAATCCTAAGCCATAAGCTAGGGTAAAATTTCCCCGTAGTGCCCACATACACGGGGTCGGGATTGTCTGCCTTCCCAGACGAGACTCTGCCCTTCAGCATAGCCTCATTTGAGTTCCTCCCTTTCCAAAGACTTAGTTTGACAAGCCGGGTACTGCTAAATACAGACATTTGGCTGACTCAACATAGAAGAAGACTCTTACTTTCCATACGCCTTGTTATTTTAAAATTACCCTGGCTCTCTTTCTTCATATCTTGTATCAGAAAGGCCAGTTCTGATTGGTGGCCTCGACACGCTCCAATATTTGTTGGGGGGCGTGTGAGGTAATGGATAGAGGCTCGGATTGAGAAATAGAAGAGCCGAGTTCGAATTCCAGTCGAATTTATTGCATTCATTTAAGCGCAAACAACGTTTGGAAAGATATAAATCCATCTCTTCTTCACAGCTGGAACCTATAGCCTTGATTGGCAACCAGTCTATGCGAAAGAAAACTCCGAATTCAAACATCCTTGTTGGTCTTGTCTCCTTAATTTCTGAGAAAAAATATATCAACGGTCCAAAAGGAACCGGCAAGACATTGCACTATTCTGCCTTGAATGTCACAATAAACCAGAATTGTGAGATAGAGGCGAGCGGTGTCCCCATTGTAATTTATTAACACTTACTTGTTTCTCCTGTTCTGTTAATGTTATTCAAAGTATTGATCGGTAGAACTACGTATCTGTTTTCTTCAGGTATCTTCGTTTACTGCAAGGAGATTGTCCAACATTCATTTCCTTAGAGGAATTGCGATATATAACAAAGGAGACAAATCCTCAGGCTTTATTTCTAATGACATTTTCCTATCTCTTATTTCTTTGCTTACTTTATATAAGTCCTCTTCTTCTATTGTCATGAGACTTCATATTTTGGTGTCGCACGTTTTTGACTTCAACTACTACACTACCTAGATAATTAAATTTCGGCTCATACAGATATAATGAAAGATACAGTGTGCGATGGATAAATTATCGTCGATATTACGCAAAAATGAAAATAGCTCTGGCATTTTATATTAACAGATACATTTACCAAAATTCAAAAAAACATATTTTGAAATAATAAAAAGTAAATTTATTCAATAAAATCGCCATTGGCAAAAATGAAAATAGCACTGACATTTTATTAAAAAAGATACATTTACCAAAATTACAAAAAAAATATTTTGAAATACGAAAGATTAAATTTATTTCATAAAATTGCCATTGGCAAAAATGAAAATTGCACTGATATTTTATTTAAACAGATATATTTACCAAAATTACAAAAAATATTTTAAAAAATACTAAAGGGAAAATTTATTCAATGAAATCGTCATTGGCTTCAACCAAGGCCACTAGACAACTTCGTAATCTCCTGCAAATCTTCTGGACGGTTTCCATGTTTAAGTTCGTGAATGCTGCCATAATCCTTGTCTTCAGTGTATCTTTTGCATTACAAAGAGTTTTATCGGTCTCTCACTCAACTTCACTCTGCGCATAATCAAGGAGTGTTGCAGTATGGGGAGATAGGTGGCCAGATTTAAGGACTGATGTCGTCTCAAATAGTCTCACAGCCAAGTCTGTGTCCTTCTGCTTGCGTGGCGTGGTGCAAAGTCATGTTGTCGGACATAGAGTCTTCCAACAGCCACCCTCTTGACCCTGGACATCACTACCTGCTCAAGAGAGAGAGAGAGAGAGTGAGGAGCAATAAATTGTCCTCAGAATTAAGCTGAAATGAAAGTAACACGGGTACCTCATTTTAACAGATATATTAGGTTGGTGCAAAAATAATCACGTAATAATGTCGTTTTTTGACGTTAAAAATACGTCGAAAAACGACATTAATACGTCATTATTCTTGCACCAACCTAATATCTACCAAACTTTTACAAAAATATCTTGAAATATTAAAGAGCACATCTATTCCATAAAATCGTCATTGAGTTCAACCACGGGCTCTATATGACTTCGGAATCTCCTTCATCTCTTATGGACGGTCTCCTTGTTTAAGTTTTTGAATGCTGTCATAATCCTTGCCTTCAATTCATCTTTCTTGTTAGAAGAAGTTTTGTTGGTCTTTCGCTCAACTTCACCCTGGACATAATAATTATGAAGGTTTGTGGTATGGGAAGTAAGGTGGTCAGATATAAGGCATGATGTGGTCTTAAATATTGTCTGACAGACATGACTGCAATCTCTGTTTGTGTGACACGGTGCAGAGTCCTGTCAGCAGCAACTATTTTCACCTAGTGCAGCATTACCTCTTCAAGGCACTTGATGTATAACCTCGAGTCTCTTTGGGAAGATAAATGGAGATTAAACGTCACCATGACTAGTGATGACAGTAAACACCATGATATTGACTGGATATATCATCCAACTCTTTCTGAAACATCTGACCTGTCTTTAGATCAATAATCAAAAACTCTGAAATGTCCGTATTGGAACTTCCGGTGCGAATGCAAAGTACAAAAACATGTCATTTCCACTTTTCTAGTGTACGGAATTGCCTCATTATGACCTTTTTTCTCTCAGACGGTTCCCAGCTGAGCCTAATATACTGTGCAGTCGACAAAATAAAAAATAAAACAAATACGCGCATGCGTGAAATTAAAAATATAAAAGCGACGATTTACCAATCGCATCCTGTATATCAGTCCGTTCACACATATTCTCATGAACTCTTTAAATTAATATGTTCAGGTATTTGCAAAGATTCAATCAAGGTCCAATGGAGAAAGAAGAAAAAAGCGTAACTTATTTTTTATTTTTTTTTAATGTAAGTATGAAATTTCATTAAAGATGGCCTCAATACAAAGCTCAGAAAATGAAAATGGCGGATAACAACAAAAGCTTTTCATTAAAGAATAACGAGACATGTCCTATAATCTGTAGAAACACGGGAAAAAGAGACAAAAATAAAACTTTGAACAAATATAGAATGAGACCGAAAGAACGTGAATGAAAAAAAAATCTCATTTTTTTCGCCTTAATTGATTTATTTTCTTCTTTCATGTTTACCAACACTACGACCCTCTCTTCCAATACAGAAAGTATTATCTGTCACGGAGGAGCAATTATTTTCAGTGACACAGACGAATGAGATTTGAAGTTGTCTGCGTTTGGTCTGTCTTAGAGTTTGACTGAATTAAATCGAAGGAATGTTAATTCATTCGGTTGATGTCAAACCTCCTTCTTGCTTTACTTCTTTGTTAGCGTCTGTCTTTCAGTCCACCATTTTTTTATTTGCTTTTTATTTCTCGTCTTTAGAAACATATTTCTTTCTTTCGTTCCTTTTTTTTTCTTTCTTTCCCTCGCTTTATTTCTTTATTTCTTCCCTCTCTTTGTTTGTTTCTTTCTTTCTTTCCTTCTCTTTCTTTCTTTTCCCCTCTATTTATTTGTTTTTTTTTCTTTCTTTCCCATTCTTTCTTTCTTTCTTTCTTTCTTTCTTTCTTTATTTCTTCCCTCTCTTTGTTTGTTTGTTTGTTTCTTTCCTTCTCTTTCTTTCTTTTCCCCTCTCTTTATTTGTTTTTTTTGTTTGTTTCTTTCCCTTTCTTTCTTTCTTTCTTTCTTTCTTTCTTTCTTTCTTTCTTTCTTTCTTTCTTTCTTTCTTTCCCTCGCTTTAATTCTTTATTTCTTTCTTTCTTTCTTTCTTTCTTTCCCTCGCTTTAATTCTTTATTTCTTCCCTCTCTTTGTTTGTTTCTTTCTTTCTTTCCTTCTCTTTCTTTCGTTTTCCCCTCTCTTTATTTGTTTTTTGTTTCTTTCTTTCCCTTTCTTTCTTTCTTTCTTCCTTTCCTTCTTTCTTTCTTTCGCTTTATTTCTTCCCTATCTTTGTTTGTATGTTCTTTCTTTCCTTCTGTTTCTTTCTTTTCCCCCTCCCTTTATTTGCTTTTTTTCTTTCTTTCTTTCTTTCTGTCCCTTTCTTTCTTTCTTTTTTCTTTCTTTCTTTCTTTATTTATTTATTTATTTCTTCCCTCTCTTTTTTGTTTGTTTATTTCTTTCTTTCTTTCCTTCTCTTTCGTTTTTTCCCTCTCTTTGTTTACTTTTTTGGTTCTTTCTTTCTTTTGCCACCTTTCTTTCTTTCTTTCTTTCAATACCTGTTCTTTTTCCCTTCCCGTTTTTAGGACGGTCTTTCATTGATTTCTTCTTTTCTGTTAATTTCCTTTCATTTTTTTCATTTGTTCATTTCATCATATGATTTCAATTGTTCATCCCAAATTCTTTCTCGTCTGCTTTTTATCTTTCTTTCTATCCTTCATTTTTTCTTTCTTTCTTTCTTTCTTTCTTTCTTTCTTTCTTCTTATCTCGTTTTTCAATCGATCATTCAAGTCTTCCTGCTTTACGATGACATCTGGTTCGCTTACGACCACCGAAGTTAAGCAACGTCGAGCCTGGTCAGAACCTAGATGGTTGACCATTTGGGAATACCAAGTGCTGGTATGTACGACTGGTGTAATGAATTATTTCTAGGAATTTTAAACGGAGGGTTGAGTTCCAATTTCCTAGACGTTCGTTATATTCTCTTGAGCGCAAATAGCATTTGGATGGTATGAATCCATATCTTCTCCTCTCAGCTATGGGTTAATTACTATGACGTGTATCACCAGATAATTTATTATATGCTAGAAAGAAAATTCTTACAATTTAAAAATATTTTCTGATTTTAAATAGCCCGCAAACTGTTGATAAGCAATTTGTCTTTTTATGCTTTCTTATTTTATTTTCAATAGATTTTAATTATTTGTTTCTTCATTTGTTTGCTTATTTTGTCTTTTTTCTTTCAATCCGTTTTTCTTTTTTTATCTAACGTTCTCAAATTTCTTTTCTTTTTCTTTTTTTCTTTTTCTTTTCTTTTTCTTTTCTTTTTCTTTTCTTTCTGTCTTTCTTTTCTTTTTTTTCTTTTCCTTTAATTTTTTTTTCCTTTCTTTTTCTTATCTTTTTCTTTTCTTTTTTGGCTTTTTTTCTTCTTTTTTTTTTCTCTTTTCTTTTTCTTTTAAATTTCTTTTCTCTTTCTTTTTCCTTTCTGTTTTTTCTCTTTTATTTTCTTTTGCTATCATTGTTTTTTTAAGTCAATTAATTGATATCTTTAATCTTTTCAATTTTATATGCATTGAGTCTTTCGCTCCATTTCCTCGGCTTCATTTTTTTATCATAATATTGCAGCCTGCGGATTTTCCGGCCTCCTATCCATATGAATTCATTTTTCGATTAGTTTGGTCGAATTAGAGCAAATAGAATGTGTGCGCGGGAAAATGTTTCCAACGCATGTCTTATATCATTGAAGCTGAATTTTATCCCCTGCTGGAAAACAAAAAAATTCTCTCTCATCCACCTTAGAGAATTTATTTTAAGGCCGTTTTTTTTAGCACCACTTTCTTTTCAAAATATAGTGCTATAAGATGAAATCCACTTGAGTAGTTTACACATGGGAGTAGTTTTAATTCACAGGTCATTTCGAATGTGCCTTACCAGTTATCTGAATATTTTGATGTCAGTATCTAATGTTTAGGCTATTTCGCGGTTGTGCAATAGTTAGCATAGAAGAGTCAGAGACTTATTTAAACAAGGACTTATTTTATACTATTCTGGATACGGCAAGAGAGAAACGTAGCAAGTGTGAACAAATCAGAGTGAATGGTACAGGAATTTTGTTTAATGCATGTATTTGAACCTTTCTTCTTGAATGCTGCTAACGAAAATGTTCCGTGTTTTATTATTTATGCTAACGGCATATATGGAATGGTGTTCTTCAGTACAAGTTTAAAAGATCCGAATATATAAAAATGATATTTGATATGACTTAGTCTTTGTAGTAATTTATTTAATATTATTTGTGAATTTTACGGATCCATTTTTTGAATTTATGGAAAAAATAAGTTTTCATATTTACTGACCAATGAGAAACGTGCACCGAAGACCTTGTGAAAATCTGGATGGAGCCGGTTTGACTCTCTATTGTTCAAAGAATAATGCTATAAGGTGAAAGCCACTTGAGTAGTTTATACTTGTAAGTGGTAATCATTCAAAGTTCATTTCGAATATGTGTTACGAGTTATTTTAACATTGTGATATTAATATCTAATGTTTAGTCGTTGAGGTTATGTCTCCCGATTGTGCAATATAATCTCTACCTGTTTCATATTCTTATAGATTAGATAGCATCAGCTAATAGATAATATACAAGAGAGAGAGAGAGACTTATTTGAACGTCGGCTTTAATTAGACTGTTCTGGACCAGTGAAGGGATAAAACAAAAACAACTCAGAGTGAATGATAAGGAAGACGTGTGTAGAGGAATTTTATTTAATGCCTGTATTTTAACCTTTTTTTAATGCTGCTAATGAAAATATTTCAAGTAAGATTATTTATGCTAACGACATATGCATTTTGTGTTGTTCGGCCTCTAAGAGGAATCCTGTTCTGCCATACAGGTTTAAGAAATCTGAATATACATATTGCACTGGCATTCCAAATCAATGGGTTCTTGCTAAGATGTCTGAGGACGCTATATCCTTGGACAGTACAAGACGTTTAGTAGCATGTATAAACTTAAATAAATGTAAATAATTTTTTTTTTATCTGTGAGTTAAATCCATGCACTTCCAATTTAAATATAAATATGTTTGCACAATTTTTCCGAAGATTAGGTTCAGGTTAGTTTCTTTGAGTTTTTCATGACAAAATATCTCCTTCCGGTAAGGAAAAAATATTATTATTATTGCTGTGTTGTCAGAGTTATTGACCACTATCAACGCGGAAACCTCGTTGTCACATGTTCTTTCCGGAAAGTTTTTCTCAAGAGCTTTATGAGCACACTTCTTTGTAGGTCTAGCCTGGATGATGAACCTTATCAGTGCAGTGCTTCCAGAAGAGTCTTAGCAAATTACTTCTCTGATATTTGAGTCGTATTTGAACGTCGACTTTATTTAGACCCTTCTGAATCAGTGAAGTGAAAAACCAACCAAGTGTGAACAACCTGGAGTAAATTGTAAGGAAGACATGAAGTTTTTTTTTAATGCATGTATTTTATTTTTTCTTCTTAAATGCTGTTGATTAAAATAGGTCATTATTTATGCTAACGACATATATGTTGTTTGAGTTCTAAGAGGAATGGTGTTTTACAATACTTTAATAGATCCGAATATATAAAAATGTTATTTGTTATTACTTAGTCTTTGTAGGAAATAAATATTTAATCGTCTAGGTATTTTTTTTACACAAAACCATGAGAAAAAATGTATTTTTCAAGCTAGTCGGATTGTAAATATAAATTGTTGCGTTTGCGAAAAACTATTTTAAAATTAGCGGTTAAAGAACCGCCAAAATTATTTGTGAATTTTTTCGGATTCATTTTTTTGAATCTATGGAAAAATATTTTTTCATAATTACTGACCAATGAGAAACGTGCTCTAAAAACCTTGTAAACATCTGGATAGAGCCGGTTTGACTGTCTATTGTTCAATAAAAAGGACTGCTATTAGCGGATAAGCCAAAAAGGAAGTCGAAGAAGAATTATTGACTCCCACTCTTCAAGAACGGAGGATTAGTCCAGCCGAAGTTTTCCATAAATCAACACGGGGAAAGATAGAAGAGCCGGTAGATTAATCAGATTCAACCAACCTCCAGGACGGAGAATTCCTTTTCTGTGACTTCGTAATTAAAAAACAAAAAAAAAAAAGACAAAAAAAAAAAACAACAAAAAAAATCGAACATTCAAGTATACCTTTTCTGTAATGTACTACATAAAGCCCTTGAGACGACAACCTGTGCAAAATCCGAAACTCTTCCTTTCTGTGACGTACCTATTCCGTTGAATAAATTAGGGGGTGTCGCTTTGTATTTTCATTATTGTGCATATTTGTTTACTTGATGTTAATAGTTCTTCCATTGTTTTAATTTTTAAAGGGTTTACTCCTTGTTTACTTTGAATCCGTGTCTTCCCCTAAACTGTAACCTTTTTTTCTTTTTTCCTTTATTCGATGGCAATCTCTTTTTCTTTGTAACATCAGATATTTGTTATACTGCCGTAATTGGCGTTCAAAAGAAAAGATGTGCAAAATTTGTCTTGCATCTTTGTTTGGCTTTGTATCTGAAGCGCTCAAATTCGCTACTGAGTGTCGCTCTCACACCGACGTGTCCTCGCCTCCCTCTGTCTTTTTTTACAAATACTTTCACGGTAACTGCTACGATGAGCTGCATTCGCTGGTTCCCAGATTCATGAATTTAAGCGTTTAACTAAGCTAGCATCTTGCTATCACCCTTTCACTGTCGAAATGTAGCCGTCTCTTCTACTTTAATAGCTTCATATCTTGCACTTCTCGTCTGTGGAACTCCCTCCCCTTTTCCTGTTTCCCTGATAGCTATAATCTCCAACTATTCAAATGTAATGTCAATCGAAGTCTCCAGATGCCTTAATCTATACCCTATCCTTCTCTTCATCCTTTCCTCTATCATTCATCTTTGCTCTCGTTCCAACTTTCTGTAACCCCTTGCGTGCTAGTGGCTTCCCGCCTTGCTTATCTTGAAAAAAAAATTAGTGACTGCAATAGCTGATGACACAGAAAACTTCTTCATCTTAATGGCTTACATCTACAATCGTTCAGAGGGAATGATGTAGAAGATACTCAGCATCCATAAACTTCTTCGTTCTGAAAAAAAAAAAAAAACTTACCAGACATCCACGAATAGAGTGGATGAGATTCAATGATAGCTGTATTTGCGCATAAGAAATGTGAAATATTCTTCCTTATTCATTAATCAAAAGTGACCCAGTATCCTTGAGCTACTTTAGCCGATGCAACTGCTCCTCCTGTCCAAGTTTTTAACTGCGGGCTCGCAGATTTTGTCAAGATGTATAAAGCAAAACCAGAATATACATTGGACTTCCTCAGGTAGATAAACTATATAAAGTCTGCCGCAACATTGACGTTACAGCCTGAAAAACTGAACGATCAGCTTTGTTCCACAGTCTCTGTCCCTGTTTTCCGGCTATGGTTTGGAAGACTCTAGGTCATTTCCAACTTAATCATTGAAGCTGGATTTTGCGAAATGAGAAACGGTAATTCGCTCCCAGTTTTTATTGATCTAGATCCTGCTACTAAGAATCTATTGAGGTCTGTACGTTGTTGCTGAAATAGTTCGTCCAATAGTCCTTGCACTGCAAATATCTGCTCTTGCCGGAAATATTTGTCTCATGTGCGTAACAGCATGCAATGCTTGCAGGGGTACCGATTTCAACAACATTATTATGGTTCTACTGGAAGAGGACGAATGGGGAGACGATGCTAATTTATTTGAACGTTTATTTTGAGATATATCAGGCCATTTACATTGTTCTGTTGGTCCTTTTCCGTGACCATTTCAATAAAAAAAAATAAATTGTTATAACCTTTTTTTGATGGAGTGCTATTTTCTGGGCCTAGCACTATTCTGATAGTAATTGATTTAAAGATTTTAAACTATATAATTTGTTTTTTGTTTTATGAACCAAGGATCATATTTTTGGCAGACAAAAAGAAAGATGAGAGAAGATATGCTCATTTTTAGATAAGCTTTTAGCACAAAATACCGCCAAAACTTCTTCGAATAAACCGTATATTTTAATGACCAGCCCGCCAAATGTGAAAAGGTCAAAGTGAAGATAAAATTATTGCTGTTAGTCTGTCTCTGTTAAGAACATTTATAACCAGTCCAAATTTCATGATCTCAGCACCAGTGGTTCCTGACATATGAAACTTCCTGACTTATGTGGTCAACCAAATTGAAAGCGTCACACAGTGTGAACAAGGTGAGATTCTAACATATGGCTCGCTCGGAAATATTATATAATATTTCTCCAACTGTCACATCTCTCTTTCTATCTATCCCTGCAAACTGTCTTATTTGTTAAATTCAATTTGACAGACCAATTACTGGTTAAGAAATTGAAATAGTTTGATCAGTATTTCATTCAGTAGAAGGTATATAGAGCTGGTAACTCTTTACGCAGATGACAGTACTGATAGCAGACACAGAAAAGAAATTACAAAATCTCCTACAGTAGGTAACAAAGGAGAGTGTGAAGATAGGACTAAGCACAAATTACAAGCAAACAGAATGCATGGCCATCAGTAAAAAGATGAGCCCTAAATGTGATTTGTATATCGGGAACACTAGAATGAAGCAGACTCAGCAGTTTAAATATCTGGTAAGGGTTCTGACAGAGGACGGTAAATGCGACAATGAGATCTGTAAACGTATTGGTATGGCCAAGGACGTATTCCAAAAGATGGGTAGAGTATTGCGCGACAGGAGGTTTTCTTTGGTAACGAAAAAATGAATACTAAGCTGTTACGTGACACCTTTTCCTTCTTTACGGCAGAGAATGTTGGACGTTTTCCCTAAAGATGAAGAAGAGACTTGAGGCAGCAGAGATATGGTTCTGCAGAAGGATGCTAAGGATATCATGGACCGAGCGTGTGAGCAATGATGATGTCTTAGAGAGGTGGCAAACAAGAATGAGGCTTATACTTAGGGCCTGGAGAATTTGATACTCACGGGTCGAATAAATTGAAAGCGATACAAAGGAAAACAACACGTGACATACCTAGCGGGCGTAAGAAAGGGGATGATAGAACGTTATCTCGAAGAGGTAGCAGAGGAAAGGAACTTGATGAGAGCTGCAAGGGATAGGGTGACGTGGAGAGCCATCATCGCCTAGGTTCTGAAAGAACATGGCACATAGAAGAAGCTCTTTGTTATGTTTTAGTATTTTGTGTTATCTACTGTTTCATTGATGTATTGCTTTTTTTGATTCTTCCTTTTTGGTTTAATTTTATTTACATTGAAATTAATTTATTGTACCCACTTTTTTGAAAACTTTGAATATTAAATCTTTGATTTTTTTTCTGGTTCATGCAAATATTGGCCATTATTTGTATTCCTGGCTCACAGACGTGGAGTGCTCATCTTCCACGCGAAGTTAATGTGAGCATATGGCGACCTCTTTGACAAAGCTGTTGGCGGCAAAACAGACAAAAAAGACGTCACTCCTTGCTTAATTCTAATCTCCGAAGCCAAGTGAATAAGTATATCGTTGCCCGTCTTAGTCGTATGTAACTCTTCTCCTCCAGTAACTTTTCATGCGAATGTTGGTTTTCACAAAGGTTCTATGCAGTGTCATATACTGTTTCTGATCTTCATAAATCATCTTCATGGTGATATCATTTCCCAAGTAGGCATCTATGCATACGACATTATCATTTACTCCTGTCTAATCCTGTTTAATTTATGTATTTATTTATTTACTTGTCTAGTCTTTCTTTCTTTCTTTCTTTCTTTTTTTCTTTCATCCACTTTATACCATTTTTTTTTACTTTCTTTCTCTCTTTCTCTTAATCTTCAATTAGTTGCTCCACCTTTCTTTCTTTTTTTCTTCATCAACGAACTTCCTGATGTCATCATTCCCCAAGTAGGCATCAACGCAGACGACATTACCATT
>OZ010595.1:20509423-20514423 GCA_963932145.1 Acanthosepion lycidas | reverse complement strand
ATAGATAGATAGACAGACAGACAGATAGATAGAGAACGGTCAACAAAATATCAAAAAAACGTTTGTTACAATATCTATTTTTAATTCAACTCCTGTCTTGGCAAGAATCGTTTTTCGATTAGATAAGTAAGTATATTTCTATATGTGTCTTTTTTCACTTCTTATCATATTGAAATCTCTTCTTTCAATGTGTATAATTGCTTTAAATAGCCTCCTCTCAAAAGCGACATCTCCAACGAAAATATCCACTAATATCTGCATTCAAATTCGTAATCTTCTTTTTCATGGCAATCTTTAAACATAATAGTAGTACCTCATTTGAAAACTTGCGAAAAAAACGTCGTTTTTAAAGAATTAATGAAATTCCTAATCGTTTTTTTTTTTTACTGGTGTCATGTAGAATAAATCATTCAAGCAAATAAAATATTAAATATTTAAATGTTTTACTAGCTATGACATGTCTAACCTCGTGAAGAAATTTGCATAGGACCTCAAACTGCGTTTGAAATAACTCATAATTTTTTCCTACTCTAGACCTCCACAAACGACAAACTCACCGAAAATGAATGGATACTCAGTGAACATGCTTAAAACGACTGATTTCAATATGTAAACAAGTGTTGAGTGCAAATCCTTTAAACTGATATTTTATTAATTAACGTCCTTTTCTCTTCGAAATTATATATGATTTATGAAGGTCAAATTTGTGAGCATCTGCTCAAAATGTTGAAAATTAAATATGTCGAGCAGTTGCCGACAGTTTCTCCAGGGGGAAACAATTCTCTGCGTTTTCTGGCTTGAAGTTTTCAACTATCATCGTAGGTTCGCATTTGATCTGGGGATTCTCTCTCATATCTCAGATGTTTTTGACTAAATATTCGTCCCGACTAATTACGGGTTTTCTTTTATCAAAGTATAAGTCAGAAACACAGAACTAATACCAACAAAAGTATTTTCTTTATTTTCTACCTTCGAGGTTGCCTTTTACGAAATCCTTTGATTTCCACATAGAGTTTGATTTTTGTTTGTTTAACGGCACATCAACAACTTATTAGTCATTTAATACCGAAATTTTATTATCTAGGGAGCTTTGAAGAAATAAAACAATTGAATACATTCCTTTAAATCTACAAATCAACCATTCGCCCTGGCATAGAGTATTGCTGCCATATATGGTCTGGTGCCCCTTATGTTTGTCTCAAGGTTCTTGATAAGATCCAGAGACTGATATGCAACGTAATTGGCCCTGATCTGGCATCTCGTCTGCAGTCGCTCTCTCACAGACGTGTCCTCGCCACCCTCTGTCTTTTTTTTTTACAAATACTTTCACGGTAACTGCTCCGTTAAGCTGCTTTCGCTGGTTCCCAAACTTCATGAATTTAAGAGTTCTACTAGGCTGGCATCTCGTTCACACCCTTTCACTGTCGAAACTGTTAAATGTAGCCGTCTATTCTACTCCAATAGCTTCATGAGTCGCCTGTGGAACTCCCTCCTCTTTTCCTGTTTCCCTGATAGGTATAATCTCCAACTATTCAAAAGTAATGTCAGTCGAGGTCTCCAGATGCCTTGATCTATCCCCTATCCTTCTCTTCATCCTTTCCTCTATCACTCCTCTCGCTCCAACTCTCTGTAACTCCTTGCGTGCTAGTGGCTTCCCACCTTGATTGGGGTGAAACGCTTCTAAAAAGAAAAAAAAGATGATACTCAGCTTTTACGCATATACATGTTTGTGGGGACAAGATTACAAGAGATGGTGATATGTGTTTTATGTTGTAGTTTTGTGGTTGCTATATATTGATACACAGTTTGAATTCATTAATAAATCCTAGGGTATTACATGGACGAATATGATAAAATTTTTTCATGTTACTTGGTTGGCTGGCTGATTTTGTTTAGTGGCATATCAACACTTTTATCGGTTATTTAATGCAGAAATCTAAATATTTTGGACACAATTTAATGCATTCAGTTAAATATATTTTGTATGCAATAGAATACAAAGCTTAAAATATAGAGTTGGTAATTTTTTTTTACATATAAAAATATATTGCTACTATTTATATCGTAACAATATATTTTTTGATAATTTCCTATTTTTTTTCTTTTTGTTTGTGAGGTCATTGTTTGACCATACCTTGGAACATAAAAGAAGCTACTACCCCAGCTCAGGAGGGACCTTGGAGCAACAGCAATTAAGAGGTTCCCGATTAGTAGCGAAGTAATCGTTCTAAGTAATGCGGTTAATCGAAAAAAGTACGCTGTAATTTGTTGCTTTTTAATTATTTAAATACATATTAATATCGATTTTATTGATTTTATTATCATAAAATTTTGCCAGCTGTGTGCTTCGACGTTTTTCAATTTTCTATAAATTCTGGTGATGGTCCGAGTATTTCGCCCAAATAAAATAAAATAGAATTAAAAAAAAAAACACTTTATCATTCCGAAAGTGCAATCAATACAAGTGTTTATTTTTCTGCTCGATCCTTGCGAGAAAATATCGTAAACACTTGCAAACCCTAACAATGATTTTCAATCAATTCATAACTAATTTATTGGATGCGCGGATTGTGTAGCGGATAGCTGTTAGGATTGAGAGCTAGGAGAACTAAGTTCTAATTAACGTATTGGAAATATACGGATTCCATCTGTTCGACCCGGCCGAAACAAAGTGTTAGGGTTTTTAAAATCGAGTTGAAATTAGTTCCGACTTGAAATTAGATCTGTCACTCCCTTTTTTTTACGCAAAATCCCTCTTATGCTTAAAAAAAAAAGAATTTTAATCCAGTATTTACTTAGAAAAATAATTATTCATACTACACAAAACATAAAGGTGTCCATAAAGTTCGTGTGCAGTTTAAAAAATTTCTAACTTTATTTCTATTTGCGATAGAAATACTTTGTAAAGAATGTTATAAAGTTTAATGTAGATAGTTTTAATTATCGCTAAAATAACTAATGTGATTTCAGGCATTACTGTAAATCAGTTGGCAAATGTTTTCCTTAAACTGCAAAATCGTATTACCCTTTGTATTGCTAATGATGGAGGACATGTGCAAACTTAAGTAAAATTTCTATAAAACATTAAAAAATATACATTTCCTTCTTTCTAATCCTTTTTACAAATTCCTTCTATCGCAAATGCAAATAAAGTTACAAAATTTTTAAAGTGCACCCGATCTTTATGGACACCCTGTATTATTTAAAACCCATCGTAGCATGAAAAAGCAATTCGATTAATCAGTTATAAGTCACGTGTACATATTTTATTTTTTTATAAAATAAGATATGTTTATATTTTTCTGATGGGTTATTGCAATAATTTACATTACTTACATTGTTCGGACTGTTGTCCTCATATTTATTGTCCTGAAGAAGGCCGGAGCGTACAATGGCCGAAACGTCGTGGGCATAACAATAAAGATTATAACAATAGCCCGAACATTGTACATAGTGTAAATTCTAATAGTATTTAATTTTGTGGCATAATATTTAAATTTATGTAAAGTATTTATTTTGTACACCATTTTAATAACAAATTTAAACATTGTTAGACATTTGGTCTGGCGCTTCTGCTAGATAGATTGTTTATAAAATCCAATGTATAATCTGGCCATTTATTGGTCCTGGCCTGGCATCTCGGCGTCACTCCATATCCCACAGACGTAACGTAGTTTTTACGTGCATTTTCTATAAATATTTTCATGGTAATTGTTTTGATGAACTTGTTCAAGTGCGGTACTAGATTGGCATAGAGGTCTCCTCAACTTACAGCTGATATAGGGCTAGGTGTAACGGTAAATTCTCTGCTAATAGTTTCTTCTCTCGTATTTCTGGAAAGTCTAACACTTCACGCTTGTGGCTTTCTATTCAACTGTGACCTTAAAAATGTCAATCATTATCTTCTATGTATTTAATTTCAGTCCTTATTGTTCTTCACCCTTAATACTGTTTTATTTTTATCATATTTTACACGCTCAGAAAGCCGTGCATCTTAGTGGTTTTATTGCCTTACTTGGTGTTAAATATTTCAAATAATTATATTTCTCTGATACACACGTAGGATTTAGTTAGCGTCACAGTGAACATTGATATGACTACTGTATTCTTATATAGTTAATGTTAGACACATCAAAAATCGCTTCGACATGTATCTATTTATGTTTATGTTTGCTCATATCTATCTATCTATCTATCTCACTCTTGTCACATACATCTCTTTCAATCACTTTATATCTATCTATCTATCTATCTATCTATAAGCGTGTTCAGTATCTATCTATCTATCTATCTATCTATCTATCAGCGTGTTCAGTATCTATCTATCCATCTATCTATCTATCTATAAGCGTGTTCAGTATCTATCTATCTATCTATCTATCTATCTATCTATATATAACCATTTTCAGTATCTATCTATCTATCCATCTATCTATAAGCCTGTTCAGTATCTATCTATCTATCTATCTATCTATCTATCTGTCTATCTATCTATAAGCCTGGTCAGTATCTATCTATCTATCTATCTATCTATCTATCTCACTCTTGTCACATACATCTCTTTCAATCACTTTATATCTATCTATCTATCTATCTATCTATAAGCGTGTTCAGTATCTATCTATCTATCTATCTATCTATAAGCCTGTTCAGTATCTATCTATCTATCTATCTATCTATCTATCTATCTATAAGCCTGGTCAGTATCTATCTATCTATCTATCTATTTATCTATCTATCTATAAGCGTGTTCAGTATCTATCTATCTATCTATCTATAAGCCTGTTCAGTATCTATCTATCTATCTATATATCTATCTATCTATCTATCTATCTATAAGCCTGGTCAGTATCTATCTATCTATCTATCTATCTATCTATCTATCTATAAGCCTGGTCAGTATCTATCTATCTATCTATCTATCTATCTATCTATCTATCTATAAGCCTGGTCATTATCTATCTATCTATCTATAAACCTGGTCAGTATCTATCTATCTA
>OZ010595.1:20491923-20504423 GCA_963932145.1 Acanthosepion lycidas | reverse complement strand
AAGAACATATATAAAAGCAAGAGGTAAAAAGAAAGAAAGAAAGAAAGAAAGAAAGAAAATTCATAATGCATGAAAAAACAAGAATTATTAGGTTGGTGCAAAAATAATGACGTAACAATGTCGTTTTTTGACCTTAAAAAATACGTCAAAAACGACATCATTACGTCATTAATTTTGCACCAATCTAATGCTTATATTTTTTATATTATTCGGACTGTTATCCTCATCTTCATTGCCATATAAACAAAGTTTCGACCGTTGTAAGCCTCGGTCTTCTTCAGATGACTGGATCTCTGAGAAGAGGTATTATGATTAATTGCATTATTTATATTATTCAGACTGTTATCCTCATCTTCAATGCCATATACACAACGTTTCAACCGTTATACACTACGTCCTTCTTCAGGTTATTGTATCTCTGAGATAAGGTGCTATGATTACTTGCTTATTTAAATTTTTCGGACTGCTATCCTCATCTTCATTGCCATATTCACAACGTTTCAGCCGCTGTACACTTCGACCTTCTTCAGCTGACTGGATCTCTGAAATGAGGTATCAGGCTTACTTGCATTATTCACATTATTCGGACTGTCATCCTCATCTTCATTGCCATATAAACAACGTTTCGGTCGTTGTGCGCTCCAGCCTTCTTCAGGTGATTGGAATTTTGAACCGAATCCTTTATTTCGTCAACCGGGGTAGATTGTTCTAGTTCTATTTGCCATTCTTCTTCCGAATGTCTCAGTTATTTCCCTTTAACTCAATTGTCTCACTTTTGGATCACCACTGCTGTGGCCTGTTATTGAACTCACAACCTTTTGGGGTATAATCCCTGGATCTAACCAAGTTCTTTGTCCACTGGGCCATATCTCCTCAAAGAAAATTTTTTCAAACTACATTGTTCATGAATATTCTGACATTTATGAAATACTTGCGTTATTTACATAATTCGGTCTGTTATCCTAATCTTCATTGCTATATTCACAATGTTTCGACCGTTGTACCCACCGACATTCTTCAGATGAGTGGAATTCAAACCGAACCTTGGGCCAAATGACGTCATCCATGTTCAATCAAAAGAAGATGTTTAAGTCGATTTGTGATTTTTCTATAATTTAAATTTCTTATATGAAGCTTCTTTCCCTGGAAATGAGGATTTGGTTACCGAATATAATGTCTCTCTCATATATATATATATATTTTTTAATATACACCCTTGGGCAAATTAATTAAAACAACCTCTTTAGTTTTCTTTTCTTTCAGTATACGCTCAGTTTTCGATTCACTGGAATAACAGATGTAATCAATTTCTATTTTTTTCCTCGGATTAGGTCATTTTCAGTGGTATGCAGTAATATGAATCAGTTTTCGGTGGTAGGTATGATGAAATTTATTTGGCGTTGAAAAATATTGCATCATCCGTGATTGCATCGGGTTTTAATCATATTCAGACACTATTGTCCCGACTGTCGATTAGTTGTCCTGCGGCCATTGTCTGCGACGGACGTTAGCGTAGGTAAATTGTAACTCTGCACGAATACACAGGGAAGCGTTACCAAATACCCTGCCAAGCCTTACCTTGCAAACTCTAGACTGGTACGGAAACTCTCCTGATTTAAATCCAATCGAGTATCTGTGATCAATTAGCAAGGAACAACTTCGTGGGGTGGACATACGAAGTGGTAACACGTTTCATTTGAAAAATAAGAAAAAAAAGTAAATATAAATGGAATTATTCGTTTTGTTTTAATTAATTTTCACACGACGACTTCTCTTAATTTTCTTCGGGTTGTTCCAAATATATTCTTATTTTCGTATTTATATTGCCACCAAGGACATATTGGGTTTAACCAACCCAAAGTTCTTGGTGGAACTGGAAGACCCCGTATCGGGAAGTTTCGAAGAGCGTGGAACAATATCTTAATTGCTGTTGTTCCCAGGTACACTGCAATCCAGAATGGGAGATACAGCTATTGATAAAGACATAATTAAAACATGAACGTCCCACATAACTTCAGGCAAATGTTTTACAAGGGAACATTCCATCAATTTCCGTTCAGTATGCTCTGTGGGTGTCAAATTCTTCGAGCCCTCTTTTCTCAGTATGTATCCCCAAAATTTAAACTGTCACTTTCTTACTGGTAATTAGTCCAGCAAAAGAAAGAATAGATAGAAAGTGATCGATGTTTGGGAAGCGTTTATCTCTCGATAATATTTAAACAAGATGTTGTCTGTCAAACGCCGTTTGCCTTGATATGCGCAGATCGATGTTCACTTGCAATAGATTTTGATGTAAATGAAACCGGTGAGCCATTAAATGCTTTTGAATGTCGCCTTGAACCTGAATTGGCAGATGAGAGGGAATTGGGATCAGAGAGGGGGGGGGAAGGCGCCAACAAAATAAATGATGATCATAAACTGTGACTGAGCTTTTCTCGTTGCTCATATGACCCATCCATGATATTCTCATCATCCTTCTGTAGACCCTTATCTCTGTTGCATCCAGTTTCATTTTCATTTGTAAATCAATTGTTTATCATTCCCTGATATATAGGCGGTTTGATATGATATAAATATTCAGTACATTTTTTAAAGGAAATTTTCTTTCTTAATACTTTGTTGAGCTTCTGCAAGATATTTTTCTCTAATGAAATGTTTTTTTTTTCTTCTTTGGCAACTGATACAAGAATGATTAATGTATTTCTTGAGTAGTAAAATCAGTTGTGACAAGAATAAACAAAAAAATAAAGAGAAAGAAATAAAATATCTCAAAGAAAGAAAACTAAAATATGAAAAAAAAAATAACCCAATTCCAGAATATCGACGCAGATCATTAATGAATTCAGAAAATCAAATTTGACCACTAAATACAATTTAGTTTGGGCATGATTGTTATTCATGATCAAAATTTTGGTAAACTGATTGTCAGCCTTTCGTCTTTGTGACCTCGAAGGCAAACAGGAGTCAGTCAGTCAGTCAGTCTTTCCCCCGGGGGTCCTTAAGTGAATTGTTTTAAACATGGTCGATATCTGACCCTGTTCGCGACCTGGCTATAGCCTTTGAACCGCCGGTGGAGGTATTTAAAGTACGTTTCCGTGTGCATATATATTCTAAAGGCTATTCAGCTTCATACGCGGCTGTCATGAATTTATAAACGCCCTGTGCATATTCTAAAGTTAATTCTCAATTCTGTTTTTATTTGATTATTTACTGTCTAATGTCGCATTTAAAACATGCAAATTGGGAATGAACAGTGACTTTTCAACCAGAGATATTAAATATAATAAAGAAAAACACATAAAAAGGTGAATGCTTGCTTTGCTTCTGTTCTTAAATAGAGTTTGTTGATCATTTTCGAAAAGTTATTTTTTTTTATGCAGAGTGTCTTGACCGTTGAGAACTTTGAATTAGTACATCCATGATTTACTAATAGAGTATTACTAGTATAATTGGCGAACGTGCTTTTGTTATTGTATTATTAATTCAACCAGTCGTCAAATAAACACTATCCTTGTTTTTACTTGATCAATGGAATTTTTGAAAATTACAACATCATCTTGAGAATCTGTCTATATTTCTGAGATGAGATACTATGTACCCTATTTACATTATTCGGACTACTGTCCTCATCTTTGTCGCCATATTTATCACAACGTTTCGGCCATTGTACGCTCCGACCTTCTTCAGATGGTTGGAAGGTTGAACCTGAACTCTTTATTTCGCTCGCTGGGGTAGACTGTTCTAGGTCCACGTGCCATGTCTAATGGATGTCAGTTATCAGTTTATCTCCTGTTCTCTCCAAGTTCTCCACTACCATAACCAGGTATTGAACTCACGAGTCATTGTGTCCTGTCATTGGATGTAACGCCTTTATTCATGTGTCTTTAAGGCTCTTGTAAATAGTGTATCATCTTTAGACATTTAATCGTCAGACCAGCACTTATTTCATGAAAGATAGGAATGTGGTTTGGCCCCGGTCCTTTTGAATGTGACTGGGTTCGTATCGCTTCTACTTACCAGAGCGCGTTTAAAATACCAAATCAAACCAGAAGAGTTTCCATGTAGACGCCTCTGTGGATTATAGGAACACAGCCTCAGCATTGTATGAGTTATTGCTGCTGTAGGTATACAAACGGCGTTTCTCTCTTTTTCGTTGAGATAGCCACGAGGGTCACGTGACGGCCGGCGAATGACGTCAGAGGATAGAGTGAGGAAAGGAGTTGCGATTATAGTACAGAGAAGAAGGAAATCCTTAGCCCAGATCCGTAGGCTTTATAGAAAAAAAATATTAACTAATTAGGTTCATAGAGTAACCGCCGTAACTACAATTTTCTCTTAGGTAAATATTAGAAGTAAGGTTCTTTTTTTTTCATATTGTTTGTTGTATATATATTATAATTTACCTGCGTGGCGCACATGTATATATGCGCATATATTTAACTTTGTGTGCTCCGTAGCATTATAAAACTCTCCCCGGAGACAAAGCAAATTTGTCATTCCCTTTTTTCATTTAGTTATTCCGTTACGTCGGTCAGGTACGGTTTTATTATACCACGGATAATAGTGTCTGTAATGGGTGAAGTTACAAGAAAAGAAGAAATATGTCTTCCATAACAACCTCCGTTATACACTGTTTTTTTTTATTTTTGTCGGGTGCTGCCGCTTTTCTCCAATCTAACAGAATTTGAATTAGGAGATGATTTAGTAGTGATTTTACAAGCGTAGCTCAGATGTGGTACAAGGCCGAAAGTATGGGGTACCCAGTGAGGATCGAACTCATAACTCAGTCGTAATAGTTCTAGCAAGACAAGCTTGCTAACTATTACACCACCTCGAGGTTCCCAACGAGATGATTTAATATAAAGCCTCGTCTAACCGGCAAATAACTGAGGTAGAGACATAACTAGATTTATGCATTTTCATGGATACCTGAATTCAAGCTAATACAAAATATGCGTTTGGCCGTTGAATTCCAAATGTTACACTCTGTTTTCTCACTGATAATCCCTACGCTACGGCACAATTAAATCAAACTATATATTGTTAGATGTTTGGCATCGAAATTCGGATAAGGTTTGTTTTTCAGTGAAGAGATGAAATCATTTTCAAGTCCCGTTATAAATACATCATTTTATGCTACATTGTACAGAATTTAGTATTTAATTTAAAATATGCACATTTCGAATCCAAAATTTACTACAAAATCGTGGTTAAATATGGAGACATAGAACTTGATTTATTTTCTCATACACTGTAGGTTTTGTTGCTTAAATATTATCGTTGGACGTGTGATTAACAAAAGGTACAACACAACAAGAACTCCTACCGAAGATAGTAAAAGAAAGCGAGAAAAAAAAAAGTTATCAGTTCTATGGAGACAAACAGCAAAACGAGGAGCCCAACTTTCGGATTACAAACTGGAAAGACCAAAATCAAGCAAATACAAAAAAAATAAATATCAAGGAAGTGGTTTCACAGTAGATAAGGCACCGAAATCCGAATTTTCATAGGCATAGCGAAATGTGCCTTCAAAAACCTAAGCAAGACAAATGAAACTCTCATGTAATATCGGTCCTTCTATATTGCCCTGAATGCTCGACAATATCCCCACAGATGAAGAAGAGACTTAAAGCAACAGAATGTGGTTCTACAGATAGGCGCTGATAATTATCATAGAGTGAATATGTGAACAACGACAATTTTTTAAAGAAAAGGGAAACAAAAATGATACTTATATTTAATAGCAGAAAGGCACAGTTGAAATTTCTAGGGTGCATAATGAGGAAGGACGGCTAAGAAAAGTTGACACTCACAGGTGTGTTGAAGGCAAGAGGAAATCACAGAGTAATCAATTTAACGAGCGTATGCAAATGGTTGGAAGATTTGGATTAGGAGAGATAGAAAAGACTATTTTCTAAGATCTACAAATGAGGGGAATTTTTGGGGAGTCATAAGCACTAAGTTCCTGAAGAAACACGTCATAGTGGGGAATAGGCATGAATATATATCTTCTGTGTTCTCCCAGGTATGGGCTAAATAGTAGAATAGTTTGGACCCATATCTAGACAGAGCCCAATGGCATTTGGTAAAATCCAGTATAAAAGAAAGAACAACACTGAATACCAAAGGTTCAAAAGCTGTCAGAGACTATTTCACTATCTTTCCACAAAAGGAATCTGAATTCAAATAAAATAACTGAAAGGAAACTGTGAAGAGCCATGATCGCCTACGTGCAGAAGTGGTATAGCATTAAAAAAAGGTAACAGGTGCAGTGATTATGTAAAAATGCAGTCGATGTTTCGCTTTGAATTTTCTAAGTTCATTTTACGGTATATCTTTTACTCCTCAATTATTTGATATTAAATTCAGCCCTTTTTTATTATGAATCTATTATATAAGCATTTATTAAGTTTGGGGATATGTAAACATTGTTCGTTTATATTAGGTTAAGTAATAAATAATTTCCTATTCTTACAAAAATGAAATACACTTACATTTTTTATTCAATTATATATACACCATTATTTCCAATTGTTTTTTTTTTTTTTTTTTTTTTTGGTGGGGTTGCCTTTTATTCGTCAGCGCATCTATACGTCTTGTGCAAATATCCGCAGGTTTGGATATGAGCAAAAATCGACGAACTCTTGAATCTGGTTTTCATGAGATAAATTTTGCCCATCAAATGTTCTGCTACTTCTTTTTGCCTTCTCTGTAGCTCTTAATAAAATTTGTCTTTCTAATATTATTTCTAAACTCTGTTCCAACATCCATTTACTCAAAGATATCTAAGTATGTTATGCATTGTTTTCCTCCATTTCGCTTCTCTTCAATCTGCCATGTGAGTATCAGATATTCCAAACCCTGTTTCCTCATTATGTGCCCTAGACATTTCAAATGTCTCTTCCTGTTAAATAAGAGTTTCCTTTTTGTCTTAATTTTTTATACAACATCTTTGTAGTCTTCTGTACATCCACATTACCATTGCTTCAAGCCTCTTCTTCATCTTCGGGGAGACTACAACAATCAAAAAAATAATAACGGTTTAATACAAGGTCAGGTGAATATAGCGGTTGGAATAGAAGAGCATGTCCGAGTTCCACATGTTTTTCTGATGGTATTCTTCATGTATGCGAACTTGCGTTATCAGAGACGGGAGCGAAATTTCTCCTTTCATTCATTGTGTATGCGTCCAATACCATGCACAATCAAAGGTATTTTAATATATCGCATATTCATTCTCAATTGCCACGCACGATTAGTAATTAGAATAATAATTTCGTCATTAACTCATAAGTTACTCATGACTCAATCTATTATTTGAGTCGATAAGCATTTAGTTGTATTCCTCAGTAATATTCATATATAATAAAGCATTTAACGATTTTTTTGTTTTATTAGAGACATATTTCTTATTAATATATACTCTGTTTTAGTGTAGTGATTTTCCAAGCATAGCTTAGATGTGTCACAAAGCTGAAATTATGGGGCACCCAGTGAGGATCAAACTCACTCGTAATTGTTCTAGCGAGACAAGCTTGCTAACTATTACATCACCTCGAAGTGCCCAAACTTTGTTTCAGTGTATACACTTGTTTGACTAGACAAAAGTGTTCATTTGAAAACTCTAAAATTAACGGCTTCTGGCCTAGATATTCAAAATTCTCATTAAAGAAATTGTACCACCTGCAAAAGCAAAAAAAAAAAAACACCCGCAGATAGCGATCCCAGAAGAGAATAGATTGTTTCTGGAATAAGTATATTAAGACATATGACGTATATGAAGTAATACAGAGTTGTTCAAAGGACTTGTCATCCGCTACCAAAAAGTAATGATAACAATAGACCAGTAATAGAAAGCACATGTACTGGATTCAATTTATTCACTTTTATTGACGCTATCACACATCAAAAAGGTCTGTAGGAACGCCATCATTTTTGTGTCAGCCATCTGAAATAGAAAATTATATAACGTAGGTGTGACAACACTTTCGGACCAGACAGCACATTGAAAAAAAAAACAAAAAACATTACACCGTCATAACACTAAACACACTGATTTTTATATTAAACATAAATTAATACACCTTATATTGGATCTTATTTATTTTTCAGTTTCTTATATTATCAATTATTTATCGCATTTTACAGCTTTCATCTTATTACAAACACAAAATGGCGCCTAATAATAGCATCAACGCGCGCCTTAAAAGCATTAATCGTAACTTTTGAAGACGGGAACCATTTTTGACACTGAAAGGTAGCGCTCTAATTTACAGTCAGTAGTTTTCATTCATGTCTGTGTATGTGTGTGTTTCATATTGATGTATGTATATATATTAAATGACAGAAAATAGCATTATGTTGAAAAATGAAGATCAAGTGTCGAGTAGGATGGTTTGATAAAAGCGCATGTAATATAAAGTAGAATTTGAATCTGAAATATCAATGAATTAAGTGCATTGACCAAATAAGACTATTCATATCTATCTATCTATCTATCTATCTATCTATCTATCTATCTATCTATCTATCACTGTGTTTCGCAATCACGACATATAACACTTATTATATTTATCTCTCTATCACTGTGCATATCTATCTATCTATCTATCTATCTATCTATCTACCTATCTATCTATCTATCACTGTGTTTCTCAATCACGACATATAACACTTACTCTATTTATCTCTCTATCACTGTGCATATCTCTCTATCTATCTATCTATCTATTTATATATATATATATATATATATATATATATATAAATCTGTTCATATCTCTCGTTTTATCTATCTACCCTATAAAAGTATTTTTATATATGTTTATCTATCTATCTATAAATCTATCTATCTATCTGTCGATCTATCTACAACATTTTTTTCATAATATATCTATCACAGTGTGAGTATGTGGATCCATAAATATATTTGTCAATCGCTTTATCAGTCAGTCATTTCATACATCTTTTCTTTTTTCAGAGAAAAAAACATGACCAATATATCTATATATGTATGTATCGATATATGTCTATCCTATCTCTCTTGTTACATCTTCCTCAGTCAATCTCAAACTTCATAAGTTTCTAGATTGCTATCTATGTGTCAGTTAAGAACTTGATATATTTCATATTGATGTATCTATCTATCTATCTATATATATATATATATATATATATGTATATATATATATATATATATATATATATATATATATATATATATATATATATTAAATAACAGAAAATAACACTATATTGAAAAAGGAAGATCAAGTGTGGAGTAAGATGGTTTTATACAAAACGCACGTAAAATAAAGTATAATTTTAATATGAAATATTAATGAATTAAGTGCATTGACAAAATAAAAATATTCATATCTCTCTATGTAAGTCCATTTATTATCTATCACTGTGTCTATCTATCGACATATTTTTTCTCTGTTTATCTCTATCACTGTCCATATCTATCTATCACTGTGTTTTTCAATCACGACATATAACACTTACTCTATTTATCTCTCTATCACTGTGCATATCTATCTATCTATCTATCTAGCTAGCTAGCTATCTATCTACCACTGTGTTTCTCAATCATGATATATAACACTTTCTCTATTTATATTGCTATCACTGTTCATACATATGTATATTTATATATCTATATATATATATATATATATATATATATATATATATATATATATATATATATATATATATCCTTGTTATCTATGTACCATATACACTATCAAAGTCTATTCATATGTCACCTGTTATCTATCTATATATTAAAGTCTATCTAGTATATCTATCTATCTATCTATCTATCTCTATACAGCGGTTTTGTAAGTTTACCTTACGTGTGGTACAAAACTACACGTATCGTATTCAGTCGTAATTGATCAAGTAAAACAAACTTATTTCTGGGAGGCAAATATGTGGGTATTTCTTCCGCCTGAAGTTTTAACTGTGTCTTCTTAATAGGTAAGCATGGACATACATTGACTGTAGAGTCAATACCGTTTTTAAATTTTTCTATTGAAACAATTTTTCAGGAAAATACGTTTTTCAAACCCAATAACCGTCATCATTTGAATGTTAATGGGTCTTTCCTTCCTAACCTTTTGCATGGCGTAGTGTGGAACATCAGTATCTTGATTATGTCATGATGTTATTTTTGTGTTATTTTTTATATCCATTTTTGTTGTCCCTGCTGTAGAATGTCCTCAAGAGATCTGGATTCTCCTGTTTGGTACAACGATCAATTGTACGATGTCAACATTTATGCTCCGGGGACTGAGAAACGCCCTAAGAAGCGTGGTCCAAATTTGAGATGTCAGATTCCAGCAAGGACAGAAATAATTAATTGAACAGATAACGGAATATGTAGCAATGTAATTTAAAAGCGCATTGTATTAACAGAACATGTGTCAGTGAAGGCTGTACAAATACCTCACAGATGAATAGAAGTCTGGTGGCAACAGGATGTGATTCTACATAAGACTGCTGAGCATATTATGGGGGTGGGGCATATAAATAAAGACGTCTTCAGGAAAATCGAAACTGAGGAAAGAAATGATGATCAGAAAGAGGTGTCATTTTTGTGACTGATAATGGCACAAAGACAGAGGGAAAGAGCGCGCCATTCTTTAGCTACTCCAGGGCTACATATTTTCTCAAACTTGCTTGCCCTATGTAGCCCTTTTATCACTTGTCAGAATGCCATTCTACATCTCGTTTTCAAGGTGACAGGCCAGATAGGCGAAATTCTATAACTGCTCTCCTCTCGCTCTCTAAACTTACGCTTGTCACAATTTACCCCTGCAAATGCAAAATTCACCCTCTAGGTGTGAACTTCACCCCTGTTGAGAACAACTGTCTCCAACGCTATAGAGCCCAGTCTGTCCTGCTATTTATCCATCTGGGGAGAATAAGAGGATTCATACCGTTCCCGTATTTACACGTATGCGAACGTAAAGGACCTGATTGGAACTCTCCGATTCCACAATCCGAGCCGCTATCCATTACCCCACCGCGCCTCCTACAAAACAAAATGGTGTAAACGGATAGTACAAAAATAAGTTTGGGTGATATTAACTTGGAAGTAACTGCCTGACAATCTCCAGGAGAAGGAGACGAAGGATTAGATATTTCTTTTGTCATTTCACCCCATGCAAAGCAGTAATGCCACTAAGACGAAAAACAGAGTGCGGTTGACATTGCATTTAAATTTTTGAAGATTGTAGGTGGTACGGAAGAAGAAAAAATTTCCACAAGCGATAAATGCGAGAGAAGAAACTGTTAGAAAAGAACATATTTTTACATCTAGTTAATTCAATAGTAAAACGATGAAACCTTGTTGCCAATCTAGTAGTATCCTTCAATTCATCAAGTCGGGTCATCATATAGGAGAGGACAGTTAAACAATTTCCATTAAATAGTTATGGAAAAGAGAGTTGAAAACCACATCACGGATGCGTGAAAGTAGGTGAAATTAATATATTATCAGGAAAGCAAATATTACGAAAGCATCTTTAGATATTTTGTAGAATCTGAAGATGTATAACAGGAGCACTAGAACAAATATGATAGCAATAATTAATTAGATTCAGCAATGGTACGATTCTGTAAATTACAAGAAAAAAAAAGAATTACAAAGACCTCAAAGAATATGCAGCTACATATAGTCCGGTTCCCCTGCTATTTACCTTGAGTTCTTTGATAAAATCCAAAGAATAATCAGCAATATTATTAGCCCTAATCTGGCGGCTCTCTTTCAGTCACTTTTCCACCGCCGTAAGGCCACCTCTCTGTGTTTTTTCTAATAATGCTTTCATGGTAATTTTTCCGATGAGCTCTTTCATATGGTACCCTAACTGTATGAATTTAACCTTAGTACCAGTCTGGTGTCAAGATCTTATCAATTTACAATTGAGCTGGCTAGATGTAGCCGTAAATTATATGCTAACAGTTTCCTTTCTTGCCCTTCTCGCTTGTGGAACTCCCTTTCAGCTCCATGTATTCCAGCCAACTTTAATCAGTAAAAAACTAAATACAATGCCAATCGCTATTTAGTGTCCTTCGGATTACTTTTCACTCTCCCCGCTTGTTATTAATGTTTCCGTTCCTAATTCTTCCACGCCTTGTAACTCTCTTGTGTCTTAGTGGCTTTAGTTTCTTGCGTCGCCATAGCTTTCCTGTTTTGCATAGCCAGATAACGAATAAAAAAATAACAACAGATGGAAGATACGTCACTGCGGTGGAAAAGTCGAGATGGCATGTCGGGGCATATAGCATACATACAATTCTGGGCACCTCCAGGTGGTGTGATGGTTAACAAGTTTGCTTCGCTAAAACAATTGCAAGTGAGTAGAGATCGATCCTCACTGAGCGCACCCCCACTTTCGACCTTGTGCAACATCTAAGCTACGCTTGGAAAATCACTATTGCATTATAGATTATTCTTTGGAATTTGGGAAGAACCTACAGATATATATATA
>OZ010595.1:20449423-20486923 GCA_963932145.1 Acanthosepion lycidas | reverse complement strand
GATTTTTGAATACGGGCGCGTCAATGCTATTAAACCCGCACGGCTGTATCAGATTGCATTTCCAGAAGAAAGGCAGCCGATTCATGCTTTGGTGCCTTTTATCGTCGTATTACTGAGACAGGAAGCATGGCGCAGCACACTATGGATTGAGGAAGACCAAGATCCCCTCGTGCGCCTGACCACGAAGAACACATTCCGTGAGGATAATTCTTTCTACGGAAGGGGAAAAGTTAAATTATTTACATTTAAGTGAAAAAATTATTTACCTCGTTATTATTAAGGACAACTTTCAGCGCTCTATTTTTTTGTGTATTTAGCTTTCACCTTAACGTTTACGGTGCTTTATGGAAAATATATTATGTAGAAATTAAGATAAGACTGTTAAGAGTGAGATTAAATTTCATATTTTATAAGAAAGGTATCTAATCTAATTAATTTATAGGTACATTTCTTATGAAATTTTATCAGAAGTGTACATAAAATACTATAATTTTATGTACATTTATACATTTTACTGTGTTATTTGTATTTACATTCATTTTATTATTAATTTTGATATTTCATTTATGGAAAAATGCTATAACTGAGATTAATATAAAAATAAGATCAGATAAATTTCATAAGATGATACTGATACTTGTAGGTACCCTTCTCAATTGAAATTGAAAAATCAAATTAACTTCTTCACGCGTGTTTTGCAAAAGTAAAGGCCTTAACAGTGGAGAACAATGCTTAACTCAAATAATTAAACTTAATTTCATTCTGGTTGGTCTTCCGTACTTTATAATTACAGCCTGATAATAAACACAAAATTACATTTCTTAATTACTGTGGATCTTCTGATTAGTCAAAATGATACAATTTACAATGCACTAAAAAAAGATCAATCTCATAAGGAGACTTAGGAAACCCGATGCGGCTTTTAACTAATTTTATAATATTTTAAAACAATAAATGTATAAATCTATTATAATTAAGAAATTAAAAATAATTGCATTGAAAATTCATTTTTCATCGAAAAAAATCTTTTGCTTTCAGAAAATATTGTCCATATTCATAAAAACAACTAAAAACAAATAAAAGCATCTGAAATTAAATAATATCGTTGTTTTATTGAGTTTTGTATGTTACAATTCAGAACTGATTTTCAGGTAGGGGCGGGTCTAATTGAAAAAAAAACCATTTGCATTCCTCAAAGCCTTGTGCTTTTAACTATTGTAATCACTAAACCCGATGCGATCGAATTTCTAGCGTTTTCATAAAATTAGTTATGGGGCGGGTAATAAATATAGAAAAATATTTTTGTGATGACTTTAATAAAAAAAAACATATTTATAATAATTTCGATCATCTGTGTTCCTGAAAGTTTCATTAACATCCGACAATTATTTTTATTTTTGCAAGATTTTCCAAATTAATGTGTGTCATACGAAGAAAACGTGCTAAAAATTGTCTATGTTATTTTAATAGTTCCGGTGATACAAAGAGAAACAAGGTTTCGTTAATCAAAATTTAGAATGTTCTAAAAAGAATGAAAATTTTTTTTTAAATATTTAAAAAAAAAAAGTTCCTCTTAATAATAACATAATCATTTAGACGATAAAATTTTGTTTTCGGCGTGTGTGTGTGTGTAAATAAATGGTAAAAAGAAAAACATTGAATTCTCTCTTTGTCTTTTAGAGTTACAGCCATATAACTGCTCTTTTTTTAGCCATTTAGTGTAGGTAACTATATATATATATATATATATATATATATATATATATATATATATGTGTGTGTGTGTGGGGGGGGGTTGAGTGTAAATAAATGGCAAAAAGGAAGACATTTTTTTAGTAATCCATCCTTGTAAATTCGACAAAACACATTGAGTTCTCTCTTTGTCTTTTAGGCTTACAGCCATATCACGCTTGAACGCCTATTCTCGTACGACCAGCGAAATTAAGCAACGTCGCGTCTGGACAGTACTTAGTTGGGTAACCGCTTGTAAATACCAAGTGCTTTGAGCTTGGATTCGCGAATAGTGTAATGGATAACCACTCAATAAATAGAAAGATAATGTAGAGACAGTAATATAAAACGAACAAGTGAAGAAAGAAGGAAAGAAGGGAAGCAAAACGAAAGAAAGAAAGAAAGAAAGAAAGAAAGAAAGAAAGAAAGAAAGAAAGAACGAAGTGAAGTATAAATGCCTTCTTTTTTTTTTTCGGACATTTTCCCAAGCAGTTAAGTTTCTCGCCGTTGCTCGCTTACTTGTTGGCGTTGTCTGCACAAGTGGAAATCGCTTGACAGAGAAAAAGAAATATCTCGTCTTGACCACAATCGGAAGATACACACCACATACAGAAACACATATACACACACAAATAAAACAAAATAATAAAGCTATTTCCCCGTCGAGAAAATACCAGATTTCTCTTTGACTTCTTTTCCAATGTATGTCTATTTCCTTGCAGCAGCCAGGTCTCGCGTTAAATTCAGTTTCATCAGAAGGAATGAGACGAAGAAAAAAATATTTAATATAGAAAAAAAAATGGGCAGGTATATTATTTTCTTTCATTCTTTAAAATTCGTGTTCGCATTATCTTGTCACATACACTTCTGCTGTTTCTCTGACGCAACGCTTGAAATTTGGTCGGCATTTCGACTACTATTGGTGCTGATGAAAGAGCGTCATTCATTCGAGAAAAGACGACATTTCTATAATTTCCCGCTTCTTGCCATAATTGTTGCAAAACTTTTACCACAATTATTTTCATATAGAAGAAAACTTTTCAGACGAAACATTGTATTTAAACAAATGTGGTACATATATTTGCAAGTGGTGAAGCATGAATTGAATGAAATGAATGCCGTCACGAATACTTTTTTTCATATACGTCCTACCGTAATATTTCATCACTTTCTGTTTGTCTCTCTACAACTTGACAAGATACTTGCTCCTCCAACGGCTGCGTAAGATAATGAGAACCCCATCTCGCAAAAAAGTTGTTTTCCACTGGTTTTTAAGAAAAAAACGTAAGTAATTCTGGTTTAATCTTGTTCACAATTCATCAAACTAACAGTTTTTGTGTTAACGAGACGTAGACATTTTAATTTTAATTTAAAAAAAAGATGTTTAAATAAATTTCTTATCGCTCGACGGCAGACGTCAGAAAATGGCATTGATTGACGACAGGAAAATTGAAAATTCGTAATTTTGACGTAAATTTTACAGTAAGTGAGGATATATTACGTTAAGCCGTATGTGACAAAATATTCACAGGTGGACCCCCTGGATACAAATCCCACTTCGCCAATGTTGCCTGTCTTAACAGTAAATGCGATAGGCTCTATAAATTCACGCCTTCAACCGGCCAGTGACTGGTGAATCCAAAAAATACTAACGTCATTTTAGAGGATCTATTTTGATTTCTATCAATATGGCTGATGCCAGCCTCCAAGAGAGACATTCATTGTACCTGCACAATCTCAGTTTTTTTTTGTTTTTTGTTTTTTTCTGAGATGAAGTATAAATATTATATTTAACAATCGTTAAATCTTCTGCAAGAAAAGTTGATTCTTTCATTTCTCTTTCACTCCATCAAACTCCTTGGTGTCTTTAGTTATTGATTTCAGTTTTGTTATCAGCAACAGAAATAAGTTCTTGATGGATAATCTGTAGGGATGTGAACAGCATATGCTATAACACTCATCATCAGCAAAATTACTGACGGACTTCATGAATACTTTGTTATCAGAGAGTAAATCTCCAGGAGACAAAGGGGTCCGCACAGAATGCCACGTATGGAGCCTGCTTAATTTCCTCCAAGTCTGCGTCAGCCCTGAGCTGCTGATACACGGCGTAAGCTCCTTTGGTGAGCCTCAGAGGGATGACCAGTGCGGGATCTTTAACTTTACACAACCGGCAGACCCGCTCGGCCTTTTCCCACCACTCGACCACAGACGGGCCAGCAGGGGAACCGTCGAACTCTGGTATCAACTTCAAGTCGAATCTGTCCATGTTGTAATAATGGCCGAAATAGCTTGTAGCAAAGGTGTCAAATTCAAAGGTGAAAGGGACGCAACTCTTTCCGTCGGAAAATGTCTTACACTCTGCAACGCACAGCAATGTACACCGAACACGTCATTACCATGCGTGTAACGCGACTTTGCGTGACTACACGAGACCGTAAATATTAAAAGTCACGGACGCCATCTTGGACCCTTTGTTTTCTCAACCCACAGGCTAGACAGACGCGAGGGCGTTTGGGAGGTAAGCCATTCCTTTTTTCCACACAGATTATTATTATTATAAAAAGCTACTGAGTGTTCTCTTCCATTTTCCTTTCACTCCATCAAACTCTTGAATGTATTTATCCATTGATTCCAGTTTTGTTATCAGCAACAGAAATAAGTTCTTGATGGACAATCTGTAGGCATGTGAACAGCATATGCTATAACACTCATCACCAGCAAAATTACTGTCGGACTTCATGAATACTTTGTTATCAGAGCGAATGCGTGTCACATCTCAAATGATTTTCTGACAAAACTGTGACATATTTGCACCTAAACAAATCTATGTCATCTCACTGCAAGTTTGTGCAATCATCACGTCCATTCCCTCATTGCAATCCATAAATCTTATTATTGTGACTGATCAGTCTTCCGGATCTCAATCCAGACCTCTTACACATCTCTTTCTACTTGATTCTATCCTCTTCATGATTTTTATTAACCTAGTAACATTCTCAGATCCCTGGAAAAACATCTCTAGAGAGGACACTACATTTTAATGAGGCATTTCTATAGCAAAGGAAGAATTTGATCTTGATACGATTTTTCTTTTCTTTTTTTTTTTTTACAAGAATTGTTTATTCATTCTATTTCTGATGCTTTCCACTTTTTGGTTTTGCAGATGGCAGCGGTTGTTGCAGAAATATTGATATCCGTCCTTTTTGGTCACTCTATAGGTGTTTGTTGTCCCCTGTTGTAGCTTGATCTATGTAGATTTTGAATTGTTCATTTTGAAGTTTTCTCACTTCGTACATAAGAACTCTTCGACTTCTTGCTTATTATGTGGGTCGTTTATATTATTATTATTATTAATTTTATTATTATTATTATTATTATTAGACAGACTGGGTTCTATAGCCCTGGACGGCAACTGGTCTAGGAGAAGGACAACTATCAATTCAAACCCGGAGTGGATCTCCTAAGGCGGATGGACGGCACTTTTTGCTACCTTCCGGCAACTCCTGCAGCCGCGTTGGTACCAAACTGCATTGTTTGATCCTCTCCTTTGGACTCTGCTAGCAAGTCCGAGAGGGGGTATTGACGTCTGGGCAGCCCTAGTTCTCCATATATCCCGTCCAGGCTCGTAGCGCACTGCGCTACTCCATCGTCTTTTGAAATGGACGGTTGCCGATGACGAAGATTATTATTATTATAAAAAGCTAGTGAGTGTTCTCTTCCATTTTCCTTTCACTCCATCAAACTCTTTAATGTATTTATCCATTGATTCAAATTTGTTATCAGCAATTGAAATAAGTTCTTGATTGACGATCTGTAGGGATGCCAACTGCATATGATATAACTCTTATCACCAGCAAAATCACTGACTGACTTCTTGATATCTTTGTTATAAGAGCGAATGCGTGTCACATCTCAAATGATTTTCAGACAAAACTGTGACATATTTGCACCTGCAGAAAGCTATGTCATTTCTCTGTTTGTGTAATAATCACGTATATTCTCTCATTGCGAGGTGCCAGAGAATTCTTCAAAATCCATCGTGTAGATTTTTTTTTAATCATTTCCTCAAAGGAAGGAAGCAGAACCACTAACACGCTGAAACATTCAATCACAAGAACCATAAAAGAACAGGAATTAGGAAAACAGAAGATAATACTTGACACTTGTTACAGTTTTTTGTTTATATGTATGTAACTAGTGAGCCAGTCAAAATGACTTAACTCCCTTTATAGTCCACCAATAGAAGGTTAACCAATCAGAAGACGTAGAACATTCTATCCGTCGTGTATAAAGGCGGCCATTTTTGCTTACCCTACCCGAATGGCCAGTGCCAACTTGTCAGGCGAAGATGAACAGAAGGAAGTACTACTCTCTGCTACTTTGCTGTGATATCCACTGCTAACCTGAACTACGCTTTCCTACTGTCTCCGAAATATTCACTGCTAACCTCTGGATTCTATACTCGAAGACGACCGTCATCTGAACAACAACACTGCATTTAAAATTTTAAAGATCAGAGTTGACTGGAAAGAAAAAAGCCGGAAGAGAGTTCCATGATGGGAAGTGCGAGAAAAGAAATCGTCAGCAAAGAAATTATGGTTCAATATAGCCATTTCGAATATAAAATGATGAAACCTTGCCGCCAGTCTAGTAATTCTCATGAATGCCCAAATTCTTCGTGCCGCAGAAGAGATTTCATCATAAGATTTAACACGGAAGTTTCTATTGACAAGGCTCCGAGAAGCTGCATTACGACGAGCAGAATTTACCTGAAGTCGAGATGCCAGGTACCAATAACATTAAATATATATATATATATATATATATATATCAGCGGCACTAGACCACTTTCTTTCTTTTTAAGCATTTCACCCCAAGCAAGGCTGAAAGTCACTAGCACGTAAGGGTTACAGAGGATTTGGAGCAAGAGCAGATAGGAGTGATAGAGGAAAGGATGAGGAGAAGGATAGTGGATAGATCAAGGCAACTGGAGATGTCTATTGACATTACGTTTGAATAGTTGGAGATTATAGCTCTCAGGGAAACTGGAATAGGGAAAGGAGTTCCACAGGCGAGAGGTGCGAAACATGAAGCTATTGGAGTAGAAGAGACGGCTACATTTAACAGTTTCGACAGTGAAAGGGTGGGAGCTTGATGCTAGCCTCGTAGAACGCTTGAATTCATGAAGTCTGGGAACCAGCGAAAGCAGCTCATTGGAGCAATTACCATGAAAGTATTTGTAGAAAAGACAGAGAGAGGCGACGGCACGTCTGTGAGAGAACGACTGCAGACGAGATGCCAGATCAGGGCTAATTGCATTGCATATCCGTCTTTTGTGACAGAAATATACTAAGAATGCAAGAACGGTACACTTGAAGATATATAAGATAGATTCGGTCGAGCAAAACCGTCTACGATTATGAACGTGAACCAATTTTTAAGCTAACGATAATATTGAATATTGCGCTTCCATGCAATTCAGATTTATATCTTCCGATACTTGACACAAGACACAAGATGAATCTGCAATTTAAACGATACTGAAACCTCGCATTCAGTCCATCTCTCACTGCTTTCGTGGTTTTCCTATGAATTTTATAAATATTTTCATAGTATCTTTTCTGATCAGCTTTCTCTTTAGTTACTTCATGACTTTAAGCGTATTACTAGAGTGGCAACAAGGTCTAATCATTTTCCTATTAAAACTGATAGATCTAACTGAATATTATAATCTAATAGTTTCTTCTCTCGCGCCTCTCGACTGTGGAACACTATTCTGACTTCCTGCTTTCCTGTCAGCACGATCTTCAAAAATTTAAATGTAACCTTAATAACCATATTCTGTTTCTTTTTCTTTTTTTGTTCAATCCTGTTTTTCATTTTTCTTTCACTCTCAGTTATCGTTTGCGTCTTAGTGGCTTAATCGCCTTGCTTAGGTTGAAATTATTAAAACAATAATTGGGAATATATTTCTATCCAGGTCACGTTAACATTGATAAAAAAAGAGATAGAGGGGACGGAGAGAATGCGGGTCACTTCGTGTACTAACACGTATGACCGAAGCTTTACCACGGTAATAGGGATCCTGTCTTCATAGCAAGTAGGCTGTGCTGCACCTCGACGTGTTGTAATGGTTATCAAGCATGTAGAACAAGCTCTACTGTTTAGTGAGCTCGTTTCTCACTGGATGCCCCCCAAACATATTTTCGGCTGTGTGCTACATCTTAGTTACTGTTAGAAAATCAACATAGCTAGTAGGTTTGGTAGAATGTGGATTTGACAGTACCAGTTTCCTACCTGTCGTTGGTAAACACGTCTAAAAAGGCCATATCTGTCGGTAGAATAGTTTCATACGTTCCCCAACGTATTTTTTTTGTTATAGTAAACGCAACGAACTTTCTAGTTTTCAAGATCTGTGCATTACGAACATATATTGAATGAAGTTCACCTAAATTTCAGTTTCTAAATATTATCTATATATTATCTCTCTCTCTCTCTCTCTGTACATATATATATATATATATATATATATATATATATATATATATATATATATATATATATATATATATATAAGTGTGTGTGTGTGTGTGTGTGTGTGTGTGTGTGTGTGTGTGTGAAAAGTGTGTGTATATAAATATAAATAAATATATATAATTATTTATATATTATTTGCGCGGTACTTATTAGAAAGCGCTCAATATCAGAGATAGAGCTAACATACATACATGCGAGGAATTATTCAGTGGAAAAATAAAAAAATTGACATGTATACATTCACGAGACATTCACGAGAAATTTTCGCTACACTTCCAATCTGTGAATTTCAACATACAAATGCGTATGTATAGACACAACACCACCCGTATACACACATATGTCATATGCGAAACTGCCCACATATGTTTATATATGTATGGGTCCAGACGGACGAGCAAGTGAGTATGTGTGTCTGCGTACCTCATTGGGTGTACGGACATGCATCTATGTATGCGTTAGTACGATGACACCACGACGACGTTTCCCACGCCACTTTCATAATAACACCAATACACGCAATCTACATAAACCTAAATTTTTTAAAAATTAATCATTTTGTCTGACGATCGCAATATATATATATATATATATATATATATAGTTATATATATAGTTATATGAAGAAATATAGTCTTAAGGTATGCTATATTTATAGGATAAAGTGCTCAATATCAGAGATAGAGCGTGTATAAATATAAAAGTGAACATAGAAGTCAACACTTAGAGGCGACAGTCTGTTTCATGCTATATGCAATCGTCAGGCAACGTATACTGTTATAGCCGAGAAAAATAACAGCATACGTGGCCTGACGATTGTATATAGCATGAAACAGACTGTAGCCTCTAAGTGTTGACTTCTATGTTCATTTTATATTTATATATATATATATATATATATATATATATATATACATATATATATTTGTCTCTCTCTCTCTCTCTATCTATCTATCTATCTATATATATATATATATATATATATATATATATATATATATATATATATATATATTACGGCGTTCAAAACAAGAATATTTTTACCATGATGTTATTAAAATAAAATACCAGCCGACCGGTTTCGCCCCTCTCTTCAGAGCTGTAAACGAGGAAAATTATGAAAAAAAAAAATATATATATGGGTGACGTGAATGAACGGAAGAGACAGTTGTAACACCTAAAGATGCTAGAGACCCAGAAGAGCAAGCCCAAGCAAACAATCTCTCTGTTTACAAAGAGAAGGTCACCCAGACCTGATAAACAGCGTCTCCAACACCTTCAGATGAAACAACGAGTGTGAAGTGGACAACACAGAAAACCAATTCACACTGAAGTCCACCGCACAACCAGGACTATTTATGAAATGATCCGCTATAGATGACCCGTATGTATTTCGAACGGTATCACCAATCGAAAAATTTTTATTATAAATTTTAGCAGGTACATGTTGCTTGATTCTAACATCCAAGCGTCGTGTATAGTTCTACCTTTGTAGTCGACACCGCAACTACATTTAAATTGATAAATTACAGAGTTAATATGATGAGGAGGTAGAACATCCTTACTCATGGATGGAAGAACAGATCTTGTTTTAAACACGACACGTACATTCGCTGCAAAATAGCATTGATTAGAACTCGATGAAATTTCTTAGCCAACATTTCGCTCTCCCTACCAAAATATGGCACTCGTAAATAAACGGGACATTTTTTAACAAGCACAGGTTTTACTTTATTAAAGTTCACCAACTTTTGCCGAATAACCATTTGAACGATATCATAAGGATAACCGTTACTAGTAAAGATGTTAGTTAAAAACTTAATCTCATCTTTCAAAGTGTCATCTGAGCAAATCCTCAATGCCCTATGGGTCAAAGATTTAATTAAATTAATCTTTTGCTGTTTGGGACAAAAGGAATCCCAACGAGTGTAAAGACCCGTGAAAGTAGACTTCCTATACACTGTAGTAGTATATAAGGAAGGTGTTCTACGAACTAGAACATCAAGGAAGGGTAAAGTGTTATCCACTTCCTTCTCTACTGTATATTTAAGGGCAGGATGAACACTATTTAGTAGGGAGAAAAATTTGTCTGCCTCGAATTCATTACGAAACACACAAAAAGTGTCATCAACGTACCGGAAGTAAAACAGTGGGCTTAGAGGAATCTGTAAACAAACTCTGTTCATAGAAACCCACAAAAATGTTAGCTAAAAAAGGACCCAAAGGGGAACCCATTGCAACACCATCAATCTGGCGATACATAATATTATCGAAACTAAAATCGACAGACATGGTAGCAAATTTCATGAGTTCAGTAAAAACATCTTCAGGTATTGTCGGATGTGTCAAATGACTACGATATAGCAAATCACTGCAAATATCTATAGTCTCCGACAATGGAATGCAAGTGAAGAGGCTGCAGATATCGAAGGAACACATAATTTCATTCACATCACCCATATTTTTTTTTTTTTTTTCATAATTTTCCCCCGTTTACAGCTCTGAAGAGAGGGGGCGAAACCGGTCGGCTGGTATTTTATTTTAATAACATCATGGTCCAATGTAAAAATATTCTTGTTTTTAACGCCGTAATAAAGTTTTGTACCACAAAAAATATTTTTAAATATATATATATATATATATATATATATATATATATATATATATATATATATATATATATATATATATATATATATATATTATACCCTGTTATAATATTATACCTTATTATAATTGACTTTCTAAATCCTATTCTTAAAACGAAAAACAGTACTCGATTTATTTCGCAGTCATAGTATAAAATGCATTCTCAGTAACAAAGTTGGCTACAAAAGGTCTAATTTTTAAATGATATTTTAAGTTAACGTGAAGCATAATTTTAATGCTGAAAAATAACTTCTACTATACGGGTAATATATTTAATCAATTTTGGTCATCCATACTTCCACCGTTACACGAAATGCCCGAACATTTTTCATCTCCGTATTATTAAGGTAAGCCGACTTCCGATTCATTTTGAAGTTGTTCAAAATGAATCGGAAGCTTTCGTTATTCCACCGACGCCTAAAAATTGCATATAAATTAGCGGCGAATATTTAGAGGTCTTATAAATTACTTGGTTACTTATTTTAGTTAATTAATTTACTGACAAAAATTATGTTTTACTTTCATACAATTCCCCCTTTCTCGTTCAGATTTTTATCGAAATCCATATCTGCTCAGTTTCATATAAGAAACGTAAGCAAACCCTTACAGAATAACAACAGGCTTTAGTTTCAAACGCTAAAAATAACATTTGACCTCATTAAAATCTCGGATTAAAAATGAATTGCTTAAATCTTTAGAAAGTGATTTGCTCCTAAGAGGCACGCCGGTCGGACAGAACCCTGCCTGAAAGCACATTTTTTTTCTCAAGTGCGCAGACCGATTGACGCAATAGAGACAGTTTGAAAAACATACAAACAAACAAACAAAACCAAGGGCACGTCTATTTCAAATACGCGTATCCACTAACATTTGAAGTAATAAATTTTTAAGATTAAAAATAAACTCGAAATTTTTCTCGAATATTAAATATATGCTGTGTTTATTAATTTACGAAAAGGATTAATGGTTAAATGTGTTTATTGAAGCAAAATCAACAGTTCAATTAAATATTAAACAAGTTATAAGAAGTCAAAAAGGGAGTACATTTTGGGGGATATTCTGTATACATATATATATATATATATATATATAGAGAGAGAGAGAGAGAGATGAATAATATATATATATATATATATATATATATATATATATAGATAGATAGATAGATAGATAGATAGATAAATAAATAATATATATATAGAGAGAGATAGATAAATAATATATCTAGATAGATAGATAGGTAGATAGATAGATAAATAATATATATATATATATATATACATATATATATATATATATATATATATAGATAGATAGTTAAATATATACATATATATATATATAGATAGATTGATAGTTAAATATATACATATATATATATATATATATAGATAGATAAATAATATATATATATATATATATATATATATATATAGAGAGAGAGAGAGAGAGAGAGAGAGATATGAGCAGGACGTATTCGCTATACAAAGAATCATTAAAACATTTCTCCCTTAACTATCGAAAAACTTGTAAAACCTCTAATATATTACAAAAGTTCACTACTCAAAATGTTACTGCCTCCTTTAGTAGAAGCCTCACATGTCATATTAGAGTGCTTTAAAAATCATTTGTTTTCCAACAATTTACAAGTGCCCTTAAAATAGTAATGGTCTAAAATATTAAAATTCTGCATAAGTTACATTACTGGAAACATCTCACTATAAGGAGGATCTGTTTATTGAATATATTTCTCTCAATATCCGTCTGTCTTTATCTAACATCAGGAATGTAGTGTTGATATTGTTTTAAGAAAGTAGATGTTCACTCGAATTCCACCCGTTTTCGGCAAACCAACGCTCGGAATAAACGCTCTTACTCGTATGCAAAGCAACACAAAGATAAAATACATTTGAAACAATTAAAATATGAAGAGAAATCAACAGAACATTGAAATATACATATATTATTTAACATAGGAAATGGAGTCTTGAAAGATCAAAAAAAATCAGAAGATGCTCACTCGAATTCCAGACGTGCTCAGCATACGAAGGCTCAGAATAAACGCTCCTTCTACTGTTCAAAACAATCCAAAAATAAAATACATTTGAAACAGTTAAAATATGAAGAGAAAGCAACAGCACCTAAAACAAGATACACTTCAAAAATGGTTAAAGATGTCGCCAAAACCACTTGAGACAATGGAGAATATGAATAATTTTACATCCGTCTCCTAGGTAAGACGATAAACCTTATCTGTATCCTGGGTAAGACGATAAGCAATATCCCCGTTCTGATTAAGACGATAAGTTATATCCGCCTCATAGGTAAGACGTTAAACTACATGCAACGGCAAGACCTCTGATCAGGAGGTTTTGAGCAGCGTGGAACCACCTCTTAAATGCTGGTATTCCCAGCTTTAACTTGACGCGTAGTGGTAGCACCTGTTAGGGTCCCAGCTATTGGCAAATAGTTAACAGCCATACTGGGGTCAAATCATTATGAAAGTGCAAAAATAGGTTTTTATACGATCAATACATTTTTGTAAAAAAAATATTGCAATCAATATTTTTTGAAAGAAAATAATTATTACCAGAAATACATTTTTGGCTAAAAAATATTACCAGCAACACAGTTTTGAAAACAAAATATTGCCAGCAATAAAAATCTTGTTGGCATTAAACAACCCATTGAGGGTGATATGCCGTAAAACAAATTAAACCAAAGCAAACCGTTAAAAATAACCTTGTTCATGAATATCTCTGAACATTTTGTCATTTTTCTATAAAAGCTTGAAACAGAATACAATTAGGAAGCAGTGTTTGGTAGACATATTTGAAAACATATAACAATGTATTTTTTTAATATTAGAAAATGGTATTAGACCCTCTTAATGTATTTTGATTTTACTTCCAACATCGGTGTGGAAGCTTAAGTGACATTTCCAGCGTTTCGTTCCTCTTGTATATGCCAGTCATCGAAAAGTTCTTCATTTATCATTTATTTATTTATTCCCATATCTTTGCTATCTTTCATTTATTTTTATTTCCGAGAAGCAAGCTTTCCTCGCGTAAACTCCAATCGATCTCGTCGGTAGACACACAGGAAAGCACTGACTTTGCAATGGCATAAGCGGCGGACATATAATTTTCCTGTATTTGTCTATGCTTCACTTTTTTTTCTTGCTCTCCAATTGTGACTTTCTATTGCGATTATTATTCTACTTTTAAAGAACGCAACATAAAGTATAACTCAAGTAGCTTCCGTCAAGACAAGAATTGGCATCCTGGAATATGTCAGTAGGTATTTTATAGATGACGACTTAATCAATTTGGATGCTGAAGAGTATGGCAAGATACAGAACTAGGCTACAAGCACATTTCCAAATCTTCATTCTAAAATTTGTTTTCTCTCCTTAACAACGAGTTTCTTCTTCTAATATTTTTCACAGTCAGTAACCCCTTGCGTTTTTGTCGATTTTTATTTCTTTCTGCGCATTCTTTCTTTTTTCATTCTTTTTTTTTTTTTCATACTGGAATTTTCATTATTCTTTTTTTTCATTTCTATACATAGTCCGTCTTTTAAATTTTCTTTTCAGTTTAGGTTTCTTTCTTGCTTGCTTTTATTGTTCCTTCGCTGTTTAATTTGTTCTACTATACTTCTGTTTCGTTCTTCTTTTTGCTTTCATTCATCCTTTCTGGCATTCTTTCTTTCTTTCATTTTTCATGTGTGTCTTTATCTCATTCCCTCTTTCTTTCTAACATTCATTACGTCTTTTATTCATTCATTCCCTCTTTCTTTCTACCATTCATTACGTCTTTTATTCATTCATTCTTTCTTTCTTTCTTTTTCATTCCTTCTTTTTTACGTTTTGTTTCGGCCTTTACCCCATTCTTTCTTTTTGATTTCTTTCTTTCTTCCTTTCTTTCTTTTCTTTGTTTTATTCATTCTGTATTTACTTCTTTCTTTTACCCCTTCTTTATTTCATTTTTCTTTTCTGTCTCTAAATCTTTCTCTCTTTCTTTTTGCTTTCTTTCTTACTGATACGTTAATCCTTTTACTTTCTTTCCTTATTTTCTTTACCATTTCTTTATTTTTCAGCTGTTTTTCTCCATTTTATATTATATATATATATATTTCTTATATATTTTTCTGATATATATATATATATATATATATATATATATATTTTTTTTTTCTGATATATATATATATATATATTTCTTATATATTTTTCTGATACATATATATATATATATATATATATATATATATATATTTCTATCGTGCTTTCTTTTTACTTTCATTCTTTGTTTCTTTCTCTGTTTCATTCTTTGTTTGTTTCTTCTTAAACCTTATTTCACTGTCTTTCTATAATAGCTTTGTTTGCATTATTTCATTCTGAAGTCATGTTTTGTGTTCTTTCTTGACACGGTTTCTTTCTCCATATTTCTTTCCTTCCCCCCTTCGTTCTTTCTTTCTCCCTTTCCTTCTTTCTTTTTTATTTCTCTCTTTATCTCATTCCCTCTTCCTTTTTTTTTTCTTTCAATACTTCTCTCTTTCATTTTTCATTTCTGTCTTCATCATATTCCCGCTTTCTTCTTTTCTTTCTTCTTTTCTTTCTTCTTTTCTTTTCTTCTATTTTTCTATTGCGATTATTATTCTACTTTTAAAGAACGTAACATAAAGTATAACTCAAGTAGCTTCCGTCAAGACAAGAATTGGCATCCTGGAATATGTCAGTAGGTATTTTATAGATGACGACTTAACCAATTTGGATACTGAAGAGTATGGCAAGATACAGAACTAGGCTTTTTTCTTTCATTTTTCATTTGTGTCATTATCGTATTCCCTCTTTCTTTTTGCTTTCTTTCATTTTTCATTTCAGTCTTTATCGTATTCTCGCTGTCTTTCTTTCTTTCTTTCACTTTCCATTTGTGTCTATCTCATTCAGTGTTTCTTTTTTCTTTCGTTCAATCATTCCTTCTTTCTTCATTTTTCATTTCTGACTTTATTTCATTCGCACTTTCTTTCGTTCTTTCTTTCATTCCTTCTTTCTTTCATTTTTTTAATTTATGTCTTTATCTTATTCACTGATTAATTTTGTTTTCTTTCTTTTTTCTTTATGTCTTTTATTTCTTCTTTCTATTAATCCATCTTTCTTTAATTTGTCATTTCTGCATTTATCACATTACCTCTTTCTTTAATTTGTTTCTTTCTCTTTTCATTTGTGTCTTTATCTCATTCACTCTATTTTTTAAAACTTTTTCTTTCATTCCTTTTTTTCTTCATTTTTCTTTTCTGTCTTTATCTCATACTTTCTTTCTTCTTGCTTTCCTTCTTTCTTTCTTCCATCTCTTCTTTGTTTTATTCCTTATTTTTTTCATTTTTCATTTCTGTATTTATTTCATTCGCTCTTTCTTTTCTTTATTTTTTTCCGTTCAATCCTTTTTTTATTTCTTCTTTTTTTCATTTTCTCTTTATCTCATTCCCTCTTTCTTTTTGCTTTCTTTTTTTCTGCTACGTTTATCCTTTTACTTTCTGTCTCCATTTTCTTTACCATTCTTTCATTTGCATCTGTTTTTCTCCGTTATATATATATATATATATATATATATATATATATATTTCATAATTAAAGCAAATGTTTAAAATACTTATTTACCAGCGCATAAGACGCACATTTATTTTACGAAAATGTCGGCCTACATAGTACAAGCGAAATAGTAGTTTTTATTAATCTCTTTTTTCCCCCTCAACATTCATAACCTTAGGCAATAACTTTATCTCAAACAGCCTCATGTCTGGTCCAATTTGACAAAAGTTGTCAATATTTTTTCCGCCCTGTCGGCTGGAATTGAAGAATACACCGACTGCACCTTTGCAGAGGGGTAAGACTCCTCCCAATGAGCGTCCTGTTTAAGGCGATAAACTACATACATGTCTTGGGTAAGACGATAAACTACATCCGACAGGACAGCTTTGATCAGCAAGTTCTGAGTATAGTGGAACCACTTCATAAATGATGGTGTTCTCAGGAATAATCTGACCCGGTGTGGTAGCGCCTGTCATGGTCCCAACTATTGGCAAATATTTAACTTCCCCCAAAAGGGGTTAAAACAAGATGAAGGTAGAAAAATAGGATTTAATCCTAGCATTATTGTTTTTGTAATTAAATTAATAGCAATATATTTTTGCAAAAATAAAATATTACCAGCAAGATATTTTTGAAAAAAAATATTAGCAGCAAGAAAAATCTTTTCAGCATTAAAAATTCCACTGAGGTTGATACATCGTAAAACAAAACAAACAAGTTTTAAACATTTCACACCAAGCATGGCTATAAAACGACTAAGACTAAGGTTTTATAGAGTCTGAAAGAATGAGAGAAATTTTTTTTAAAAAGTGATATAACAATGAAAGGACAAGATTTAAGAATGTAAAATATAACCATTGGCATTGCATTTAAATTTTTGAAGATCAAAGTTAACTGGAAAGCCTGAGGCCTCTTAGATGGGATTCTTACCATAGAAATAACGGTTATATCTAGCTATTTCAAATAGAAAATGGTGGGACCTATCTGCCAAACTAGTATTGCCATTAAATTCGTAAATTAGAGGTACGAATTAGGAAAGCTAATCAGAAAAAGCACACCATTAAAATACGTATGAAATTTCGCAACGAAGCTACGTTGCGGAGGCAGAATAGTGACTGAAGCCAAATGACAAGTCAGGATCAATAATATTGCAGATTCGGTTTTGTATTTTATCACATATTTGTAAATACACAACAGATGCACCAGATCAGATGTAACAGCAATATTCAATTCATGAACGAATATTATTTTTGTAAAAGCGTAAGGTAGATCCCGGCGAGAAATATTATATAATTTGACACACTGAACCAAGTTTCCTAGCCAGGGCCTCACAAAATGCTAAAATATAATCTTCCCATTTCATGTCAGCAGAGAACGTTAGCCCTCGAAGACGTGATGAGTTACTCTCATGAAGGTTAGTATAAGTCATCCTGATGGAAGGTAAATAAATGTTCTTTAAGACGAGTAAAAGGAAGTAGTTTAATTTACGACATCTCTTGCCCCAGGTAACAACAGATTGTAGGTCATTTTTTGAGATTAGCTGCCAGTTTGACCTTCTTGAACTTATTAGACATGCTATTAAGACAGTAGTACATAGTTGTGTCATTGGAATAGATACCAAGTTGAGAACTGCTTAGAATAGGAAGGCCGTCGGTGAATAGTAGGTTCAAGGAAAGAGCCCTGACGGAAATCCGTATTAAGGTCAAAGGATCTACAGGGGTGACGGTTCAACATTCATTTCGCGATTTTTAATCAGATTAAAATTTGATCGAATATTTCAAAATCCCAGATAAGTAAATACCTGTCTGATAAAAATTAATGAAAGAAAAAAGTCATTTTTAACAAATTCGCTAATAGGAAAAAATAACTAACTATCGACACCGAAGTTCGAACGTAACACTCTGGACTTATGAATATATATTTTCCGACGGTTGTATAAATAGCGGTGTCAGGCTACTGACTGCAGTGATTATTGAGTGACTATTGAGTGGAAATATCCAGTCGAATTAGTGTGAATTATTGTGCGTCGATGATTTGGGTTTTGATTTAGGATTTACCGGACGTTAAACCGAGCCGCGCTACTAATAAGGTATTCACTGAAATGGTTAATTGTCTTTGATTTTTAAATTTTGGTTTTGTGAAGTATTTATATGCGATTACAATTAAATACTGTTTTATTTTAACACTGAAGTCTTTAGTTATACCTAATTATTAACGGCCACAGTACGTCACAAAAGAAATATATTAACAAATAACATTGTTAAATGATTTCTGCCATTCATTTTTATGTTTTTATATACCTAAATATTGTTATTTTTTATATGAAATATATTATTTATATTATTATCATTATTTTGAGGATTATTCATCATCTATATTATTATTTTTTTATATAGCTCTTTCATTTATATAGACATTTATTTTTATACTCATTTATATTTTATTTTATTTTTATAGCAATTTCTTTTTTATTTTATTTTATTATTTATTTATTTTATTTTATTTATTTTATTTTAATTTTTATAAAAAATATATTATCGTTTCTTTTATAACTTATTATTATTGTCTGATTATTCATCATTTCTATCATTTTTTGTATAGATATTTTATTTCCATACCTTTTTACTTTTTTTCAAATTCAAATTGTCAGATTTTGTCGGGTTACGCCTGTCGATAAAACCGGAAGTTGATATATCTATAAGAGTAGCTTCTAATTAATTTCCTCGTTGTTTTCCTACAAAGAACATCTTTTTATTTTATGTGCCATGACCTTTTAAGACATAGGTGATTATGGCCCTCCACCTCTATCTATACCCTGGTAGTTCTTAATAAGTTTTGTCTTTTTGTTATATATCCCAAACTCTGTTCTACCATACATTTACTGAAGCCTATCAAACATGTTACGAGCTGCTTTCCTCTCTCCCTCAATCTGCCCTGTGTGTATCAGATTTTCAAACATCTCCTTCCTCATTACGTCTTCCAGAAACCTCAACTGTCTCACCCTGATATTAAGTATATATTACAATTTTGTTTCCATTTTCTATAGAACCTTGTCGCTGCTCACATATTCGGTCCATCGTAACCTCGCCACTTTTCTGTAGAACATTTCTGTTGCTTCAAGTACTTTCTTCATCTTTGAGGTGATTGTCTAACATTCGCTGCCATATAGCAGGGCAGATATCATGTAACCACACAAGCCAAATACGTCTTCTTATTATACGGAATTATCCTGAAGGCACAGGCAATCATGGTCCTCCACATCTGCCTAGCCCTTGTAGCTCTTAATAAGTTTTGTCTTTTTGTGTATTTCCCCAGAACTTCCTCCATCCACTTGTTTAAGCCCATGGAGTATGTTACGTACTGCTTTTCTCTATCCCACTTTCACTCTCTCTGTCCTTTGAGTATAATATTTTCCAAACCTTCCTTCCTCACTACATAATTTCTGCTGCTTAAGTAAAAGTTTCCGCTTGTTGTTACACACACATGTTCGGTCCATGGTATTCCAGCATCTTTCTATAGTACCATATTTTTTTAGCGTCAAGTCTCTAGCTGATCTTTGAGGTGATTGTTCAACATTTACTGGCATATAGGTGGACAGATATCGCGTAACAAATTAATAATGTTGTTTTTTCTTTCTAACGAATTATTTTCTGTCTCGATACTCTTAGATTTTAGAATGCGTCTTCGGCCATCCCAATACGTTAGAGCTGGGAAATGTTGACGACGACGACGACGACGACGTACATATTTGTCAAAACCTAATCATTGCTTCTGCATTGTAGTAGCTGAACTTCCACATGACCAATATGACTATCATCTTCCCCACCTTTGATAATTCGAAAAGATGTTGCATGAAAAGAGCGAAGAAATTGACAAGAATTTAACTTTTTTTTAAGCGTTTCACCCCAAGCAAGGTGGGAACCCACTAGGACGCAAGGGTTTACAGAAAATTTGGAGCAAGATCAGATAGGAGTGATAGAGGAAAGGATGAGGAGAAGGGTAGTGGATATATCAAGGAAATTGAGATTACATTTGAATAGATGGGGATTATAGCTCTCAGGAAAACTGGAATAGGGAAGGAACTTCCACAGTCGAGAGGTGCGAGACATGAAGCTATCAGAGTAGAAGAGACAGCTACATTTAGGAGATTCGACAGTGAAGGGGTGAGAGCAGGATGCCAGCCTCGTAGGGCGCTTGAACTCATGAAGTCTGGGAACCAGCGAATGCAGCTCCTCGGAGCAATTGCCATAAAAATATTTGTAAAACAGACAGGGAGAGGCGACGTCACGTCTGTGAGAAAGTGACTGTAGACGAGATGCCAGAGCAGGGCCAATTATATTGCATATCAGCCTGGGGCGTCTATGAAGAACCCCGAGGCGAACAGAAGGGCCTCCAAACAATATATAGCAGCAATACTCCGTGCAAGGGCGAATTGTTGATTTGTAGATATGAAGGATAGATTCCGGGGAGAAACATTTCCTGGCGCGGCACAGGGAGCCAATTTCCTTGCGGTGGACGAAGCAATTGACTCAATGTAGTTGTTCCATCTCAAGTCAGCCGTCAACGTGTGACCGAGCAGCCGCCGAGAGTTGATCTTGAGATGTTGAGCGTCAGACATTCTTATGGAGGGCAGGAAAGGATCTCTGTGGTGATTAATAGAGGGCAGTTTCGTTTTTGAAGCTTTAAAGGTGACCAGCCGATTCCTGCCCCAATTCACATCCGATTGGAGGTCATTTGAACTAATTTTCTTAGAGTTTTTAATCAAATATTGAGTACAGTTTTCTAAATTCTCAAAACGCTTCTTTCAGCTGAAATGTGAGTTTTTGTGCCGCATGGGAGGATCTTCTGTCCAAGTGTGTGGGCTTCTCTGTGACGCAAAGTTGTCTACCAAAATCAAATTGACACGCATCGACACGCCGATCTCATTTTTGACTTCGCTTTCTTCAAGGATCAGTTGAAAACATTCCCGGTACAGGTGAATGTCGACCAAGAGACCTGGTAAACGGTTGCTGCAAATCTGCCTTCCCGGCGTAAGACTAGCCGGATAGGGGAAAGAAACTTTCGAATCCAACCGTCAACATGAACACGATCTTCGATGTGCTGATTCGCCCAGCTACTTCCACCACTCACACTTCTCAGTGATTCATGCTCACTACTCTTCAGGAGTAGGATGGGCCGTCACAGCCATCTCCGACACCGACACCAGAGGGGGGGGGAGGGGATGAGGAGAGCCCGAGGTTCGATGCGAGCCGGTGCCGACAAACTAGAAGTGTTTTAGTTTAGATAATTAAAAAATGATTTGATGAAGTTATTTTTATGTTTTTTTTTTTTTTGGGGGGGGGGCTTCCAAATAACCGTGGGGTTTTAGCACCTGTTAGGGTCCCAGCTATGGGCAAATAGTTAACTATTACCAGCAATACTTGTTTTAAAACAAATATTACCAGCAAAACATTTTTGAAATAAATTATTACCAAAAACAGATTTTGACAAAACAAAATATTACGAGCAATAAGAAATGTTGCCGGCATTAAATAACTCATTGGGGTTGATATGCCGTAAAACAAAATAAGACAATCGATCCTAACCCAAAGAGTACATATTCTATTCATACGAATCTATCCTAAAAATGTTGTCGCCATTAAATAACCCATTGAGGTTGATATGCCGTAAATCAAAATAAATCCAACCAATCTAAACCAAAGAATACATATTCAATTCATACGAATCTATCCTAAAAATGTTGTCGGCATTAAATAACCCATTGAGGTTGATATGTCATAAATCAAAATAAACCCAACCAATCTAAACCAAAGAATACATATTCAATTCATACGAATCTATCCTAAAAATGTTGTCGGCATTAAATAACCCATTGAGGTTGATATGCCGTAAATCAAAATAAACCAAACCAATCTAAACCAAAAAATACATATTCTATTCATACGAACCTATCCTAAAAATGTTGTCGGCATTAAATAACCCATTGAGGTTGATATGCCGTAAAACAAAATAGACCAAACCAAACCAAATAACCGATTCAGTGTACGAAGAAAAAAATGAAAAGTTGAGACAACGATTTTGCATTTTAAAATATGCTTTTTATAAAAATCAAATGTTTACCCCATAGTCATCGATGATAGAGGTTTATTGAGTTGTTGCATATTGGAATACGGATATAAATATGGATTATGAGAATAAATAAGATGCGCATCGTTTGGGCTCATGCTTGAAGAGTTTAAGATTATAGTGATCGTGGAAACATCTACACGGGAGTCTGTTTCATAAAGTAGAGCATCTAACTGAACTTAATATTTACGAATAGAATGCAAAGGAAATTATTATTTTTGCACCAACCTAATATATAGCTTATCAGAAAATTTTAAATTGAAATAGCGATAGAATAGGGATAGACTTGCAACATTGTGGGGATGGGTTTGCACAGTGGAAATAATTAATCACAAAGAAGGCCACGTAAATGATTCTGAACCCTGTCAAACCAGTAAAGTGAGGATTGAGCTGCCCCAGCCCAGATGTGCCAACAATTCGCCATTTCTTCGTCTGATTTGAACCTTTTAAACTTAAAGAATGGTAGCGAGTGTTATGTACTTCTTGTATGAAGATAACCAGTTCTCCTGCGATATAACGATGAATCCTGTAGATGGGAGCCACTTGAGGCCTGTGGTGAACTTGAGGCTATTCTAAGAAGGAAAATCAATAATAGCAGAAGAGAAAAATAAAACAAAGTACTCAATCCAATGAGTAAGAAGCCTGTCGACAGCCGACCTCACCAAGTTGTAGGCTTAACCAAATAACAAATCATGACTTGAAGAAACTATTTTTGTAGGTGCAGGGAAATTTGGACTCCATATTCGTAATATCCATCTAACTATGTGTATTTTATCTTGTATATCTGCAGTTCAAATCATTCGCCTGCTTACGTCGTGTATTAATCGAAAAACCACGTCCATCAAATGTATTGTTACTTCTTGTTCTGTAACTGTTCGTGTGACATTAGATTTGTCTAATACTGGGTGACACATCTCTGCGGAAAATCTCGTGTAGTTTGGAATCATCTTGTGCGATCTGTTATTCCACGAAAGGGAAAAATAAAACATAAAAACTGTGCATGCAGTCCACTTTAGAGAAATCTTGAAGTAGATGGTCGTCATTGTGTAACATCGTGGCAAATATAGCATTGGACGAAGGAGATCAGAAGATATGAAAGTTGCTAGAAAAATAATCAAGTACAAAGAAGTAAACAAATCGGAAAGTCAAAAATCGGTAATATCTTTTCAATTCGTATTCTCATTGTACGCGGCTCTCCACGACTTCTTAAACAGTTTAGATTTAAGTAATATTTATCATCTGATCTGCATTGCATTTTTACAAGATTCTAAGGTAGGTTCCTCTCGAGATCCCTTTGAACGCTAGCCTTGTCAGTATAAAATTTTCCAAGCCAGCTTTCTTCATTTTGTGTCCCATACATTTTTAGTCTTTCTTTGTTAAGAATGTGGTCCTTTCGTTTTGAAGTGCCATAAAACTTTCTCGTTGCTCACATGTGGCTTCCATGGTATCTCAGCAACATTCTATAAGAATGTGTCCCTGTTGCCACAATGAAAGGATTTAACATATAAATCTCACAGTAGAGATTTAACCCGAGAAAACTAACCATCATTTAAAGTTACACCACTACTAACCATGGATATATCATACCAGATATTTAAAATATCATTAAAAAAAATTTAATATAAATCTTTATTTGATATAATTTACATGCAGACACTAAAAACTTTGTACTTTCAGTTATCATTAATAGGGAATGAAAAACATTATTTAGTTAAGAAAAACAGGTACTGACAATTGCAATTAGAAATTGAAAAATTTGAGCTGGGTACTATAGACATATTGTTAGTGTTCTAGGGTTAAAAATATTATATTAAAAAAGAATGAAGAATCTTTCGACATTTGGTCAGATCTTAGGAAATGTATTGGATGATAACATTTCTTCACCCGTTTTATATATATATATATATATATATATATATATATATATATATATATATATATATATATATATATATAGGGTGTTCATAAAGGTCGAGTGCACTTTTAAAAAAATAGAAATTCATTTGTATTGGTGATAGAAATAATTTGTAAAAAGGATTTGAAAGAAGTATATCTATATTTTTTAAGGTTTTATTGAAATTTTATTTAAGTTTCCACATGTCCTCCATCATTAGCAATACAAAGGGTAATACGATTTTGCAGATCACGGAAAAAAATTGCCAGCTGATTTACAGTGATACGTTAAATTCCGTTAGTTATTTTAGCTATACACAAAGCTAGTTACATTAAACTTTATAAGTTTTTAGAGAGTATTTCTGTCGGAAATACAAATAAAGTTATAAATTTTATAACGTGCATAAGAATGACATGGACACCATGTACATACATATATATATATATATATATATATATATATATATATATATATATATATATACACATTAAGAAATGGACAAAGTACGACAATTTATTTATTAAAGACATTTTTATGTTTAACCTTCTTTTTTATAGATACACTATACATTTTATAGATATATTTACTTAAATACTTGTATCTATAAAAAGAACGTTAAACATAAAAATGTCTTTAATAAATATATATATATATATATGTGTGTGTGTGTGTGTGTATGTATGTATGTATATATATATATATATATATATATATATATATATATATATATATATAATTATTTATTTTTAAAGAAAAAAAATTTATAACATAAATATGTTATAAAATCACTACAAAAATAGCCATTTTGTTTCAACACCTTCGGTGTCTTATCAAGTGATGACGTTGAATGTAAAATAAATGGTTTTAAAAGTTTCAAATTAATTAATATTCTACGTAAGGGGAAAACGTTGTTACAAAGCTAGATGGACCAATCAGAACACAAGTACAATTCAAAAAGCTCGATAACGAAGTCATGTTATAATATCTATTCAGATGTTTAGTATTAAAAAATAATTTGTTCCAACGAATAATTACTAAATTATATGATAAAATTTAATACTAAAATTTAAAACTGCTAATTACAAAATCAAAATTTAACATTTATTCGCTATCAAGTTTACAACTATAAAATTACTGAGGAGAAAAGAAGAAATATATATGTTATTCAATTTATTTTTTCATTGAAGTTACTTTAGCTATATTTAATATCCGGTCTTTTTACAATGTATACATTTTAATCCTCATGGTGTGTAAATGGGGTCCCAAACTCACGCGTAAAACAAACGCAGTCAGATTCTAATACATAAGCACCAAGACATATACATACACAAAAAAGGGGACAAGACAGAGAACATCTCCACCGTCTGTCATGAAAAAAAAAAAAAAAGAGAAAAAAAAGGGGGGGAATGGGAGAAAGGAAACCAACACACACGTACATACATACATAATTAAAAGTGGATGCACTTTCCATACACATAGATACATATAAATACATGCACACACATCCACAGACATTGACCCAGACAGTTGGATACCCCAACCGATAAATATTTAAGACAGAAAATGTCATTGCATGAATGTTAACAACCTATTGAAATCTAACTTAAGCGAGTAAATATACAAAGATAAAAATGATCAAAATTAATATTATTTAATATATTAAAATATAGTGTATGTATAGTGTATTGATCACTCTTTTAAGAATAGTAATTGTTGGTTATTGGAATTCATTCCATATACACCAATCATATACTTGTATATATATATATATATATATATATATATATATATATATATATATATATATATATATATATATATATATATTCTGTTTATACGTTATTTATATAGATACATATATCTAAGTAAATGCTCTGAAATCTGATTGAAAATATATGTCGTCCTACAGGAATTGAACATGTATTCTATCGTTTGAGGTTTCACTGACCGTTCCAACAGGACAGTGACACGAAAGACGTGGCCTGAATCGTTAAAAAATACTTAGATGACAGGAAAAAATAAGGTATTGGCATAAACACATTAAATCCTATCCTAGGCAATATTGAAAATTTATGGAATTATTTGGAAAAACAAAACTTGAGAGAAAGAAGTTCTTTAAATTTGGAGGAACTAGAAGCTATGGTCAAGGAAGAATGGAGCAAAATATCCGTGTGCGTCGTAAGGAAATATAAAAATGTTTAAAGCTAATAACCAAGAATAAACGTTACACAATTGATTATTGAGTCAAGGAGGCCAAATATTTTTAAATGTTAAATGTTTGTGTTTTTGTATCATCGTTTAACATTAAAATAAATACTTTGTTGTGGGCATCAGTACAGATTCTTTCAAAACCCATTATTTCATCATTTGCAAAAAATGCACATAAAAATTCGATTAAAATTTAAGGAATTACATCGTTATTTGTAATTATGAAAGGTGGTGGTGAATAAGTCTTTCCGCAATTATATATATATATATATATATATATATATATATATATATATATATATATATATATATATATATATATATATATTTATATATATATATGTATAAATAATATATAAATATATATACTATATATATATGAATATATTTTTATATATATAAATATATTTATATATATATAAATATATATATATATATATAACAATATAGATATATATATATTTATATATATAAATATATATATAAAATATAAATATATATATATATAAATGTATATTAATATATGTATACATAAATATAAATATATATATAAATATATATATATATAAATATATATATAAATATATATATATAAATATAAATATATATAAATATATATATAAATATATATATAAATATAAATATATATATATATATATATATATATATATATATAAATATAAATATATATAAATATATATATAAATATAAATATATATAAATAATATAGTACAATTAATGTTTGTTCATATCTATCGACATCAACTCTGTAAATATCTATATAGTTTGAACATTAAACTATGCATTCCCACAGTAACAACCCATCACACACACGCACACACACACACACACACACACACACACACACACACATATATATATATATATATATATATATATATATAGAATACACGAGACATCGACTTAAGTGCCATTAAAACTTCTCAATGTTGTGCCAATTTTGATGACTGACTAAACCAGTTTTCCATTCTTTGCTTCGTGTCGTAATGCCATTGACCCTCACCCCTACTGCGGTCTTGACCGACGTATGACCGCCCAGCACTTCATTCAATAAAACTGAATACATTGACTGCTTTTCACTATGTCATTCTAATAAGGTCTACCATTTGAAATTTATGTTTTCGTACAATTCTTCACCGCTTAATTTAACCCGAAATGAGTCCGTTACATTTGTATCGTCTCAATAATGTAGAAACTCTTTTATTTATTCTCTTATACTCTTTTTTAATTTCAGAAAGATATATAAACTTATGGTATATATATATATATATATATATATATATATATATATATATGCATATATATATATATTTACAACAAATATATAAGTTCAATATATATGGTTTCATTGCCTATGTAATGAAAACACATAACATTGTTTATAATTACACAATCACACACACATATATATATATATGCATATGTTTGGACCGCTTTAGATATATCTGTTGTCTGAAGCCTATTTTATACATATATACATATTATATATATATATATATATATATATACATATGTATGTATGTATGTATGTGTGTGTGTGTTTGGGTAAATGGGGAGATGAAAAGGATCCATACCTTTCCCAATTGTATTAACACGTACGTGAATATAACGAATTCGACTGGATTTCGAACTCGGCTTCCCGATTCTTCAATCCATCCAAATCGCTATTTTACTCCTTGTGAAAAGATGTTTTCTTATCTGTCAAATTCTACCTTCGGAAGATCTGTTCCTTCGTGGTTGACGATACCTGAGAAAGTGCTCATTAGAAACTACGTTCAGAAGAGCAAACACGAACCTAATGCACAAAAAGTTGTGATGATTTATGCGAACCCACATTGCGCTGCTGTTAAGTTACCAAATGAAAAATAAAAATACTGTTTCTCTACGTCAGTTTATTCCTACTGGGGAGTGCACGGCAATTTCCGAATCTGAAGCAATTACAATAGTCTCAAATAGTCCCATACGGGATCCAGATGGAAATAACATACAAAACTGAGAAGAAACTCTTCACCAACATGTGCCCAGTGATTCAACTGAACGGGCTGAACCAAGAACGCGTAACTTCCTTAGGAAAACACTTAAAAAATGTATTCCCTCTACTCCACAAAAATCCTCTAAATCGCTCTAATTATAATTGATTATATTAGTGAAGGCTTTGTGCAGGACTATCCACACTTTTTGAAGGCCCGTATAAAGAGACCTGGTGCACTACGTACCACAAGGTTCCCCAACAAACCTGCCCCTATTTTGAATTCAGAGTTGTCCTTCTAGACCAGTTGGCATCCAAAGTTATAGAAACCAGTCTGTCCTGCTATTTACCCATAGCGATAGAGGAGGCACGGTGGTGTAATGGATAGTTGTATACACGTTGTATATTCCCCTCACCCCTGCACACTCCATATTCTCTGACTGATATGTGATACTTTGAGGACCTGGTACTATTGCTTTTAGCTTTATGCTCTTTTGGGAGGCCCTACTGCTTCCACTACTATCGACCACTCTCTATAAAAGTGTTTTTTATGGTGTTTGAGAGGTTTTCTCCAAGTAATAAGCGTCTGGGTATTCTACTGACCCTGGCGTATTTAGATGGTGTGTGTATATTGTGCTCCCAGGATCTGCCCGCGTTGTAACAACTTCGGATAAACTAGAAATTATAAATTTCACACAAATAATGTCTACCGACTACCTGAAATATGGGACGAGTATTCAACAGATACCTTGTAAAGTAGCGATAGATTCGAACACTGCATTCTGATTTCTCTTTCCGGCTCGTTATCCATTACATTACCATATCCGTCCATTTATTGCCAACAATTTACTCGTTATTCACATGTCCAAGAATTCGTCTTACGATTTCATACTTTCATTCAAACCTCCCTTTTATTCTTCGAAACAATTATACTTCCCATTCTGTCTTCATTATTTGCCTTGTCGAGATATGATGGCGAAATGTTAGCAGTCATCGGAAGCTAAAGCTATATTACCGAAAAAATGTCAAACCTGGACAATTTTTTTTTCTTTTGCCATCATACCCACATCTAATAATCTGCAATGCTTGAACATATAATCAAGTTATATCGACGCCTGGGTAAATCTATGGAAAGGGGACAATTGCATCACGACCGTAGAACTATATCAAATATGAGAATATTTTCTGAGTCTCCTCCGTATATAATGTTAGAAACAAGATGTCATAGGTCAAGTAACAGGAAGATAACGCGAGACTTAAAAGGCATAAACGAGTTGTCCGCATAGAATTTAGTATTAGTCATGTTAACGGAAGAGAGAAATGCATGTCTATGATGACGAAAAACAACAACTTTACTTAACGTGAAAACTACAACAGCAATTTCCCTTATATACTTTAAAAAAATATTTCACTCTAAGCAAAGCAGTGAAGCCTCTGAAATACAAGCTGTTACTGAGCGAGACATAATAAGAAAAAAAATGTTTGACGAGAGCAATAGAAGAATAATCAGGAATAGAATGATAGCGATTGATATTGCATTTACAATTTTGGCTGGAAAGCGTGGAGCCGGAAATGGGAAGTCCGTGAAAATAAACTATTAACATAGAACATAACATCTAACCAGTTCCACTGTAAAATGATGGGACCTTGCCGCCAATCTAGTACCGCGATTAAATTCACAAAGTCTAGGTACCATAGCGAAGAGTTCATCGGGACAATAAACACGAAAGTATTTATAGAAAAGACACAGGAAATCTAAATTACGGCAGTTGGCAAGTGACTGAAGCCGAGATGCCAGGTAAGAACCAATAATATTGCTGATTCTTCTATGGATTATTACTGGGCGTAGAAGAATTAGAATCAGAAACATTCGTAAGCAGCGAGAACCAAAGACGGGTAATCAGGAGGACAGTTGATAGCCATTGACATTGGATTTAAATTTCTGAAGATTATATTTGGCTTGAAAGCCTGGAACCAGAAGTGAAATCCACACGTGAGAAGTGCAAGAAAAAGCGCTGTTGGTATATAATTTACGTTTATATCTAACCAGCTCAAATGTAAATTGATGAGATCGTGTCGACAATTTACAAATCAAAATGTTTTTTTATGATGATAACCACTGATTTTGCTTACTTACCGTTAATGACAGGTACTTTGTTTTTCACAACCGTATATTTTCTGTTTTTAGCATTTTTTAGAAATCATATTCACCCCAAGCAAGGCAGTAAAGTCACTAAGACACAAGGAGATGCTGGGTGTGGAAGAATGAGAATCGGAAACATTAGTAAGGAGCAAGAACAAAAGAGTAATCAGGAGGAGAGTTGATAGCGATTGACATTGGGTTTAAATTTTTGAAGATTAAAGTTGGTTGGAAAGCATGGAGCTATAAGTGTGGCTGCAAAAGCGAGAAGTGAGAGAAAAGAAACAGCATAGAATTTACAGTTACATCTCTCCAATTCAACTGTGAATTGATGAGACCTTGCCGCCAATCTAGTACTGCGGTTGAGAGATCATCTGAAAAATTAAGATGAAAGTATCTATTAAAAAAATACTATACCTTACATTCCCTGTTCTACCGGTCATTTATAATCATATCTCTCCATGCAAGACAGCGACGCTTCTAAGAGGCAAAGTTTTACATAGTGTTGAAGCACAAGGAAATAAAAGAGAAACATAATTAAAGAGCAAGAAGAAGAAAAAAAAATTAATCAAGACAGTGTGTAGTGATTGATTTTAATTTCCGAAAATCGAAGTTGGCTTGTAAGCCGGAAGAGAGTTCCAATGAAACTATTAGAATAAAACTTACTGTTACATCTATCCAACTCAACTCTAAATTGATGAGACCTTGTCCCTAATCTAGTACTGTGCTTAAATTCACAAAGTCTAGGTACTATATCGAAGACATCATAGGAACACTTACCATGAAAGTATTTATATAAAAGACACAAGGAATCTACATTACTACCGATGTCGAGTCCCCAGGTCAGGACCAATAATATTGCTGATTTTTCTGTGGGTAATTTTGGTTTGGTTTGGTTTGTTTTACGGCATATCAACTACAATAGGCCATTTAATGCCGACAACATTTTTATTGCTGGTAATATTTTGTCTTGTCAAAAATCTATTCCTAGTAATATTTTTCTTTCAAAATGTATAGCTGGTTATATTTTTTTTCAAAAATGTATTGCTCGTAATATTTAATTTTTAAAACATTGTTGGTAATATTTTTTCAAAAATGTATTGCTTATAATAGTTTATTTTTCTTCAAAAATTTATTGCTGGTAATATTTTTTTAAAAAAGTATTTTTAGTATTAAAACCTATTTTAAGATTTTCATAGTGTTTTTACCCCAGTTTAGGGGTTAACCTTTTTGCCCATAGCTGGAACCCTAACAGGTGCTACGAACGCTGGATGACCTTGGAACACCAGCAATTAAGAGGTGGTTCCATGCTCTTCAAAAACCTCCTGATCAGAGACCTTGCTGTCAGATGTAGTTTATCATCATACCAAGGACGTTTGGGTTATTTTGGGTATGCATATTTTGTTGCATTCTTATATTAATATATATTCCCCACCACCTAAGCGCGCTCTCATCAGCAGTTGTACGATCAGGATGGGCGTACAGAGATGATGGCCTCATGCAAGCGTATGGGAAATATTAAAAACTAATTATTAAGTGGCATCAGACTTTGATATTTTACGAGTCGATAATCACCCATCAGTGGCCCATGCCTTTAGGGGGTGGCGAAGCATTTTACATAGAGTTGATATTTGGCCATTAGTTTCGTCTAACCAGTTTCACTTCCTCGTCCTGGGGGAGACGATAATCTACATCCAGCAGCAATGCCTCCGGTCAGGAGGTTTTGAGGAGCGTGGAAACACATCCTAATTGCTGGCCCAGGGAGGTAGCACCTGTTAGGGTTCCAGCTAAGGGCAAATAGTTAACTATTACCAGGAATTCTTTTTTTGAAAAAAAATATTACCAGCAATACAATTTGGAAGAAAAAATATTAACAGAAACAGATTTTTTAAAAACAATATATTACCAGCAATAAAAAATACAAATCTATCCTAAAAATGTTGTCGGCATTAAATAACCCATTGAGGTTGATATGACGTAAAACAAAATAAATCAAACCAATCTAAACCAAAGAATACATATTCAATTTATACGAACCTATCCTAAAAATGTTGTCGGCATTAAATAACCCATTGAGGTTGATATGCCGTAAAACAAAATAAATCAAACCAATCTAAACTAAAGAATACATATTCAATTCATACGAACCTATCCTAAAAATGTTGTCGGCATTAAATAACCCATTGAGGTTGATATGCCGTAAAACAAAATAAATCAAACCAATCTAAACCAAAGAATACATATTCAATTCATACGAACCTATCCTAAAAATGTTGTCGGCATTAAATAACCCATTGAGGTGTTGATATAAAGTAAAACAAAATAAATCAAACCAATCTAAACTAAAGAATACATATTCAATTCATACGAACCTATCCTAAAAATGTTGTCGGCATTAAATAACCTATTGAGGTTGATATGCCGTAAAACAAAATAAATCAAACCAATCTAAACCAAAGAATACATATTCAATTCATACGAACCTATCCTAAAAATGTTGTCGGCATTAAATAACCCATTGAGGTGTTGATATACCGTAAAACAAAATAAATCAAACCAATCTAAACCAAAGAATACATATACAATTCATACGAACCTATCCTAAAAATGTTGTCGGCATTAAATAACCCATTGAGGTGTTGATATACCGTAAAACAAAATAAATCAAACCAATCTAAACCAAAGAATACATATACAATTCATACGAACCTATCCTAAAAATGTTGTCGGCATTAAATAACCTATTGAGGTTGATATGCCGTAAAACAAAATAAATCAAACCAATTTAAACCAAAGAATACATATACAATTCATACGAACCTATCCTAAAAATGTTGTCGGCATTAAATAACCCATTGAGGTTGATATGCCGTAAAACAAAATAAATCAAACCAATCTAAACCAAAGAATACATATTCAATTCATACGAACCTATCCTAAAAATGTTGTCGGCATTAAATAACCCATTGAGGTGTTGATATACCGTAAAACAAAATAAATCAAACCAATCTAAACCAAAGAATACATATACAATTCATACGAACCTATCCTAAAAATGTTGTCGGCATTAAATAACCCATTGAGGTGTTGATATACCGTAAAACAAAATAAATCAAACCAATCTAAACCAAAGAATACATATACAATTCATACGAACCTATCCTAAAAATGTTGTCGGCATTAAATAACCTATTGAGGTTGATATGCCGTAAAACAAAATAAATCAAACCAATTTAAACCAAAGAATACATATACAATTCATACGAACCTATCCTAAAAATGTTGTCGGCATTAAATAACCCATTGAGGTTGATATGCCGTAAAACAAAATAAATCAAACCAATCTAAACCAAAGAATACATATTCAATTCATACGAACCTATCCTAAAAATGTTGTCGGCATTAAATAACCTATTGAGGTTGATATGCCGTAAAACAAAATAAATCAAACCAATCTAAACCAAAGAATACATATTCAATTTATACGAACCTATCCTAAAAATGTTGTCGGCATTAAATAACCCATTGAGGTGTTGATATACCGTAAAACAAAATAAATCAAACCAATCTAAACCAAAGAATACATATACAATTCATACGAACCTATCCTAAAAATGTTGTCGGCATTAAATAACCCATTGAGGTGTTGATATACCGTAAAACAAAATAAATCAAACCAATCTAAACCAAAGAATACATATACAATTCATACGAACCTATCCTAAAAATGTTGTCGGCATTAAATAACCTATTGAGGTTGATATGCCGTAAAACAAAATAAATCAAACCAATCTAAACCAAAGAATACATATTCAATTCATACGAACCTATCCTAAAAATGTTATCGGCATTAAATAACCCATTGAAGTTTTGATATGCCGTAAAACAAAATAAATCAAACTAAACCAGTTTCATCACTTCCCACCATTTCAGGATTTTTCCTCCCAGGACGATATCATTAAGTTGAGCTTCGAAACCCTGACTTCATGTCCAGAAAGGTAATGCTCTAACTAATGGCATAATGGCTCATATTCGGCCATCCGAAAGAAAATACAAAAGAAAAAGTGGATAAAAAAATTAGAACAGCACAGTAAATAAGAAAAGAGAACTATTGAAAGGAATTCACAATATGGAGGAGCGGATGGCGCCAGGGTTGGCGAAAAATGGAAAAGTAGGGTCACCCTGGTCAGCGCACCGACATATCTCATATGATGAAATAAGTGTTTGAAGGTAAGTAAATAAAAGTGTATGTGACTGGAAAGGACTGGCTGTGACCTTTCGACTTCAGCTATTTCCTTTCGAATGATAATTGCCTCGTACCCCTTTGCGGTCAGTCCGCGGTTTGGGTGGGTGGTGTTTGATGTACAGAACTCACCGACTTGGATTTGTAAAATAACCTAATGCCATGGCCCTGAGATTTATTGCACTAGAGTTCAATTTTCACTTCACCGAAAATGGCTTTCTTGAAATATGTCAAAGAAAAGTTTACGAAATCTATTTATCTGTCTGTTGTTGTGTGGCTATACATGTGTTCCAGCCATCGGTAAATTTTTTCCCTTTGGGAGGCTATCAATCCCGCGTTTAAAATACGATCTTCTCAGATTTAATTAATTTTGGGGCCGGTAAGCTTTATAAAGTTTTCCATGAACGTCTGTTTCCCTGAAATGTAAATGTGAATAGTGAGTGTATTGTGTGATTTTGTTTTTAAGCGTTTCACCCCAAGCAAGGCGGGAAGGCACTAGGACGCAAGGGGTTAGAGAAGATTTGGAGCAAGATCAGATAGGAGTGATAGAGGAAAGGATGAGGAGAAGGGTAGTGGATAGATCAAGGAAATTGAGATTATATTTGAATAGCTGGAGATTATAGCTCTCATGGAAACTGAAATAGGGGAGGAACTTCCACAGGCGAGAGATGCGAGATGACGATCAAGGCAACTGGAGATGTCGATTGACATTACATTTGAATAGTTGGAGATTATAGCTCTCAGGGAAACTGGAATAGGGAAGGGAGTTCCACAGGCGAGAGGTGCGAGACATGAAGCTATTGGAGTAGAAGAGACGGCTACATTTAGGAGTTTCGACAGTGAAAGGGTGAGAGCGGGATGCCAGCCTCGTAGGGCGCTTGAACTCATGAAGTCTGGGAACCAGCGAATGCAGCTCCTCGGAGCAATTGCCATGAAAGTATTTGTAAAAAAAGACAGAGAGAGGCGATGGTGGGTCTGTGATAGAGTGACTGTAGACGAGATGCCAGAACAGGGCCAATTATATTGCATATCCGCCTGTGGAGACTATCAAGAACCCCGAGGCAAAAAGAAGGGGCTCCAGACCATATATGGCAGCAATACTCCATAGGTAAGATGTCTAATTTAACGTCGTTGTTGATCAATTTCATGTGTAAAAATATCTTTTATACAAATAAAATCACATTGAATTAATATACAGATAGAAAGAGGCCCGATCCATATTAGCTTTAAGGTTGACATGTTAGTTTTATAACAAGTACCAGGGCAGGAACACACATAATGCTGGTTCATAGCAGAAAAAAACAACAAAAAAGTATGTTAACAGAAGTCCATTTAACACTGGAGTCAAAAAGCTAGATATAAGACTTATTCTGACTGTTATCCTCATCTTCATTGCCATATTAACAACATTTCAGCCGTTGTACGCTCCGGCCTTCATCAGATGAATGGAATTTCGAACCCTGTCCAAGTTTTTTGGTTCACCACTGCTGTAGCCTGGTATTGAACTCACAAATCGTTGGCTCTAATTACTTGATCTAATGTGTACTTTTAAACTGTCTCAAGCATATTGGCATTGAAAATATGGATGTTCCTATAAATTGTGTGTCGTCTGATGTATGCGAACTGTTCAGCTAATGTACAAACTTTGAAGAAGCTATCACCATTCTAATGAAAGCTTTCCTTCAAAATAAAAGTAGGATATACGCCTGCCATGTAATTACAACGAAAACTCAACAGGCTGGAGAAACCTTGGATCAGCATCTTCAAGCATTGCACGTTCTGGCGAAGGACTGTAAATTCAAAGATATTTTCGCTCAAGTTTACAAAAAAACAAAAAAAAAAAAAAAACGCATTTATTTCTATGTTATCCGCACCCCTTATTCAGCAGAGGCTTTTTTGAAAACAAAACGGACACCCTATGGGAAGTTGTAAACCAAGCGTTGAGTGTGGAATGGTCTATCCTAAATTTTGAAGCCTATTCAGTTGATACCCAAACAAGTTATGAAGAATCGTTTGTATCACAACTCCGGAGATATATCAGATATTCACTAGAAGCAAAACATACACACAATTATTAGAGATGCCTTTATTTTGGGGTTATTGGCTACTCCTATTCGACAGAGTCTTCTTGAAAACAAAACGCTCACCGGATGAGCAGCTGGAAAACAAACGGGGAGTGTGGAAATGGCTATCCTAGATTTTGAAGCCTTTTCTTCTGATACCCATACAAATTATCAAGAAGCGTTGACATCAGAACTGCGGACTAGCCACTTAAATTCTCAGCAAGAGGAAAATCAAAAGAAGAAAAACGCTCGGTCTTCTGTTATTTTCAAATCCCTTTTAAAAGAAAGATGTTTTTTTCTACTGAAGCAGAAGGAATCATAAC
>OZ010595.1:20441923-20446923 GCA_963932145.1 Acanthosepion lycidas | reverse complement strand
TCGGGCTACGAATTAAATAAAGGGGCCGTTAAACGAGGTCCTGAATGGATGCGACCTCTGCGAGAACTCCCGCCTCTAGGCAATATGAAAGCTGAGAAGAGAATCGTCAACGCTATATTCCCTTTAGCTGCTAAAATAGAAGATTCATTTCAATATTTGAAAGGCGAATTAGAAAGACCTGTAGTACACACTCTAGACAAGGCACAAGGCCTTGAAATTGAAAATGGTGTTAGCTCCGTGAGCTTACCTCTGACGCTATTTCAATGAGCATTCTAGTGTAGTACTCTAAGTCCCTCTGAACGAAACCACTTCCCAGTAGAGTAAGAAGCTAACGAGATCATCGAAGCAATCCGAGAATCTTACTTATTACAAAACGCAGATTGTGTGTGTGTGTGTGTGTGTATCTGTTATGTTTATATATTGGATCGGATTTTCTACACTTTTCAACCAATTTCAACGAAACTTCACTGGAATACGTAAAATTACGTTGCGGTGGTTCTAACAGGTTCTAAAATGTGGAAAAACACAATTGTTTTTGCACAAAATCAATTTGAAAACACGATTAAGAGGCATTAATGAAAGGGGGACAACTCACTTCGAGTTACACTTATTATAAAACCCAGGTTGGTTGTTTGTGTTTGTGTGTGTGTTTGTGTTCGTTTATATATGGGATCGGATTTCCTACATTTTTCAACCGATTTCAACAAAACTTCACTATTTTTTTTTTTTTTTGGTAGGTAGTGTTTCTTATTGTCTTGCACGCTTTTTTCTTTATTTTTACATTCAGAATGCTTTAAAAATTCCATTTACAAGACAATTCATTATGATAAAATTCTATTCAATCGGTAGACTCATAACGATTGAAAACAATGTTTTTGTTTGAGTTTGGGTTTGACCAATTCGTAAAAAAAAAACTAATTAAGACATGCGTGTCCGTCAACCTTAAACCAATAATCTTTGTCAATTTTATTTTTCAGTCTTTATGATGGTCGATAATTGATCAATCTCTTACTGTTACATCCCCGGGCAACGCCGGGCTCTACTGCTAGTAATCAATAACTGAAAGTTAAATATTTTATTTTTGCCCATAAGCTAGATTCTATATTTTCGATAGCTATAAAGCTTCGAAGACTAAAAACGACACAATTCATCGCCGGCGAATTAAACATTCCACTTAGAAATATGGTATCCGATATGAAATGGGCATCAAAAAAGCATGCTCAGATGCGTTAACGAGAGAACATTGCACCTGTCGTAAATATCGACCTTAAAGTATAACATAATAATCGGTCATCCCAAAGTATCAAGAATGATGCACTTTATCAGGTCGAGAAATTTGACCTACTCGACAGAGGAAGGAAATAGAATGACTGAAAATTGTAATGTGTGTGTCGTAGAAAGCCAAGATTTGTGAGAGGAGGAGGCAAATTAATAAAAGCCACTGAACCCTTCCAAACACTGAATATAGATCTCAAGTGAGCGCTTCCCTCAAATCGAGGAGGAAAAAGTATTTATTGACTGTCATTGATAAATATAGTCGTTTCCTTTCGATTTGTCGTGTAGGGACATGCGGACTAAAACTGCGTCAACTTGCTTAAGTAAATTATTTTTCATAGAGGACCGAGTTTTAGGTCGGAGGAATTAAGATTTTTTCAAGAGAAAGTAGATTTAATGCGCCGAAACCACAGAGAAACGGTTGTGGAGAGAGTGAACGGAACTCTGTGGTGAACGATCAACTTAGTCATAAATCGAGAGGTTTACCTGTGCATGAATGGGAAAACTTTTTTATCTGTCACTCTTCACTCGATCGGTTCAGTTCGGTTTCGTTTATTTTACGGTATATCAACCTCAATGGGTTATTTAATGCTGACATCATTTTAAGGATAGATTCGTATGAATAGAATGTGTATTTTTTGGTTTAGATTGGTTTGGTTTATTTTGTTTTACGGCATATCAACCTCAATGCGTTATTTAATGCCGACAACATTTTTAGGATAGATTCGTATGAATAGAATATGTATTCTTTGGTTTAGATTGGTTTGGTTTATTTTGTTTTACGGCATAACAACCTCAATGGGTTATTTAATGCCGACAACATTTTAAGGATAGATTCGTATGAATAGAATATGTATTCTTTGGTTTAGATTGATTTGGTTTATTTTGTTTTACGGCATATCAACTTCAATGGGTTATTTAATGCCGACAACATTTTTAGTATAGATTCTTATGAATAGAATATGTATTCTTTGGTTTAGATTGGTTTGATTTATTTTGTTTTACGGCATATCAACACCTCAATGCGTTATTTAATGCTGACAACATTTTTAGGATAGATTCGTATGAATAGAATATGCATTCTTTGGTTTAGATTGGTTTGGTTTATTTTGTTTTACGGCATATCAACCTCAATGGGTTATTTAATGCCGACAACATTTTTAGGATAGATTCGTATGAATAGAATATGTATTCTTTGGTTTAGATTGGTTTGGTTTATTTTGTTTTACGGCATAACAACCTCAATGGGTTATTTAATGCCGACAACTTTTTTAGGATAGATTCGTATGAATAGAATATGTATTCTTTGGTTTAAATTGGTTTGATTTATTTTGTTTTACGGCATATCAACCTCAATGGGTTATTTAATGCCGACAACACTTTTAAGATAGATTCGTATGAATAGAATATGTATTCTTTGGTTTAGATTGGTTTGCTTTATTTTGTTTTACGGCATATCAACCTCAATGGGTTATTTAATGCCAACAACATTTTTTGGATTGATTCGTCTGAATAGAATATGTATTCTTTGGTTTAGATTGGTTTGATTTATTTTTTTTCCCGGCATATCAACCTCAATGGGTTTATTTAATGCCGACAACATTTTTCGGATTGATTCTTCTGAATAGAATATGTATTCTTTGGTTTAGATTGGTTTGGTTTATTTTGTTTTACGGCATATCAACCTCAATGGTTGATTTAATGCCGACAACATTTTTAGGATAGATTCGTGTGAATAGAATATGTATGCTTTGGTTTAGATTGGTTTGGTTTATTTTGTTTTACGGCATATCAACCTCAATGGGTTATTTAATGCCGACAACACTTTTAGGATAGATTCGTATGAATAGAATATGTATTCTTTGGTTTAGATTGGTTTGCTTTATTTTGTTTTACGGCATATCAACCTCAATGGGTTATTTAATGCCGACAACATTTTTAGGATAGATTCGTATGAATAGAATATGTATTCTTTGGTTTAGATTGGTTTGCTTTATTTTGTTTTACGGCATATCAACCTCAATGGGTTATTTAATGCCGACAACATTTTTTGGATTGATTCGTCTGAATAGAATATGTATTCTTTGGTTTAGATTGGTTTGATTTATTTTTTTTCCGGCATATCAACCTCAATGGGTTTATTTAATGCCGACAACATTTTTAGGATTGATTCGTCTGAATAGAATATGTATTCTTTGGTTTAGATTGGTTTGCTTTATTTTGTTTAACGGCATATCAACCTCAATGAGTTATTTAATGCCGACAGCATTTTTAGGATAGATCCGTATGAATAGAATATGTATTCTTTGGTTTAGATTGGTTTGATTTGTTTTGTTTTACGGTATATCAACTTCAATGGGTTATTTAATGCTGACAAGTGTTTTTTTTTCTGGTAATATTTTAGTTTTGTCTAAAATCTATTTCTGTTAATATTTTTTCCTCATGAATATATAACTGGTAATATTTTTTTTTTCAAAAAACATGTACCTTGTAGTATTATTTTTCAAAAACATATTGTTGGAATTTTTTTTTTCTAAAAATTATTTCTGGTAATAATTTTTTACAAACATTTCTAGTATTAAAACTTATTTTTAAACTTTCGTAATGCCTTTTACCTCAGCTTCTGGGTTAACTATTTTCCCATAGCTGGGACCCTAACAGGTGTTGTAACCCCGGGTCAGGGTGGACCTGGGAACACCAGCAATTAAGAGGAGGTTCCACGCTCCTAAAAGCCTCCTGATCAGAGGCCTTTCTGTTGGGCGCAGTTTATCGTCTTACCCTGGACGCGGATGTAATTTATTGTCATACTCAGGACGTCTTTACTCGATTTGTTCCCTACTATGTACAGCCACGAAATGAACTACTTATGGACTCATGTTTTATTGTTCGACAAAATCTAACTTCGGAAGATCTGTTCCTTCGTGGTTGATGATTTCTGAGAAGGTGCCCATTAGAAACTACATCCAGCAGAACAAATACGAAACTTCTGTACAAAAAGTTGAGCTTATTCAAGAGAATCCAGATTGTGCTCTTGTTATGTTACTAAATGGAAAAGAAAATACTGTTCCTCTGCGTAAGTTTGTTCCTTGCTTGGAAGAGCACAACAATGTCCCAACCTGAAGCAGTTACAATAGTTTCAAATAGCCCATACCGGACCCATATGGAAATAACATACCAGAATGAGAAAATACTGTTCAACAACCAATGTCCAGTGATTCAACTGAACGATCTAAACCAAGAACGCATAATTTCCCTAGACAAACACTTCAAAATTTCTCCTCATAATAAAGCCAGATAAGGCGATCTAAGTGTATAACCAATGAAACTAAATGACTCGAATTCGAACATTAAAAATGAATAATTAATTTTCTTAAGACGTTTTCGAAACACCATTTTTATTCTGCTAAAATAAAGTATTCCATTATTGCTTATAATTATATAAGCAACAATCTCCCAGAAAATGAGTCTTTTTTTTCCATCAGTGCATTTCGTCCCTCTCGAACCAGACTGACATGGGGGAAATTGATTATTTGCTGTTTATTAGGTTTATCGTGGATATATCGAGGGACTTCTTTTCTAGGTCTAATTAATATAAATATTGAACAAATGTCAATCGGGTTTGAAAACTATCGGCCAATTATAAAAAAAATAATCCTTGAAAATGTATATAAGAACGATAATAAAAAAGTATATATAATGGATATATTAATCGACTTTCCAATTAT
>OZ010595.1:20434423-20436923 GCA_963932145.1 Acanthosepion lycidas | reverse complement strand
TACTGGCTGCTCGTTCAATAAATGTCAAATGTTTCCTTATAGGCAAAAGGCTAATATTTCTCGTACTAGTACGGCTAGCATTGGTATTACTATTGTTAATGATTTCTACCCATCTATTTTGCGTATTTTAATGCTTATCTTAAGAAAGTAAATCTAAAAGATTTACTTTCTTGTCTGCTTTTCAACGTGCCAAATGTAAAAGGCAAATGGAAAAATAAATCGAATAGAATTGAACGAGGGAAGAACAGGCAAAGAAGAAGAAAGAAAAGCAATATAATGAATGCCACGTAAAAAGAAATACCGTAAAACGAGGCAAAAACAAAAGAAAGAAATTTATCTTGCAATGTATTTCCTCTTATGAAGTGACGCCTCTTCTATAATTTGATTATCTTAAAGTTACGCTTTAAGTAATGAGAAAACTTGCACAGTATGGGACCACTATACAATACTAGCACTATATGGCACCAAAGATCTTAAACTTCTTGAATTTCCAGGCAGTATAGGTAAAAAGAAATCAAGCAGATACGAGATTTATAAAAACAAAAATATACGAAGAAAGAAATTAATAACAGACGTAAGTAAATAATAATATTCAGAAATCAGGAGGAAAAATTGAAAAAAGAAAACGGAAGTGAACTTAGCCAGAACAAAGACGTCTACCAAAAAAAACACCGAAATAAAAAAGAGACAAAGAAACTGGAATGAAATAATAAGGAGAAAATATAGCGGAGAGTATATTTTTATGCGTTGTGAGATGATCATGGTGTATTTCCTGAAATACGGCCCACTACAAATATGGCGGGCTAAAGATGAGTCCACCTAAAAGAAATGTAAAAAAAAAACAACAAAGACTTATATATATATATATATATATATATTCGACTCTCCCGTCGAAATAAAAACATATGAGATCAAGCAGATCAGTTCCTAGGAAACTGGCAGCCCGACACCACCACATAAGATTTGATTATAGTGGTGAAGGTTTCGTGCATAACCATCCACACTTTTTGAAGGGCCGAATACAGAGACTTGGCGCAAAAGTCCCTTCGCAGTTTTTGAATTCAGAGTTGTTCTTCTGCTAGTCCATTTGCCATCCAAGACTATAGAACCCAATCTGTCTTGCTATTTACCCATGGGAGGGAGAAGATGATTCATACGTTCCCCAAGGGCATTATAACCTAAGTGAATGTAATAGAAATTCGAACTCAGGTCGCCAATTCCTCAATCCTAATCTCTATCCATTACGACACCGTGACCCCCTCTGTCTCTGTCTCTCTCTCTCTGTCTCTCTCTCTTTCTATATATATATATATATATATATATATATATATATATATATATATATATATATATACTAATTACAAAAACAATAATATATTGTATTGTATTGTATAATATTGTTATTGTATAATAAAGTTTGTGTTTCATGAATCTCGTGAGTGAATGTTCGTACGTACGTGTGTGTGTGTGTAATGTTCATGGCGTTCCACTCAAAAGAATAAACGAAAATCTCCACGAGAGATTACATTTTTGATGTGACCGTTGAAATATGAGAAGGGAAAAGAGGACGAGGGAGAAACTCGCCAAGTATATATCATAAATTGATAGCTCCCTCAAGTGGTAGTTTCAAAATTTAGGAGGAGATAACTCCGGCAAAAAAGAAAAAAATGATAAAGGAAGTATAAAATGTTATAAAAATCAAGAAAGAAAGCAGAAAATTAAATACCAGTGAATTACATACGACAAAAAAGAAAGGAACAACGGAAGAAAGAAAAGGTGCATAGAGAAAAAAAAGGAAAACGAACGTGTAATTAAAGAATAATAGAAAGAAAGAAAGAAAGAAAGAAACAAAGAAAATAGGAAAACGAAAGGATATTATATTTTAACAATGAAAAGTATGAAAACAAAAAAAAAAAAACGAGAGAAATGACCAAGGAACTAAGAATGAAAAAAAGATGAAACCGAGAAAAAAGGACTAAAGAAAGATGGAAAGAAAGAAAAGAAAAAAAGATTTCGATGAAAAATGAAAGAAAAATAGATAAAATAAAAAGAAAGGAAGAGAAAAATACGTGAGAAAAAAGACGGATTGAACGAGTGATGTAAAGAACACAAAAAAGATATATGATATAAGAGAAAAGAAAAAACAACGGAAAAAATAACATAGTAAAAAGAAAATAGTGAAAATAAAAACAGAAAAAAATGCTTACCGAAATAAAGTATAAACTAATAAAAATCTCAAATTAAAAGAAAAATGATGAAAACAAAGAGGGAATGAAAGAAAAACGAAAATCAAGAAGTATAAAAAGAAACGAAAGTTGAAAGAATGCAAAGCTAAAAGCAACTTGAAAAAGCAAGAACGAAAGCTGAAATAATATGATTGATGAAAAGAAATTAAAAATAACAAAAATGGACGACGAATCGAAAGAGAGGCTAAGATAAAGAGAAAGAAGAAAAGAAAAACAATAAAAAATTAGAAGAAGAGCAAACAATTGCAAGACGT
>OZ010595.1:20411923-20431923 GCA_963932145.1 Acanthosepion lycidas | reverse complement strand
TACTGACCACCACACAACCAATGCAAACATAAAACAGACCTAATCAATACACCAACAGACAACCACCAGCACCACAACCAACAATAACAACACCGCCACCCTCTACGATAGCCAGAACCTCAAAGCAAACATACACACAAAACAAACCACTAACTTACGCGGACATCCTTAGGGTGCCGTACAAACATACAGAAACCAAAACACAGTAGCCCTTCTACAGAACGCATAACCCCATTAGACATCCCAAACCAGCTAGATTAGCCCCTGGTAAACAATCAACAATAAATACACTCAAACTTAAAAAAAAGGGATAAGCCCCCAACCAGGGCACCTGGATGGGTGTATAGCATCCCTAATAGAAGAAATAATGCAAGCTTTCGAGCTTTTACAAAAGAACTTCGCCATGCTTGCAAATTCAAACTTGACCCATACGGGCGAGTTATAAATTTAAGTAACTATAAAGTTTCACTCAATACGTTCAGGGTATTAAATAAAGGACTAAGCTTTTGCCATAGTCCCCCAAGGTTTGATAAAGACACCTTGGCAAAGGACCTGAAATCCTTCTTCAGAAGAATACAGTTAAAAGCTCACTACGGGGAAAATGATCACACGCACCTTCCATACTTGAGACATTAAAAGAGAAGGACACTACCTACACCCCACAAAACACAGACATTACTATACAGACATTTGAACTAGCCGTAGCAAATGACATAAAGAAAACAATAGCACGTAAGCTGCCACGTGACAATATTACAGAAGGGGAACGTATAGCCTTCGACACGCTGACACATAGAGATGACCTAATCATAACACAGGCTGACAAAGGGGGTGCGACAGTGATCTGGGGAATCGAAGAATACATTAAAGAGGCCAACAAACAGCTAGCCGACAAAGAAACCTATAAAAGCATACCTACAGATCCCCTTCCTGAATACCAAACAGAATTAACTAGCTCACTAAACATAATGCTTAGCAACAATCTAATCGACTAGGAAACATGCACAGCACTTACACCCACAAACATTACACCTGCTCGTTTCTATCTCCTTCCTAAAATACACAAAAGCAACAACCCAGGAAGATCGGTTATTTCATCGTTCAAATGCCACACGACAAAAAATACAACCGCTAGCCAAGGAAGTAAAATCCTAGATCAGAGACACAACAGAACTACTGAACAAAATTAATCACATACAAACAGTTCCAGAGAATGCTATTCTACTGACTATGGACGTTAGGTCACTCTATTCAAATATTAAACACATCGAAGGGCTAACCGTCCTTCAGGAAGCACTTACTAAAAGAAGAAATCAAGATCCCCCCACAGAAGTCATCATAAAACTCATAGATCATGTCCTTACATTGAATACTTTTAACTCCAATGGAACACACTACCTTCAAATAAGAGGTTGTGCCATGGGCACCATTTCAGCTCCATCATATGCTACAATATTCATGGGAAAATTTGAGGAGACCCATATCTATCCAATCATTGGTAGCGACTGTGTATTCTATGCAAGATATATCGAGGATATATTCTTTGTATACACGGGTAGTGATGACAAACTTACCCAATTCTTTATGACCCTAAACACAGTGCACGACACAATTAAGTTTGACTATGAAAAATGCACAACATCATTAACATTTTTAGACACCCGCATTTACATAGATGAAAATAGGAAACTACAAACGACACTACACACTAAAATCACCGACACCCAGAACTATCTACACTTTAAGTCTTCCCACCCTAAACACCTCAAAGAGAACCTTCCCTATTAACAAGTACTTAGACTTAGAAGGATATGTTCCAACAATGAAGAATTAAATAAACACATTGAAAATCTGGAGCATCAATTCACAACACGTGGCTATAAACAACACCTAATCAGGGAACAAATAAATAAAGCAATTTGCACACCTAGAGAAGACACCCTAAAGTACAAGATTAAAAATAAATCTAGTCGCATCCCTCTAGTAACCACTTTCAATCCCACTCTGCCTCCACTATCCCAAATAATCAAACGTCGCTGGGAAATACTACATCTAAAACCAGGCCTAAAAGAACTGTTCAAGGAGCCTGGCCTTCTTGCATATCGTAGACCTAAGAACCTAAAAGAAATCATAGGTAGTAACCACATTTCAGGGGACAAGGTAATCCGTAATAAACTAAGAACAAAAACAACAGGATTTTCCCAACCATGCAACAACAAAAGAAGTTTATGTTGAAACCATATTGAAAACACGAATTCATTCACTAGCTCAACCACTAAATCTACTTTCAAAATCCTCCACGATTCTAACTGTAGAAGTCATAATTTACCTCCTAGAATGCACACTATGCCAGAAAGAATATGTAGGAAAATCTGAATGGCCCTTTCACTACTGAATTAATAATTATTGTAATCGAATTAAGTCGACTCCCCATGAAAAATTATTACCTGTAGAACAACATTTCCACCTTGAAAAACACGATTTCAAAGCCCATGCCAAATTCACTATAATTGAGAGAATAGAAAAGTTCAGAGCAGATAACATTAGAAAGATTTTAGAGTCGCATGAAAATAAGTGGATACAACGTCTAAAAACACAACATTCAGCCGGGCTAAACCATAAATTTAACAAAATAGATAGTACCAATATATAACTCAACAAATCAAAACCCACCCACATTTCTCACCCACCCAAGACAGACATGCTTACGGAGCTGCGGAGGCCTCACACTTATACACACACCCACACGAATATACACACTTACACACATCATACTCACTCACTCCCTAATGAGCCAAATGATAACACACACCCACAGCAATATATATGTTTACACATATCATACTCACTCACTCCCTAAGAACCAAATAACACACACACAAACACTAAACAGAGACACATCCCCTCACCAGGTCCAATAAAACTGTCAAACTGACCAGAGAATTCAGAGCAACATGTATCTATCCAGCTCTTATCTCAAATAACAACTTAAAAGAGACTGTTTGACCAACACAAGCAATGTTAAAAGATTCATGTTAAAAAGATAAAAAAATAAAAAAAAAACAAATGAAAACTACAGACAAAAGTTCATTTTCTCCATCAAGACATTCATTTCTGTAGTTTACTGCTACCAGCAAGCAGAAATATTTCTTCTTCTGATGATGGCTATTTTGGCCGAAACTAGTCGAGAAATCTGAATGAAATAATAATGAAAAAAAAAACAAAAACAAAAACGAAAGAATATTAATCTACAATGCAGTGTGTCTGAAGATTTTAATTTTTTAATATTTTTTTATTGTTCAATATATATATATATATATATATATATATATATATATATACAGAGAGAGAGAGAGAGAGAGAGAGAGAGACTCTAGCGCTATAACACACAGAATGTGATATGTCTGTTCATAACTGATGCCTTCTGTCGCTTTGTTGTAATTGCAAATGTGTCCTCAATGAGGCGATATTTGTTTTTCTGATACAAACATCCACCATATAATCTCTCACAAATTTGGGTTCTCATTACTGCTTATCTTGACTACTCGCATATCTGTAATAGTGTAGGTCCCTCCACTAACTTTCGATACCTTGGTTTAAAATAAAGTTTTATAAATTAAAAAGCTTTATTGAAGACTTAAATTTACTATTTCCAGTAACCAAAATAGTCTACTGTATTTCAAGCAGAAATCATATTGACTGGAAGCAATTTTTCTGAAATAGATCATTAGTCCCCTTTTTTAGTCATCGTTCATCGCAATGCAGTTCTCTGTATTAAAAAAAAGTTCCAAAATTAAAATCTTCTGTAACTTTATTTGCGAAATAGTAGTTGATTTCAAATATAATTAATCTGATGAGAAAAAAAAATTAAGTTTAAAATAACAGAGAAATGGATTTTTAAAACATACAGTAGCTGTGATTTTTAACCGATAACATCCATTCTACCGTAATTGATGACAAGTACTGATAATGTGTTGAAATGTTTATTTTTGTTCTACAAAGACTTTATCTGTTAAAACGTAATTTAAGAAAATGATGAGTGAGCCCCCTTTTTATATAATTTTTAAGTACTCCGTAATCTTGGAAAATATTTCCGTTATCTAATTTTGGGAATATTGAATTTAAATTTACTATAGTCATCGCACGTATTTTCTCGTAATGTCGTGTATGGCGGATCATATTTCTAATTCTTCATTAGTAAAGATAGTTTTCACTAATAACAATATAACCTAACCGGATGAAATTAATCCACAATTTTAAAAGACTTAAATTTTGTAAATTATGAAAATTATTATAATAATGAAATGAAAACAATTCTTTTTATAAAAGGAATTGAAAACTTTTATAATTAATGTCATATTTTTATTAATTTTTGTTTTATTCGACTCAGATTCGATGCAAATTTTCGAGAAATGTGTAGTAGTATGAAAATTCTCTAAAAAGTCCAGATAAATATATTTTCGGACGAAAATTTAATTTCTCGAAATTTTATGAAATTAAACAAGAGAGGGAAACATATGTAATGCATTAATCTTAAATATTATGTCGACCGCTAACGCAAAAAAAAGCAAGATATTTACCAAAAATTTCCATAGTGTTAGAAAAGATTAATAAATTTAATAAAATAATTTAAAAAATGTGCTTTAGTCTTTCTTCTTAGTAATAACATAAACATTTTGACAATAAAACCTTGTTTTTTATTAAGTTTGGTACCATATTCTTTTTGTTCAGCGAAAATAGTGGAGGTATCTATAATAGTTCGTTAAATAAGTCCTCAATCGTCACTTTCTTTACTCAATTTGAATTTTCATCTTCTGCTAATAAAGTAAAAGAATTTACTCGTAAATTATCGTCTAATTCTCTTCTCATTTGAAGTATCTTTGCTTGACTTTCTACTAAGAACGAACCCTCTATTATGTAATATGCATATAATCCTTTACAGCTATTCTGTCTAAACACCACAATAGCTGTTTAAGTTCCTTATTTTCCAGCTTGTTGGAAATCCTCTTCGGAAGTTCTTATTTTTAAAAACTGAGGAGAATCGTTTCCTTCATGGAAATATCGACATATTAATGTGAATCGTCTATTTGGGAACATACTCTAGGCTTTAATGGTTAGGCATCTCACATCGTAAGGTTTATTTTTCAGGCAAAATATGGTTGTCTCTTCAGTAAGTCATTTGTCGATTGTTATTGCTAAAAGAGTCAGTCAAGTTTTAGATAAGAATAAGTTCGGACTATTGCCTTAGATATCTCCAAGACGTTTAACTTGATTTGACATGCTGGTCCACTACACAAGTGTTTTTAATCCTTCTGCCTCAAGTAAAAGGATAATGCCAGCAAGACGCAAGTGATTACTAGGAGAGAAAGAAAACGTGCAGACAGTTATGAGGAGAATGAACAATAAAAAACAGGATTCTGGAAGACGGAAAATGGCGACTGACATTGCAATTTCTGAGGATTGTAGCCGGAAGAGAAGTGAGAGTCTGGACAGATATTCCACCGGTGGTAAGCGTAATAAAATAAAGTATTGGGTTAGTAATTACGGTTACATTCAGTTCTTTTAACAGTAAAAAGGTGAGACATATTTGCTAATCTAGGTTAGTACCTTGGCTACTTCTATAATTAATGTATAAGGTGTCTACGAGAATATTTTATATGAAATAACGGTGGTGAAAAGTTACAAGCAGAAAATAGCAGACAGACTGAACTGAAATACAAGATTTTATTTAACAAAAGTAAGAAAAGAAAATCTTAAAATTTTCTTTTCCTGCAAATAAATGGAATACACAACGAAAATTCTGTCTATATTTCAGAGATGAGGTATTATGTACATTATTTACATTATTCGGACTATATGGCGACAAAGATGAGGACAATAGTCCGAATAATATAAATAATGTACAATGAAACTTGTTAATGAATATATTTGAGTGCGACTTGCCTGCGTTGATATGTTTATATGTGAAGCGTTCACAGTGCCTTTTGCTTGGTTGAAAAGTTGATGGCACACACTTCGAAAGGTGGAAAAATAAGAAGTGAAAGTTATTTAAGGGTTCACTTGTTTTTATGCTAAAATGGATGCGGCTGATAATAGGATTATTAAAGCACTACAGTTATAGGTAAAGAAAGAAGTTAATAAAAAAGAGCAATTAAAAAAAAAAAAAAGTAAATATAAGAAGTAAAAAAAATGAAGGATAAGAAATGAAAAAAATGGGCCAGAAGTAAAAAATAAGAAAAAAATAAAGGGTAATAAGTACAGAAAGTAAGAAAAAGAAAGTAATAAAAACGGAAGAAAGAAATGATAAGAAGAAAATAAATAAAAATTTCGTGTGATGGCTACTTCTTTAATTAATAATGTTTCTACGAGAATATTTTCTATGAAATAATGGCGATAAAAATTTACACGCACAAAAATGATCTGCAATACAAGATAACATTTATTTAAGAAAAATAAAAAAAAGGATATTGAAGTATTTCTTTTCCTAGAAATAAACACAACGGAAATTATTAACATATTTGAGTGTTATTTGCCTCTGCTGATGTGTGGTGCGTTCAGAGCCCTTTTTTGCATTGGTGTAAAAAGTTGCTAGCACACGCTTCGAAAGGAAGGAAAACAGAAATTGGGAGTTACTTAAGGGTTTGCTTCTCTTAATATCCTCATTGTTATGGGGTCCTCCCCTTTGTCATATAAGTAGACACGACCACTTGGACTGCTGCCGTTAAATACCCAGAGTCAGTCAGAATACAGAGATAGACATATTGAGAGAGTGTGCAGAGATTGTGATTGCGTTGGAGGTAGAGTAATAGTGTGAGGTAACCGCTTGTAGAAGTCACAGTTACAAGCACGTAGACTCTAAGGAAGTCCTACTTCGAGACTGTATATATATATATATATATATATATATATATATATATATATATATATATATATATATATATTATTATTATTATTATTACTAATGGCGTTCCTGTATTTACTAACAATATACCCATTGTATTATTGTGTAAATACATTTAATTTCTTATCTTTATTTCTTGCGTTTGCCATTCATTGAAGACCTAATTTCATCTCGGAATCCACAACACTCATGGATGCGGCTGATATTATGTTTATTAAGGAAGTACAATAATAATAGTTTGAAATTCATAGGAAACGGTTACTAGAAGGAAAGTCCACCAGAGATGCCGTGAAATTATTTATAGAAAAGACAGAGGAAAACAAACACACGACGTTGGGAAAGTTACTGATGGCGAGATGGCAAGTTAAGAAAGATTACATTATAGATTGTTCTTTAGATTTTGAAGGGATACACTGTTTCTGACAGAATATTTGAATTGATTAAATGGCCAAACTTTTTGGTGTTTTTACTTTAATTCGGAGCGGGTATTCCCCACTTGCCACCAGGGTGTATCCTTGCACCTACTTGGAAAATGACTGACATGTTTTTATTCTTTATCAGCATATATTAGTAAAAAGAAAATAAATACATCAGACGTCTAGTAGTGTTTTAAAAAGTTGTGTTAACTAATTCACACATATAGATAAGAGAGAAAGTAGTACTGAGAGGAGAACCCATTACTATACCGTCACTCTTTCTGCAAAGGTAGAGACGTTGATAATGCATGAGTGTTTGCCTGTATGTGTGCGAGCAAAAGAAGAACTTCATTATTACCAAAGAAACTAATAGCAAATATTTTTTTTTACGAAAATCTACGAGTAAACTGTACATACATGTAGCAATCAGCGGTTATTACGACACATTTTTTCATAATGTGATAGAAAAATAGATTGATAGCTCGGTAGATAGATAGGAATGCACTGAAATACAAATAAACAGGCTGAAATAGATATAAAGAGATTCACATGCTTAGATAGATAGATAGATAGATAGATAGATAGATAGATAGATAGATAGATAGATAGATAGATAGATAGATAGATGGATACATGTAATATTTCGCTTCTTGGAAGTTAGAGGTATATGATAAAGATCGCTACAGCCCCCACCGTACATCATTTTACAGGATCAAAACCATTACCGAAGATCCTTCCATAATATCAGCATCGCACATTGATAGATCTGATCGAAACGCCCGCTAGCACTACTAAATGGTGTGACTAACTTCAAAGTCGTGAGAAGTACACTTGAAGAAGACAATTATCATCGCAAAGGTTTTCTAACTCACTCTGCTTGATCATGAGACCAAGTTTGATTAGATCTCGTTGGCGCCTGATCTTGGAATAAGTGGAGCAGCACTTTCAGCGTGATGAGGTCTTCTCTTTCTTTTCCTTTTCCTTCTTTTCTTTTTCTCCAATTTTTTGGCTTTTAAATAAAAATCTCAAACATCAAGTGTTTCATAGGATCTTATCCGTGGTTGCCCATAGGGGTCGCATTTCGTATTTTCTTTTTTTTTTTTTTTGCAATTGGGTTGAGATGTAAGTAGTTAAATGTCCTTTTACAACAAAGGCATATGACACAAGGTTTTTTATTGGGCGCTCATGCGTAAATGGCGTGCACTCGTGTCTGGAATAGGTCGACGTGGCCGGCTATTTACAATTTTTATTTTTTCCAACTTAGACTCTAGACATTTTATTTTATTTTCATTTTTTTTCTGCTCACAACTTGTGTTCGAAACTCCGCGCTTATTTCAATTTCTTTTCCTGCTTTTTTTTTTTTATCTCGTAAACAAAGTAATTTTGAATGAATTTTCCAACTCGCCTACTTATTCGAAACTCCAAATTTACTCTAAATGTAATCTCACTACATTAATTAAGTTTGAAGGACTTTTTCAACGTATATTTTTTTATACCAAACTCCCCTTTTATTCAAAACAATCCTCTCTACATTTTTTTTACACAAATTAATTTTGAATAAATTTTCCAATCTATCTATTTGTTCGAAACTTTCACTCCAAAATCAAAGTTCAATTTTTCATTTGTGCTGAAAAATATTAACTTAATTTTACTACCAATGTTTTTATTTCAACCTGCCCGTTTATTCCAAATCTTTTTCCCTAGATTATTTTACGTTCGAAAATAAATTAATTTTGAAAGAATATTCCAACATACCTACTTATTCCAAATTCCCCGTTTACTCTAAACCCGTTTCGCTATCTCTTTTGATCTGAAAACAAATTAACTTTGAAGGAATTTTCTAACCTGCATTTTTATTCCAGACTCACGGTTTATTTCAAACAACTATTCCTACATTTTTGCTTCTAATACAAAATAATTTAGAGTGAAATTAAAAACCTACCCATTAATTCCAAATTTTTAGTTTATTTCAATGTCCTCTTCTTACATTTTTGGTCAGGAAAATTAATTATGAAAGAATTCTCCAAGCAGCTCTTTTATTCCAATATGTTACTCTGTCCTTTTTCTTATGGGTACAGGAAATGGTTTCTCGTCGAATTATCTTAACATCTTAGTTATCTGATTATTATACTTCGAGTTACATGTGCTTGGAAATTTTTGTAGTATCTTCCGTTGGAACCTGTCCGAGACTCGTATTCGTTTGGAAACCCCAAGATCAGGTCTCTCGGCACATCAATTTGAAATGACTGAGACATCAAGTATTAGCACTGGCCCTTTATTGCCGAGTTAGAGCCTACAAGAAGAGCTCCCTGGAGCTGATCTGTTATAGCCAGCGTCTGTTTTGTCAACTGAAAATCTTGTCCAGTTCCGATTGTAAGCAACTGATTCCTTATTAGGCGCACGAATATTTAGTAAACTTTACTTGGCCTGAAAGATTTATTTCTTGTATGAGTTCCACATTGGGGAGGGAACTGAGTAATGTTGCATACTTGCTGAACATAGCTCATAAGTTAAATGTTTCGTTGAATTTGACGAAGTTTATTTTAATTAATCATTTCCCTATAAGCAATGACATAAACCAATTAAGATACAAGGATTTACATATTGTGAAAGAATATGAGAAAAATAAAAAAATATGTACTAAAAAGAGTGACGTATAAGTGAACAGTAATTAAGAAGACAAAAGATAACAATTGTCATTGCACTTAATTTTTTAATGATCTAAAGAGCAAAAGAACGGAAGAGAGGTTAACTGGTAAGAAGCGCGACAGAAGAAATTGTTAGCATAGCACTTACGGTTATATCTAACCAATTTAACTGTAAAATCATGAGACCTAATTGCCAATCTAGTACTGCGTTTAAATATGTAAAGTAGAGGAAAACGCTGCAGAAAAATTACTACGAAAAAATATTCATGTCAAAAGCACACAGGACTTAGTTTACGACGCTGGGAAAGTAAATGAAACCGAGATTCCAGGCTAGGCCAAATAATATTGCATATTATTCTTTGGATTTTATCTATAATATCTAAATATATAGTAGAAAGTCCAGACGAGATGTGACAGAAATATTCAAAAGATGGACGAATGGTAAACCAATAAATGTGTCATATAGTTACTAATTGCCTGTAAATATATAAACTTTTTTAAAAATTATATTACATCCAAAACATGTCAAAAAACGTCTACACAGTTGTATTCATGTTTCGATGCGAATCACCGCATCTCATCAGGCGACTGCAATTGTGTAACGTTTTTGGTGACATGTTTTTCATGTAATATCCTAAACTTTAGGAATATTGCTCTATATTGTACTGGGCCCTCTTTCAAATTATGTGCTACAAACGACGGAATTGTACTCCATTCGTTCTCGTCGTATCTGGCTTGGTTTGATTTGGTTTGTTGTGTTTTACGGCATATCAACCTGAATGGGTTATTTAATGCCGACAAAGTTTTTATTGATGGTAATATTTTGTTTTGTCAAAAATCTATTTCTGGTAATAATTTTTTTCCTTCAAAAATGGTAATTTTTTTTTCAAAAATGTATTGTTGGTAATACCTTTTTCCTCAAAAATGTATTGCTGGTAATAATTGTTTTTCAAAAACGTATTGTTGGTAATATTTTTTTTTCAAAAATGTATTGCTTGTAATAGTTTGTTTTTTTTGTTTTTTTTTCAAAAACGTATTGTTGGTAATAAATTTTTCTGAAAAATTTATTGCTGGTAATATTTTTTTTCAAAATCTGGTAATACCTTTTTTTTTCAAAAATGTATTGCTTGTAATAGTTTTTTTTTCTTTTTCAAAAACGTATTGTTGCTAAAAAAATTTTTCTCAAAAATGTATTGCTGGTAATAGTTACTTTTCTTCAAAAAAATTATTGCTGATAATATATATATATATATATATATATATATATATATATATATATATATTACAAATTATTCCTGGTATTAAAACGCATTTTTACTCCAGTTTCGTGGTTAAGTATATGCCCATAGCTGTGACCCTAACAGGTGCTACCACCCCTGTTCAGGGTGAACCTGGGAACACCAGCAATTAAGAGGTGGTTCCACGCTCCTCAAAACCTCCTGATACGAAGCCTTGCTGGTGGACATAGTTTATCGTCTTACCCAGGACGCGGATGTAGTTTATCATCATACCCAGGACGGTATCTTATCTGGATTTAAACACACACACACACACACACACACATATATATATATATATATATATATATATATATATATATATATATATATATATATATATATATATGAAGAAAAATATATGGAGAAACAAAAATCCGAATATGCAAATATGCTGTTTTAATGTTATTTCAATGTCGACGTCAGACGTTTCGGTCTAGTAGACCTTCTTCAGGACATAGTTATTAAAACATAATTAACATTAGACGATATTCAAGTCAACATGAAAAGACGATAGACATAAGAGTAATACTAATCAAAACAGAATAACTGATTTTTTTAAGATCAGCGTTCCGTTTCACAATATGATCACGTCGGCGTCACGTCGGCGTCACGTCGGCGTCACGTCGGCGTCACGTCGGCGTCACGTCGGCGATGTTGTGAAAACGTATTCCTTAAATAGAGTATATGTTAAATGAAAAATGAAAAAGAATTTTATTTTAATCTAAAAAGAAAAGTGGAAAAATTAAAGAAGCCTTTTCTAGCAAGATTAATGCTCGACAAACGTTCTTATAAATTTTAGATTAAAATACAATTATTTTTCTACAATTATCTCCATCCTGTACAAGGCCCAAGAGCCACTTAACTTCGAGGGTAAATAAGTAAGATGCACAATTTATGGTGATATACCGAGAAGATAACAGTTCACCGTAGGTTTGAACAGGTTAAGATTGTAGTGGATCGGGAATAAACGTGATTGGGTTTTCGTTGCGCAAAGCAGCGGTCCGTGAAAAAATGTTAAATTGGAACTTACATGTCAACAATGGAATACGAAGCGAAATGAGGGTGATTCCCTATAAAGTGCGTGGCGTGGTTGGCTTTGGCCGAAAATGTGAAAGTAAGGAATGTAGTGTAAGTAAGGAATGTAGTGAAGCTAAGGAATGTAGTGGAACTAAGGAATATATTTTTCATCTGTGGGAAAAGCGTTGTAAGGTGGAAAATAATTCATCACTCGCTAGGTTGCGGAGACGGTTTTTGTACTTTATCGATACTGGAAAATGTAAACTGGGGACCACCTGTCCTAATAGGGCAGCAGATCTCCAATTTAGGCTTGATTTGTTTTTTGTAAAGATCTCAGACAGCACGAGGAGTCAGATACTTATTGGAAGGCTACTTGGAACTGACAATTTTTTTAGCGATGGATCCTATGTACGTGTTTTACTTGAGGTCTGGGTTGAGTTCCATTAAACGACTAAGAAAATATTCCTCCTTCACGATAGAAGAAAATCCACGGCCTGCTAATATAAATACGTATATCTTAAGTTCATTAATATGGAAATGACTTTTTTTTTTTTTTTTAATTATAATTGATTCTGTTTGTAAGAATTGCCCGCAGAATTTCTGAGTTCAAAAATAAATTGTAGTCATATTTATATTGGAACCTAGTTAAAATTATTTGGCTTTATATTCGGGCCTTTTATTTATATTGACCTTTTTTTTTAGTTTATATGCAAACATGGCTTGGGATTATTCTTGGCTGAACTGGTAATTACTTTCATAGCTAAATATTGGTGTTTTTATACATGACCCCATCAGTAAAAATTTGTCGATTTAGTCTTGAGATAATACGCATACATATGTCAGTTTTATACTTGAGGCTATAAGCGACATTCATCAGATTTATATTTGAAACGTCTTGTCCAGGACCATAAAGTATTAGGTTGGTGCAAAAATAATGACGTAATAATGTCGTTTTTTCACGTTAAAAATACGTCAAAAAACGAAAATATTACGTCATTATTTTTACACCAACCTAATACATCTGGCAACAAGGCCTCTGAAGTTTTGAGGTGCGTGGGACCACTTCTTAATTGTTGTTCTTTCCAGGTCTACCCTAAACCGGGGTGTTAGCACCTGTCAGGGTCTCATCTATGGGCAAATAGTTAACCCACAAACTGGGGTCAAAACACTATGAAAATATATAGATTTTTATAATAAAAATGCCAGTTATCCATTTTTGAAAAAAAATTACCAGCAATACATTTGACTCTCGACAAAAACATGTCTTAAAATAATTGACGGACTTTTTCCATTTCATAATCTTTGGCGTCATTTGCTTATATTTGGAGACGCATCTGGCAGATATGAGTGTACGGGAGAAAGTCAATAGAAATATTACGTCTCCGGTTCACTTGGTCTTTCAGTAATGTCACTCCTCCCCTTCATGTTATAAAGACGAGTGTCGTCTTTATATTGAATTAGTGCTTTAGATCGTTGAAGAGATCCATGTATCCCCCCTTTTTTTTTACCAGTGGATTTCAAATTACTTTTTGGAATCCGTCCTTATTTTAACAAATGTTCTTTCTTTTCCCATGACTTGACGTTTTGGTCCCTCTTAGACGAGATCGTTTCATTGAAAGGAATCACTCTGGTGCAAAGTCTAATTATGCCTTAAAAACACCGTGTAATTGATTACTCGACTTACACACGTAGGTCTCAACATCACACACGCATCAACTTACATCTATCTGAAATGCTTCATTGCATCGACACAAATTAGAGATGCATCCTAAATTATCACGTTATAACACTAGAGTTTTATATACAGACGCAAAAACATACCCCCACACAGAAACGCACACACACATACATACACACACAGACAAATGTATATATATATATATATATATATATATATATATATATATATATATATATATATATATATAGATACCTAGTGAGCCAGACAAACCTACCTAGGTTTCATCTAAACGGATCGTCAGAGAAAGTATGGAGCCATACTTTCCCTGACGATCCGTTTATGTGAAACCTAGGTAGGTTTGTCTGGCTCACTAGTTTTATCTAGGTCTGCTCTACGATTGTATTGAGCTCTTTTGTTAGTTAGTTGTCTACTCGTATCGGGGTTTTTTCTTTGGGCTTCAGACCTGCATCTGTGCGATTTGTTCGACAGTAATTAATGTTTGTAACTCTTTCTTTTTTTAAAACCTTTTTTTCCTTCGAGATTGATTTGATTATTTGCAAATCAAAAATTCGAAGGTTTTTCGAAACGAGTCTAGTTATCTCTCTCTCTCTCCCTCTCTCTCTCTCTCTCTCTCTATATATATATATATATATATATATATATATATATATATATATATATATATATAAAGAAAAGTCTACACTCAATAACATCAACTATGAACAGGGACACAATGTGCTGACCGTGTTTGGAAAAATAATAACAATAATAAAAAAGCAAAAAATAAACAAAATAATGCTATATTTTCAGGTACATATAGAAAAAACCTACGCATTCAGTTAAAAATTAAGTAAAAAAAGAAACTCTTTAAATATGGAGAATAGAATAGCCTGTAGTCCTTACATCTATAGTACATTGGACAATTTTTTTATAGAAAAATCTACACATTCAGTTACAATTAAATAAAAAAGAAACTCTTTAAAAATGGCGAATAGGATAGCCTAAAGTGCTTGCATCTATATTAAATTGGACAGTTTTTTATAGAAAAATCTACGCATTCAGTTAAAAATTGAATACAAAGACCAGCTTGAAAATGGCCAATAGAATAGGCAAAAACTTTAACCTATATAGACATTATATGAAGTTTTAAGCAAATCATGTAAACATCAATAATTCAACCTTGGTTCGGAAAAAAATTGTCAAATACTAAACAATCAATTTAGATGTCAGTACTAAAACTGAATTAAAATTTTAAGTAGCATCAATATGTCTTATTCAAATTATTTGATGTATTCTACAAAATTGCCTTCTGAAGTTATTAGTCAAAACTAAATAATCACATTTTACTTCAATAAAAAGTTAATAAAATCATCAAAAATTGATCAACACCTATAATAGAACAAATAACAAACACATATATGTTTTTGAATCCTTTACATTTTAATAAAGCAACCGGTAATTTATTATCCATTGATTTTGCTAATTTTGTTTACTTCAGCATGTTTAATTTCCAACAAGGTAGTTTTAATTGCTTTCCATAGGTCTGCCTTGTTGTTATATTGTTTGAAACCTTCATATAATGTCATCTTGTCAATTGACCGTAGGTTTTAAATCGGATTCAGATCAGCGCTTGATGGTGGTGATTCCATTATCAAAGAATTCACGAGTGGGTTTAGGTACATGAGAATTAGCATTGTCTTGCATAAATTCACACTTCCCTTTGAAACTGCGTGATTGGACTTGTACCATTACAAAGAAAGTCTTATTCATAAAATCGTAATACAGTATAACCCGGATATAAGAGAGTTGTCGGGGCCGGAGTAGAAGTCTCTTATATTCGGGTTTCTCTTATATCCGGGTTTGGTCTATTTTGTTTAGGTAAGTATGACTCTAATTTGGGACCAGAGAAAATCTCTTATATCCGTGTCTGTTATATCCGGGTTGCACTGTAGTTAGCATTGTTCAGTTTAAATCTTTCATCGATTTTGATTGGTCTAATTATTCTAACCAATATCATAAGACTACCGCCTCCTTGTTGTCTTCTTTTATCTAGATGCACGTCTGGATTGGATAGAATCCATCTTTTGACCAATTCATCAGTTTCATAAAATATGACTAAAGATTCGTTCGTGAAAATTAATTTGGAAAGTCAGTATTTCTTGACCTAATTTTGAGGCTTCAAAATATTTGCTTTTCAGAATTGATTGCTTAAGTGATTCTTTTACAGATCCCAATTCCCAAAGTATTCTACACCTTTTGTCCTTCTTGACTTCTTCAATCCTGCCTTTTAAAAAATCTGAGCGGTGGTCAAAAGTTGTTCTTTCATTATAACCCGCTTTAGTTTACGTTCATCTGGAGGAAGCAGTTCTCAACTTATATTTTCAAAAGCTTTCTTTTTTTTTTTTAAGAATTTCACCCCAAGCAAGGCGAGAAGCCACTAGGACGCAAGGGGTTACAGAAAATTTAGAGCAAGATCAGATAAGAGTGATAGAAGAAAGGATGAGGAGGAGGGTAGTGGATAGATCAAGGCAACTGGAGATGTCGATCGACATTACACTTGAATAGCTGGAGATTATAGCTCTCAGGGAAACTGGAATAGGGAAGGGAGTTCCACAGGCGAGAGGTGCGAGACATGAAGCTATTGGAGTAGAAGAGACGGCTACATTTAGGAGTTTCGACAGTGAAGGGGTGAGAGCGGGATGTCAGCCTCGTAGGGAGCATGAACTCATGACGACTGGGAACCAGCGAATGCAGCTCCTCGGTGCAATTTCCATGAAAGTATTTGTAGAACAGACAGAGGGTGGCGACGGCGCGTCTGTGAGAAAGTGACTGTAGACAACATTGCATATCCGCCTGTGGAGCCTATCAAGAACCCTGAGGCAAACAGAAGGGGTACCAGACCATATATGGCAGCAATACTCCATGCAAGGGCGAAGTGTTTCTATATCGTCCTATGATTTCTGCAAATCTCCTTTGATATCTCCAATGTTGACATTTCACTCTGACAATAACTTTATTTTTTGATTTTCAGCAGTTGCTTAACCATGTTTCAACATATATTATGGACAAAAAGAAAAAAAAATATATTAGATTTCAGAGATCTTAAGCTGTTATTAATTTGATCCGCATAATAACGTGAGTCGGTACATTTTCGTAAATTACAAATACCTCAAAAAGTAACCATTACCGATAGCAGAAATTTAGTTAAACATTTTACTCATTGTGGAAAAGGATGAATTCAAATTTGAGATATATTGGTACAGACAATTTTAATTATTGAGGTTTATTTGATTCACATAATACTTTCAGAAAGGCCGTATATTCGGACTATAGTCCTTATAATTGCTGGGCTTATGTTCATATCACATATTTGACTTCGAAACAGCAAGACTGGTACAGGTATCATGTTATGAAACTCTTGAAAATCTCAATAGTTAGCACTGTTCAGTTTAACTCCTTCTTAGATTTTGAATGGTTCAACAATAGTTTGGTTAACAATTACAGATCATATCATAATATTACCACCTCCTTGTTAATTTCCTTTAGCGTCAAGCATGTCTGAATTGTAGAAAATCCATCCTTTAGCCCATCCATCAGGTCTATGAAATATCACTCGAGAATCATCTTTGCAAATTACTTTAGAAAATACAATTTTCATGTATTTCTTGGCCCATTTTTTTGGTTTTAAAATATTTGCTTAAGTCAGAGGAGGTTGCCTAGGAGATTTTCTTTTACATATCACGATTCACAAAGTAGTTTATATTTATAACTTTTGTGCTTCTGACTCCATCAATTCTACCCTGGTCAAAGTTTTGAGCACTGGTCAAAATTGGTTGTTTCGCTATAACTCGTTTTAAGGTTACGTTCATCTCAAGGAAGCAACTTCTTAAATCATTTTCCTTTTGCTTCGAGTTCTCAACTTACTTATATTTTCAACGGCCTTCTCTATCTTTCAGTCATCTCTGCAAGGCTCCTTTAATATCTCAAATTTAGACATTCCCTCTTACAATAACTTTGTTATTTTCTGTTTTTCAGCAGTTGCTTAATCACGTTGCAATATATATTATGGACAACAAGAAAAAATAGTTTTTATTAAATTTCAAAGATCTTAAGCTATTATTAATTTAATATGCATTATAACTTCAGTCAGTCCATATTCGTAAATTTCAAATATCTCAAAAACTAAACATTGAAATGGCAGAAAATTTAATTAAATATTCTATTAAGGGTGGAAAGAGACGAGATTAAATTTGACAAATATTACTTCATAATTTTCTTGATTTACTGAGGTTTATTTGATTTGCAGGCTGCAGAAAATTTGGGTAGTTTTTACAAGTAATTTGTTACAGTAATTTGTCAGTCTCCTTTAATGTAAATTGCATAAAAGAGGGATTGATGCCCAAATACACAATGGTATATATATATATATATATATATATATATATATATATATATATATATATATATATATATATATGCGAATCTCACCATGATCGATTTGTCTGGAAGGAGACTTCCTGATGGTATCGGTCTGGAGGAGATACGATCCCAATGTGCGGCATATTTGGAAAGTGCCTGAAAATCATAGCACGAGTTGACTCAAGCCCTGTGAGTGAAATTGGGTAGACAGAACCCTTGTGAACAGTCGACTGCTGTGCTAGCACGAAGTCACAAGTCATCGTGGCCGAGGGTTTGAGTGTGCTGGTGTTATTCACATTGTTGAACATTCTAGTTAACACGCTCTCCCCCAGAATCTGCAACTAAGATCTACCCAACATAGTTGCATAAAAAACAACAATGTGCCTGAGCGAAAGTCCGCAATAATGATTGACTAGCCGTCCTTGTAAAAGGCAACCCTTGAATACGCATGGTCAGCTATTCTATATATCTATCTAACTATCTCTCTCTCTCGCTCTCTCTCTCTCTCTCTCTCTCTCTCTCTCTATATATATATATATATATATATATATAGTAATAAAAACAAACAGCTCTTAAAAAGAGTCTGACGTGAATTCACACTGGAAAAATGTTTCCATTCCATATATATCGACAGAGGTTTTTTAAATTAAGAGTTTAATTTAAGGCGTACAGTGTTTGACCATAGTGTAAAATTCATGCTGTTACGCAATCGCTGTAGTGCGAAAATGGGAACCTTTCTTCCTCCAGGCAAGACTAAAATGGAAAATATATATATATATAGAATCTTTCTGAACACTATACACATCAACCGACCTCACCTGGCGGAGGGAAAAGCACCATTCCGCCCAATCACAGAAATATCTTTTCGATGCGGCAAAAAAGTTGGCAATGCTATACAAAAGAATATATTCATAATCTAGGAGCCTAATTCTTTGAAACAAAAAGTGTTCAATATTGTTACAGCACAGCTACCGACCGCTTGTCAATTGCGTCAAACCATGAACCTTAGATTAACGTTCGGAAACTGTGCGCCTGAAATTTTATCAAGAATCTTTCATGGAAAACGGCCAACAAGGAAAATTTAATTAACGTTTTACTGAGTTTTTACAGTATTCAAAGTTTAAAGATATGGAAATTGTCCATAGTTATAATTGCTCCGAGCGCTTTTGTCTAGTTCTATATCCATTAATCAAGGATGTCGTTTTTGGATGGTGAATTTCAGTGTATTCACCACTAGATACTAATTTAACTGTGTGGAGTTCTAAGGTTGTATGCTTTATTTGGCGGTCACGTGCTACACTTCTAGGTTTAAAAAACGTTTAACTGACCGTGCCCACTGCTAAAGAGGGAGAATGGTATTTAATCAGTAAGGCTTCCCTAATAATGAGTTTTGTACAACTTTGTGATTTGAAAAGAATATTTGTGTTATCAACTAGAATTTTCCTTAACGGTTCTTGTACGAGTTAATAAATGTTTATTAATCTCACTCTGCTTCAAAAGGTGGCATGTAAGACGTCTACTTAAGTAGGTAGTAGTGTGTCAAATATAGTTGATTGAGTTTTGTACTGAGGATTGAAATTTGTTCACTATATTATTCAACGCTAGTTTAAATTTGAAGGTTTAATTTTGGTTAGTGAC
>OZ010595.1:20391923-20406923 GCA_963932145.1 Acanthosepion lycidas | reverse complement strand
CATTTTAGCTGCTGCTGTTGAAAGTCCTCAAACGAATTGGTTTCTTTTATCTGACGCACTTCTTTGCCATTAAATAGCGTCACGCCTGCACTCACTGAAAATCAATTTTAACCATTGTTCTTAGAAAGTAATTGTGACTTACGACCATGCCATGTTGAAACGCCGTCCCGTATACGATCGCCGAAGTTAAGCAAGGTCGAGTCTCGTCAGGAGCTACATAGGTGACCGCTTGGAAATACCAGGTATGTTTTGGAATTATAAATCAAAGAAGTGAGTTCCAATTCCAGTGGAGTTCGTTATATTCACTCACGTGCTAATAACCTTGGGGAAGGTCTGAATCGACCTGTCCTCCAGCAGGTTAATTATAGGTCAACTAGTGAAACTTGTATCACTAAGTCATTAATATCTACCGCCAAAATTCTTAAAATCTAAAAATATTTCCTGGCTTTAAATAACCAGCAAAGGGTTGATATACCGTAGAAAAGAAACCCTTCAGTTACAATTAATATTCATAATAGGCATAAATAAATAGGTAATAAGAGTTGCTTTCCATGGACAAAATTCATGTTGCATAGTGTAATTTATTATAGTTCATTTTTTTGTAATTTTCCTATCACTCTATCAAGGTATTTCTTGTCATTTTGTTCTTATAACAAGAATAAATATATCGAGAGAGAAAATGACTTCTTGTCTTGATCCATTTTTCTTTTCTGTATTTACTAGACTTGCACTCTATAAAATATACAGGCTGATTGTTCCCAATATAGATTATGGATTATCACCTATGTAAATTAAAATATTTCTCGGTATTTGCAGTAGTTTTATTTTTTTTATCTCGAACACTGTCAAATTTATTTAAAAAAAAAATATGGCTGAAAAATAGAAATATTGCATTTTGCATAAAAAAATATTAATTATCATTTCCGGTTCTATGCTGCTCTGTCATTATTTCAATTCTCTTTTAATATTCATTAAAATTTATTTTTGTGACTTATGAAACTGAATGCCAAATATAGTTCCCATTTAATTTCGCTGGGGTTTTTTTATGATAGTCTTCAGGTATTTCACCTCTATCGTATATCATTTCAGGAGATCTATCTCTCTCGAAATAGTCCAAGGCTGGTACTGTTGATATATTTTTCATGATTTTGATTAAATGGCGACCATAAGTCATATCTGCCCGTCAAGTTGGACTTCCCAACTGCAGATGAGGTTAAAACCCCAGCAAAAGGGCCCAGGCAGGTACACACGTGATCAGTGCTTTCCTTTGTCTCAAGCATAAAAACGACTATTGTTGACCTGTTGACTCATGCATAAAATGGAACAAATCTTTCTCTTTTTATAATTCCGGTTTATCCCTTGTTTCTTTCTAAAGTCTACTTCAACACGTCTATGTCTAAAATCTGAAATTTTATTGGTCATATATATATATATATATACACACAGAAGGAGACTGAGAATTTCATAAGCGGAAGTATTAAAATAACCACAGAAAGGACGTTTATACTTAGCAATCAGGTAAAGGCGGTTGAAATTCCTTGGACGGATAATGAGGAAGGAATATATATATATATATATATATATATATATATATATATATATATATATATATATATATATATATATAAAAGTTTTTGAAAAACTTAGCGTTGCGTCTTTGCACGTTCCGAGATTGTTCATAACCGTCATTAATAGCAGATATTCAAAAAACATCTTTCGGTCGACAAACAATTATTTCGTCTTCAAGTTTTTGATTTTACAAGGAAAAAAACACATGCCTGATGATGAATAGAGGACTATTCGTAAATACTAGCATTTTAACATCAAATAAACTGAAAACTACAGACATCAATGGTTTCGACGAGGATCACTTCACTCTATGGATTAACAGTATTTTAATGCATATTTTATGTTTCTAGTGACGGATGTCACCATTAATCGCATTAATATTTCTGATTGTTTCTATGTGTGATTATTTCTTTGTATATATATATATATATATATATATATATATATATATATATATATATATATATATAAAACGGAAAAAATAAAATAAAAACAAATAAATATACTAATAAGCAAAAATAACAAAAAAAAATAGAAATAAAACATAAAAAAATACTATGTTACTTAAAAATCGAAAACCGAAAAGAGAAAATATCCAAGTAATTAACCTAAATTCATCCAAGTAAATAAATAAACAAACCAATCCCAAATAAAGATAATCAATTAAAAACTGTTCCCGCCAAAATAATACTTAGAATGAACTACAACAATCAACCCCAAAACTGAACAAATAGCTTTAATTAAATTCCCAAACCAAAACAAAACTGTTAAATAAGTGATATAATCAAATTTTTACTACGTTAATAAATAAATAAATAAATAAATAAAATAAGAAACAAAAATAAAAACAAGCAATATAATTTGACCTAAATAGATAAACAAACGACTTCCGGTGAAATAACCGCCAGAATGCCCACAATGCACCACTAACCCGTATATATATAAATAGCCGAGAAAAATAACAGCATACGTGGCCTGACGATTGCATATAGCATGAAACAGACTGTCGCCTCTAAGTGTTGACTTCTATGTTCACTTTTATATTTACACATGCTCTATCTCTGATATTGAGCACTTTATTCCATAAATATAGCACACCTTAAGACTATATTTCTTTATATATATATATATATATATATATATATATATATATATATATATATATATATTCAACTAATTTCCTGCATTTTCCTCTGTTCTTTAATCGTCGGTTCACACTCCTCCCTTATTTTTTAAGCTGGAAACAGATGCATATGAATTGTTTCCTATTTAGGATTCGCTTGGGTGTCGTCTAGACTCTTTTTCTTTATTTTTTTCTCTCCCAGTAAACCATTACATCCATAAACACACACTCATCCGATCATGGTCTGACAGTCTTCCCTAATCTTAATATCCCCCGTGAGCGTTATATTTTCCAAGTCTTCCTTCCTCATTATGCATCCAAGGAATTTCAACCGCCTTTACCTGATTACTAAGTATGAACGTCCTTTCTGTGGTTATTTTAATACTTCCGTTTATGGAATTTCCAGTCTCCTTCTGTAGAACCAAACTGCTTTGAGATTTTTTTTCTCATCCCTGAGGTGATTTTCTGATATTCACTGCCATTTAAGAAGATGGATATCACATATCGATCAACCATTTTTATTCTAACGAATTCTTTTCCCTTTCTCATCTCTTTGATTAGATTTAGGAAATTATTTTCACATGAAAAAGATCCGAAAATCTTTAATATAACTTACAATCTGCTAAACCATTAGAAAGGTACCCCAGATTTTTATCCTCCAGGTGTTTTCATGTATTTTGGGTTTTCTAATATTCTCTCCTACGTTGAGTGGAGGAAATCGGCAACACATTCATTCCATCTTTATAGAATATCGTTTTTTCTGTCATGTGTTTTATTTTAGGTCTCAATTCCATTTATTTCTTTCCAGTGAAAATAGTTGCAATATAAATTCTGTAAATAGCATCTGATTTAACAACGAGCTTATGGGCCGACTTCGGTGGACTTTCAGCAAGTCTCCTCTAGATATTAATTCCAGGGAAAATGGTGTGAGTCTGGCTTGAGTATTTTTAAATCTTTTTTTTTTAAATTTCTCTGATTTTTTCATTTTATTTTATTACATCCTCATTTTTCTGGTTTTATTTGATTCCATTTCTATTAAGTTTTTCTTCGTTCTCCATTTTATTTTACTTGTCTCCATTTTTATTTACCAGCTGCTTTTTTTTTTGTAGTCATCTTACAATTCCATTTTACCATTTCTTACTCCTGTATCTTATTCTTTGTTTTCTCTTAATTCTTCGTTTTATTTCCGGTCTTGTATTTTTTCTTTTGTTTTATTACTTCGTTCAATTGATTTCCTTTCTTTCTTCCGTTTTCTTTCATTCTTTCCTTTTCTTAAATGGTCTGTTCCATACATCCGACTGTTCCTGCAATCCCCTACATTTACAAGAGCCAGATCAGCCGAAAAATAGAGTACTGTTGTCAGATATGAATAGGAGCTGCCCAGTCTTCACTTTCTACTCTCGACAGACCCCCGAAAGCTTACCCGCTTCCTTGCCGCTGACGAATTATTTCCCATGATACAGCCCTATCCGAGAGACGAAATTTTGCATCCCACTCACTGCTCTTTCGATATTTACATGGAAATTGTTCAAGTTGAATGAAGAATTCGGCATTAAAGAACCCATAGAGGTATTGATATGCCGCTAAACAAAATCAAGCAACCAAACCACCGACAGAAATCTTTCACGACATTAATCCGTATAATATTCTACAATTTCTTGAAGAAAACAAACTGTATCTATCTATCTATCTATCTATCTATCTATCTATCTATCTATCTATCTATCTATATATATATATATATATATATATATATATATATATTTCTGGGATGAAGTATTGTAATTATTTGCATTATTTACATTTGTTTGGTCTGTTGTTCTCGTCTTTATTCCCAAATTCACAACATTTCGGCTGTTGTACGTCCAGCCTTTCTTCAGTAGGATGAACGAAACAATGAGTTCAATTTGGAATTCCAGTCACCTGAAAAAAGTCGGAGCTTGCAACCACCGAAACAACGTGAACATGATAATACAAATGAGGACAAGAGCCCGAACAATCTAACTAATATAAATAAATATAAAATCTATACCAAAATATAACTTCTTATAAATTTAAGAATCATGTGCATGCATATATGTATATGCACAAAGGTGAGTATTATCTACCATGTATTCCACTGTGAAAACAGAATGACATATCTTTATTACTTCAAAGCTCTTATATGTCTAATACCGTACATATGAACACTAATGTGTGTGTCCCAATCTTCATAAATACGTTAGACACTAATGGAAGTGGGGGTAATATGCTTTCTAATGAGTCCACCACTAGTAGTTCTTTACCTACTTCACGCCGCTTGTGAGTATTGTATTTTATTGCTGCTATAAAAATAACCATTTCATTTCCAACCTCCATTTTCGTTATTCCTCGTTCGGAACTATTTCTAGGTTACGATAGATAGATAGATAGATAGATAGATAGATAGATAGATAGATAGATAGATAGATAATGTTACATACTGTACCTATGAACATTAATGATTATATCCAAATACACATAAATATTTCGGAAAATATTTTTAAGTAGGGGTAATATGTTATCTAAGTAGTGAAGCACTGGCAGTTGTTTACCTATTTCACGCCGCTGGCGAGTATTGTATTTTGTTGATTTTATAAAGATTACCATTTCATTTCTAACCTCTGTTTTGGTTATTCCTCATTCTGTAAACATTCCTAGGTTACAATAAATAGATAGATAGATAGAAAATGTTACATACTGTACGAACATTAATGGTTACATGCAAATACTCATAAATATGTCGGAAACTATTTTTAATTAGAGGTAATATGTGGTCTAAGTAGTGAAGCACTGGTAGTGGTTTACCTACTTCACGCCGCTGGCGAGTATTGTATTTTGTTGATGTTATAAAGATTATCATTTCATTTCTAACCTCTGTTTTGGTAATTCCACATTCAGGAACCCTTTCTAGATTACCACAATGCCATAATTCTAACATGGAAATTGGGACACTCAGTTTTCAATTTAATACTCCGCTTAAGTACGTGAATTCTAGGTAACAAACAGAAAGCGCATGTGAACAATTAGCGGGAAAATACTTATTGAAAAAGCACAGGGCGTCTATGTTACTTACGGCAATGTTAATAGTTTTAAGCCGATATGTCCGGACCGATAATGTTAAGATTCTTTGGATTTTATCATGGAACTCTAGATATACATAACTAAATAAGGTCTGTGTATGATTCAGGTTCGATTCCTGTTGGAGTACGCATATTTTCTATGAAAATTCTCGGACATTCAGGCCGGTAAATGTTAATACTGTTTATTAGAAGCAGATCATTTACTTAAATATTCGTGTCTTTATAAATAAACAAAAAATATATTAAAATAATTTTCAGACTTAGCTTAGTCCATTTCATAATATATAACGTCATTCGTTTACGTTCAGATAGGCTTCGTGAGGATATGAACGTTCGAGTAAAATCATGAGAAGTTTGTGGTTTAAAAGCAGTAATACGATTATGTCAATCAGACGCGACCTTCGTAGCTAAACTGGTATAGCACCTTAGGCTATATGATGGTTCCGTATAGGATACAGGTTCGGTTCCTGTTGGAGGATGCATATTTTTCTATGAAATTTCTCGGACGTTCAGGCCGGCAAATGTTGTTAATACTGTTTATTATAAACAGAGCATTTACTTACTTAAATATTTGTGTCTATATAAATAACGTATGACAATAACATATATTAAAAGAATTGTCGGACTTAGTCCATTTCAGAATAGGTGATGAGATGCATTTTGGGGAATTTTACTATAAAAATGTTATTTTATACTTTAGTTTTGCATTGAATAACCTATAAATATATTTTGTTCGTTCATGTATTTTGATATAAAAATGTATTTTGTTCATTTTTAAAAATAATTCTATTGCTGTTATTCTTACCATGAAAAAATATATTCATACTTTCTTAGGGTATTGGTTGTTTGTTTGTGGATCCACTATTTGCCCACAGTTGGGGCCCAAACTGGTGTTACTACCTCATGGCAGGGTGATATTAAGAGCAACAGCAATTAAAAGGCAGCTTTACGATCCTCAAAACTTCCGATCTCTCGATCCTCAAAACTTCTGATCTCCTTGAAATCGGAGGTAGTTTATCGTCATACCCAGGGCTATGGCTCTGTGAATCGTGTCACCTTAAACATTCAGTTATGTGTAATAATCTATTAATATTGTTCTTTATTGTTGCTTTTCTATTTTTTAATTGTTTTTATTTTCCTTTTTGGACGTTTGTCGCATCCACCAATTTGAATATTGGTGAACTAGCTCCTTTGCTTAAAGAACTGATTAAGATATATATGCTTCTTACTAATGTACTATCGGGTTACCTCCTCTTAATTTTCGAAACCGCTACTTGAGGACTTTTTCTGGTCTATAAATAGTTAGCGATATCTTTTCTAGCCCTCTTCCTACTTTTCCGCTTATACGATAACATTAAATCTCTCTCGGAAGAAGCGTCCTTTTTTTTGGGAAACTCATGAACAATACACACACACACACACACACGTACGTACGCACATTCACTCTAGATACTTTGAACCAAAAAGTTTCTATATTCATTTGTTACATATATTATTGTCTTTGTCACTTGTAACCTTTGATTGGGCCTGCATCTTGTTCAAGAGACGAGAGTCCCTAATTCATTGCATATTCTCAGCATTGGAAGCTCTTCCCGCTGCCGTTTGATCTGTGTTCTCGTTTGCACGGGACTTTCTTTTCTTCCCTACAGTCTTTGCTCTTTTCATTGCAATCTGTTCCCCTGCAGGCTGAGATTTCTTTTAACGAGGCATGCTGCTTCAATTAAATATTGCATTAATTTATGCATGCGTTTTTTAAGTAAAACGATAATTCTTCTGTCGCTATTTTAATTTAAAGTCAATTTTCAAACGTAGGTCCTTACTTCCTGTACAAACAATTATTATTATTCTATGGGTGACTTTCGCTGGATTTCGCAATTCATTTCGATTATTGCCAAATTTATTTCTATTCGTTTTCTTTTATTTCTGTATATTCTTAAGTAGAAGGCGAGTTTCATGATCCATTTTTGAAGCCAAAAATAGGGGTTCGTATTATAAACAGTGTTGTGGATTCCGGAATGAAATTCGGTTTCAAAATGAATGACAAACGCATGAATGAAATATAGCAAATAAATATATTGACGTAATAGTACAATTTGTAATACGGTTAGTAGATCCAGAAATTCGGTTAGTAGCAATAATAATATATATACAGTCTGTGAAATTCAGTATCGAAGTATGACTTCCTTCTGAGTCTACATGCTCGCAATTGTGACTCCTACAAAGCGGATACCTCACACTCTCACTGTATCACTCTCCGACTTTCGGGTATTCACCGGCAGCAGTACAAATACACACTGGTCGAGTCCACTTGTATGAAAAAAGGGGTGGACCCCATAACGAAAAGATATTTTTTTTTTTTTTTATGCGTATAAAGCTCATTCATTTACGGTGCACGGATGCATTATACATAGGTAAAAAAAAAAAAAAATCAAAAACATTCCGGGGTGGATCGTTAAAATTTATGCAAAAAATTAAGATGGCGCGCGATATATGAAGTCGTCTTATAGCCGCGTATATAAGATATATCAATATTATCTTTTACGTTTTTATTACTTAATTATTTAGCTGTTATCAGTTGTTTGCCACATTTTATATTTTGTATTATTATTTTCATAATAATTGTTTTATTTCTGGAAGTTTCATATACATTTATAAAATAGGGTTTTATCTGACGCACAATGAGAAGAAGGTACGATTCACGGCTTTTATTCGCTGCCTGCAGGTCTCCGTGCTCTGAATATCCGTATGTTGAATCATGGGATTAAACTGGAATAAAAATCCAATAAATATTGATATTGCTTAGTCCATAATGACATTTGACACGGAAGGTTTTAACATTGAGTCTGAGTAGTCTTTTCGCCTTTACATTTTTTTCTTTTATCGACATTTATAGACATTTATATTTTTTGTTCTTTTACATAACGTTATCTCTTTCGTTTGAGGTTTGTATATAACTATCTCCTTCTCTTCCAACTGATATCATTTTCTCTTCCAATTTTTACTTTTACTGATTCTTTCATTCTTTCTTTTAATTTTCTTAATTTGTAGCTTTTAATCTTTCATTCAATCCTTCATTCATTCTATCATTATTCTTTATTTAATTTCTTTCTTTTTATTCATTTAATTACAAGTTCTTTCGTTCTATTTTCTTACGTATTTAATTTCCATCATTCTTTCTTTCTGTTTTTTGTTTAACGTTTTCTTTTGTACATCCTTTTTCTTCTTCTTCTTTCTTTCTTTCAATCGTTCTTTGTTTTCTTCTTTCATTTCTTCTTTATTTCCTTCGTTCTTTCTTTCGTTTATTTCTTTCGTTTTTTTTCTTCTCCTTATCGTTCATTCTTTCGTTCTTTCTTCATTTTATCATTCGTTAATTATTAATTTTAATTCGTTCATTCGTGTTTTCTTTCGTATTTCCGCTTGCTCGCTCTTCCGTTCTTTCTTTCTTTCGAAGTTTATTTCGTTCGTACTTTCTTTTTTCGTTCAGGCCCTCATTCGTTCATTCTTTCGTTCTTTATTTTTTCTTTCGTTCTTTCTTCATTTTATCATTCGTTAATTCTTTCTTTCATTCGTTCATTCGTGTTTTCTTTTGTATTTCGGCTTGCTCGCTTTTCCTATCTATCTTTCTTTCAAAGTCTCTTTCGTTCTTACTTTCTTTTTTTCGTTCGCGCCCTCATTCGTTCATTATTTCGATCTTCTTTTTTTATTTCGCTCTTTCTTTCGTTCTTTCTTCATTTTATCATTCGTTTATTCTTTCTTTTTTCTTTCATTCGTTCATTCGTGTTTTCTTTCATATTTCCGTTTGCTCGCTCTTCCGTTCTTTCTTTCTTTCGAAGTTTATTTCGTTCGTACTTACTTTTTTTCCTTCGCGTCCTCATTGGTTCATTCTTTCGATCTTCTTTTTTTTCTTTCGCTCTTTCTTTCGTTCTTTCTTTCGAATTTTCTTGCTTTTTTTCTTTATTGGCTTGGTCCTCGTTTCTTGAAAATGCATATTCATTTATTTCAATCTACATGATTTTTATTTTCTTTTTCGTTTTCGCCTTTTTTTGCTCATTCCTTTCTTTTTCAACATTTTTTTTTATCAAATGTATCGTTATTTCTAATTCTATTTCCCTTTTTATGTATTTCACTTTCCTTCTTTCTATCGTTCAATTTTTTTTTTTTGCCCTATTCTTTGTTTCTTTCTCCGCTGTTCATATTTTCTATTCTATTTACATCTGTGATTTTCTTTTCAAGCCGGTAGACCCCTTCAATTTTTGTTCCTTTCCGTCTTTTCAGTCGTCGCCATTTTGTATATCTATTTCATGCTTTTTCCATGTTTTTGATTAATATAAATGTCAGACACAAGAACTTTCACCTATTCGTCTATTTTAATATATATTTTCTTTTTTTTTTCTTTTTTTTTCTTTTTTTTTTTTTTTTGGTTTTCATCTTTGAGGTGAATGAGAAGCAGTTTTCAGTCCGGTTTTCTAAACAATTTTATTTTTCAATCAACCAAACTTCCGCATTTTCCATTAAATTTGTATTTATTTTTATTTAACGGCCATACTTAAAAATACACACACACACACACACATACACACGCATACACTCATCAACACATGCACACATACACACACGCACAGATAAAAGAGAAAAAAATTATTTCTCAAGGCATTCCGATTATCGGATCCTGTTCAGCCGTAAATATATTCAAGACTATTCCTAAAACCTGACATGAATATACCTTTTTTATAAAATTAGATTACGGAAAATAAGACTTTGTTATTTACCTTCCAGCATTGTTCTTGATTGAGTGAAACATTTTGCATATTATACAGGTTTATCTCTCTCTCTCTCTCTCTCTCTCTCTATATATATATATATATATATATATATATATATATATATATATATATATATATATTTATATTTATATTTATATTTATATATATATATATATATATATTTATATATATATATATATATTTATTTATATATATATATATGTGTGTGTGTGTGTGTGTCCAAATCTGTTCATTATCTATCTATCTATCTATCTATCTATCTAAGTCTGTTCCTTATTTATCGATCTATGTTTTTTTCATTATCTAAGTCTGTTCATTATCTATCGATCTATGTCTATTCATTATCAATCTATTTAAGTATCTATCTATCTATCTATCAATACAGATATATCGGCAGATTAATGTTCGTTTATTTGAAAATGCTTTCCATATTCATGAAGACTCTTTGTGTTCTTAAAGAATTTAATCTTTGTTATTATGAATCATAATAATTCATTTATCCTTTGATAGACCTTTCGGTATCTTGATGAATTAAATGTCACATTCCTCCCAGGGATTTTGAACAGGAGTAGCATTTTATCTTTTGTTGTCTGGTTAGGATTGGCTTTTCTGGTTCCTTCTAATGTCTACTTCAAACACCTCCGTCTAAAATTGTAATTTTATTTAATCTGTATTTTTTATACCCAATAGAAGTTGATAGGGTAACTATCCCTCTGTTCACACAACCCCCTGTCATTTGAATAGAAGTAGCGGTTTATCTCTTATTTTCTGTTTCGTTCAAAACTCGTTTTTATTGTCATTCACTCCCATTAGCCTCATGCATGTTAGTTGCATTAGCGTCTACTTCAACTCTATAATCATAGTGACTCTGCCTGAAATCTGAAATTTTTATTTACTATATATTTATTCATTTTTTCTCTACAATAGTATCGCCCGGTTCACACTCCTCTTCTTTGTTTTGAACAGGGTCAGAAGTTAATCATTTGTTTTTTGTTTTTTGTTTGTTTAGTATTGGGGTTCCGGTTGTTATTGAAGTCTACTTCAAATATGTAATTCTACCAACTCCGACTAAACTTCATAATTTTATTTACTACTCTTTTTCTTAAATAGGAATGGATATGCCCACCTATCGTCCTGTTCACAGTTCTCTCCGGTCTTTTATCCCTTGTTTCTTGTTTAGAAGTGAGTTTCAGGGTTTTTCTAAAGTCTACTCCCACTCTGTACTGTTAGCGGAGTATATGGGTTCGCTTATGTTCTTGCTTACACAATTCTCTGATATTTTTAATGAGAGTAGGTATTTATCGTTTGCTTCCTGTTTATGATTGGGGTTCTGGCTCCTCCTAAAGTCTTTTTGATTCACTTACACTCCCAGTAGCTCTTTGTATCTTAGTGGTACTATCAAGTGAATTGATTACACCAATAGAAAAATACATAGAAAGATCCATATTTGAAATATACTTCTCTTGACAAATGTTCGAATTCTGCTCGTCAGAGATAAAAGGTACTTTCTGCATTTAAATATATGCACTGGCGTACACAATCTTTGAGAAACTTTGGTGAATTTGTTAATTTTTACCCCTAAATCGTGTGCGATTAGCAGTATGCTTTTCTCGGTTAATTTCAGGATCTTTGGAGGCGAAAAAATAGAAGTTAACTCACATTGGTTAATGCTGCATGGTGGATGACACAGCGACAATCTCATCTATAAGATTTATAAGCCGCTTTCATGTTAAAAAGAGTTGCTGGCCACAGCAGAGTTGATCAAAAACTTTGAGAGTTGAGTTACTGAAGGGAAATAACTGAATGTCTTTTAGTTTGCTTAAATTCATAATGTCTAGCTAGGACAGCAAAGAGCTCTTCCAAACAATTACGAGGGAAGTATTTATAGAAATGGCACAGGGAAGCAACTTTACGGCTGTGGGTAAGTGACTGAAGCCAAGACACCGGGTCAGGACAATGATATTGCTGATTCTTCTTTGGATTTGATCAAGCATGTCTAAATATATATGTAGGAGTTTCGGGCTATAGGGGGCAGCAATATTGTAAATATTGACGAATAGAAGACTGATGCATTGAAGATTCTGAAGACAGAAATTGAACCAAATTGCTTACCAGCTTTCCTAGTGATCTATGATGTAATATAATCTTTTCACTTCATATATATATATATATATATATATATATATATATATATATATATATATATATTATGATTATTTTTAAAAAAATATGATTCCTTTGCTACGTTTCGGCCGTTGTACGCTCCGGCCTTCTTCAGTTGGTTGGAATTTCGAACTGAACCCTTTATTTTAATCACTGAGGTGGACTGTTCTAATTCCACGTGCCATGTTTGATGGATGTCAGTTATCAGTTATCAGTTATCTATTGCTTTTGAAAGTTCTCCACAGCCTTCACCGGGTATTGAACTCACACTCTTTTTGGGTCTGTCACTGGATCTAACCAACGCCTTTATCCACGCCATGTGTCCTTGAGGTCATCTGAGTATGAATTTCTGGGTATTATAAACCTAATTTTTTCAGCAACCATTTTTACCAGTGCTCATATTGCAACTTTGTTATCATTGCTTTTCTCTGGCACTCCTTATTACTGGTTCTCATATTGTATTTATTTCTATGCTTGGTCGGCTCAGGAGATTTTTGTGGCCTAGCATATGTGCTGATTCCTTAAGTTTACGAATTTTTCAATGGTGTTCCCTGTCTATGATCGCAACATGATCCCACAGGGGACAGTGATCTCCCTTCTCTCTCCATATGTGGTCAGACACGCCTGATTTTTCTACTTCCCCTCGCGTTACAGCTTTCTGGTGTTCTTGAAGCCTTACCTTGAGGGGTCAGCCTGTCTCTCCTTTATATTCCTTTCCGCAGCTGCACGGGATAGCGTACACACAGTCTTTAGTCATGTTCTCCTGTATGGGGGGTCTCACGCGAGAGAGATATCTGCGAAGTGTTGTCAAGCTCTTGAAGGTTGTCCTGATGTTATATGGACTGCAGATCCTTTGCATTTTCTCTGATAACCTCTTCACATAAGGCAGGCATACTGTTTTCTGAGTGTTAATGTCCTCCTCCTTCTCTTGTATCCGCCTATCCCAGGTTTTAGGGGCTGCTGCCATGTACCCAGGGTAGTTGTTACGTGGTAGGGTACTATTATACTGACCAATTCTTTATCTAACATCTCTGGGTCGCCACTTATGACTTTTGCTCGGTGTTGTAAGCAACGGACGAGCCCTTTCTTTACGCTGTATGGATGGTGGGGGTTGAAATTGAGGTACTGTCCGGTGAATGTTGGTTTACGGTATACGGATGTTTTGAACCCATGCTCTGTTCGAGATATTAGTACATCAAGGAATGGGAGTGTGTTGTTCTCTCTTTCTCCATTGTGAACTGTATCGAAGGTCTTATTGAGTTCACATGGTCCAGTAGAACCTGGACATCTTCCTGGTGTGGCCAGAGTATGAAGGTGTCATCTATGTACCTTAACCATATAGTAGGCTTTAGCGATATAGATTCTAATGCCATTTGACATCCATCAAACATGGCACGTGGAACTAGAACAGTCTACCCCAGTGATTGAAATAAAGGGTTCAGTTCGAAATTCCAACCACCCGAAGAAGGCCGGAGCGTACAAAGGCCGAAACGTTGTGATAAATATGGCGACAAAGATGAGGACAATAGTCTGCATAATGTAAATACTATATATATATATATATATATATATATATATATATATATGTGTGTGTGTGTGTGTCTGTGTGTATGTGTGTATGTGTGTGTGTGTGTGTGTGTGTGTTTGTGTTTCCTGGAGGCATATCGAAATAAGAGGGAGACATCTAAACAGATAATGTACGCTGTTTTTTGTCTTCTTTTTTTTTTTTTTTTGCCTGTGGAATTTTTTTCCCTTTTCCTCCTGAAACCGGGCAGACATTACTTCTTCCTATTTACGTAACTTAAGAAATTATTATTCTAATATCAGAAACATTTCCCTGTAAACAGACAGACTATAAAATCTTAAGCCATATTTACGCGCTGGCAGCTTTCAAAGTCAACCGTGTAAAATCCAATTCCAATGTGTTGAACAGTAGATATGGACTACTTTGGCAGCTTCTGCGGGCAAAATACCCACTTTGTCAAATCGAACTTCTATACGAACGTTAAAGCGCCACGGAAAGAACATTCGCCATATTCGATCAAGCGTGTAATTTAGTGCGCATACTCCACTATTTAGCCATTCCCTTTGTATCTCTTTAGGCTGAAAAAAGATGAAAGATAGCATCTGGCTTTCATATAACAAAGGAATATTTAGAAAGTTAAGGCCGTACTTCGGATTCCTGATATATTTTCTCTCTTCTGACCTGCTATCATTTGAATTCCAAGAATGGACTCTGGCAGTGAGTAAAATTGAAAGG
>OZ010595.1:20371923-20386923 GCA_963932145.1 Acanthosepion lycidas | reverse complement strand
CATTCAGTGTGCTAACAGCATACTTATTTGTATACAAATCAGTGTGCTAACAGCATACATATTTGTATACAAATCAAGGTCAATAAACCTGTTCTACAATATATTTTATGCAGTAATAGTATACATACTTTAGTATATATTCAAATTGAATTAAATTGAGTTAAATATCTTCTTTGCGTTGTAGTAGTTACTGGTTGGGACTTCACGATGTCATTTGCGGTTGCGTGCCATTGGAGATTGGTTGGCGTGCCACGTGTTGCACGCGTGCCGTAGTTTGCCGACTCCTAATCTAGATGATACGAGAAAATGATATATAAATGTATAAACTAAGGAGAGTCTGTTTCGCAGCTCATCAGTGTGATAGGCCTACGATCGCTTCAAGCCGGTTTCGAAACAGGATCGATTTACTTTCGCTCTCAGTAACACCTTGCGTCTTAGTTAGGGTAGAATCGTTAAAAAAAAAGGAAAACTATTTCGTAGCATCACCACGATATATCTTGAAGAATAAAGTACGGAATACTCATTTTGTGTTACAGGTTACTCGGTAGAATCAAGAAATAGTCTTCAAGTTTGTCCTGATTTTCCCTAAAAGAGATGATGATAAATAAGGATATGTACAGCGTGGTCTGAAGGTAATGCCACCCCTACCAAAAACTAATGAGAAAAAAGCAGAACAAATAATACAAAACACATGTACTGGATTAAGTTTATTCACCTTCATTGACGTCAGCCTATTCAAATCTATCTACATCAGCCTCAAGAAGGTCTGTATGAACACCATCATTTTCGTGTCAGCCATCTGAAATAGAAAATTATATTATATAGGGTGACAAGATTTTCGGAGCACCCTCCAAGTCATCCTGTTCAAATCTATTTATCTTCATCAACTCCTTCAAATATATCTACATCTGGCTCTTCAAAGCTATCTACGCCTGCCTTTTTAACTCTATCTACGTCAGCCTTTTCAAATATATTTACATCAGCCTTTTCAAATCTATCTACGCCAGCCTCTTCAAATCTGTCTACGTGACACTCTTGTAATCTATATACATCAGCGTCTTGAAATATATCTACATGAGCCTCTTGAAATATATCTACATCAGCCTGTTCAAATCTATCTACGTCAGCCTCTTCAGATCTATCTACATCAGCCTCTTCAAATATATCTACATCAGCCTGTCCAAATTTATTTACATCAGCCTCTTCAAATCTATCTACGTCAGCCTCTTCAAATCTATCTACGTCTTCCTCTTCTATCTGCATCAGTCGGGTCAATCGTATCTACTTCAGCCTGTTCAATTTTATCTACTTCAGCCTGTTCAATTGTATCTACATCAGCCTGCTCAAATCTATTAGGTTGGTGCAAAAATAATGACGTAATAATGTCATTTTTGACGTATTTTTTAACGTCAAAAAACGGCATTATTACGTCATTATATTTGCACTAACCTAATACGTCAGCCTATTCAAATCTATCTACGTAATCCTCTTCAAATCTATCTAGATTAGCCTCTTCAAATTTATCTACATCAATCTCTTCAAATCTATCTACATTAGCCTGTTTAAATCTATCTACATAAGCCTCTTCAAATCTATCTACGTCATCCTCTTCAAATCTACGGCAGCCTGTTCAAATTTATCTACATCAGCCTCTTCAAATCTATCTACGTCAAGCTCTTCAAATCTACGTCAGCCTCTTCAAATCTATCTTCGTCAGCCTCTTCAAATCTATTTACATAAGCCTCTTCAAATCTATCTACGTCTTCCTCTTCTATCTACATCAACCTGTTCAATCCTATCTACTTCAGCCTGTTCAATTCTATATACTTCAGCCTGCTCAAATCTATCTACGCCAGCCTATTCAAATCTATCTACGTAACCCTCTTCAAATCTATCTAGATTAGCCTCTCCAAATTTATCTACATCAATCTCTTCAAATCTATCTACATCAGCCTGTTAAAATCTATCTACGTCAAGATCTTCAAACCTCCGTCAACCTCTTCAAATATATCTCCGTCAGCCTCTTAAAATCTATTTACGTCAGCCTCTTCAACTCTATCTACGTTACCCTCTTCAAATCTACGGCAGCCTGTTCAAATTTATCCACATCAGCCTCTTCAAATCTATCTACGTCAAGCTCTTCAAAACATACGTCAAGCTCTTCAAAACATACGTCAGCCACTTCAAATCTATCTTCGTCAGCCTCTTCAAATCTATTTACATAAGCCTCTTCAAATCTATCTAGGTCTTCCTCTTCTATCTACATCAACCTGTTCAATCCTATCTACTTCAGCCTGTTCAATTCTATCTACTTCATCCTGCTCAAATCCATCTACGTTAGCCTATTCAAATCTATCTACGTAACCCTCTTCAAATCTATCTAGATTAGCCTCTCCAAATTTATCTACATCAATCTCTTCAAATCTATCTACATCAGCCTCTTCAAATCTATCTATGTCAACCACATCAAATCTATCCACGTCTTCCTCTTCTATCTACATCAATCTGTTCAATTCTATCTACATCAGCTTGTTCAAATTTATCAACATCAGCCTGCTTAAATGTATCTACGTCAGCCTCTTCAAATTTATCTACGCAACCCTCTTCAAATGTATCTACGGCAGCCTCTTCAAATGTATCTACGTCAGCCTCTTCAAATTTATCTACATCAACCTGTTCAAATCTATCTATATCAGCCTGTACCAATCAATCTACAGAGTGGTTCAAACGTCTTGTCGCCCCCACCAAAAAGAAATGAGAACAATGGAACAAGCATTCAATAATACGAAACACATGTAATGAATTCAGTTTATTCATTTCATTGATGCTGTCGCACATGAAGAATGTCGGTATGAACACCATCATTTTCGTGACAGAAATCTGAAATAGAAAATTATAATATATAGAGGTGACAATACTTTCGGACCACCCTGTATATAGTGTCACGAAGAGCAGACCAGGGTTCGAATAACACAATGGTCAAATCCACAAAGTAGAGCGATATCTTCTAGATGGTTTTAGCATGCTGAGTGTTCGACTGTTAGTAAGGGCCTAAAGATATACCACCGGTTGACCGAAGCTTTGTGAATAAATTGTTAGTGGAAGTGTTCAGAAGCTGTGAGTAGCTGTGAAAACAAAATGTCACTAGCCATATCTCATATAGTCCTGTACGTTTGATTTTCAAATTGATAGGCCTAGACGTTTATGCTTTTTCTTTTTTTTGTGAAATATTAACCCAGAATATTCCTTTTATTAAATATTCTGGTTATTTTCTCACCGCTCTTAGTTTATGTACATGCCTTTCATTACAAAAAATTACAAAAATGTATTAAGAAATTATTTTTTTTAATCAGCCAAACATTTTTCCCAAAGGAACTGTATATTTTAAATTAAAATTTTTTTAAATGGATATACACATAGATAGTCTATTTTTGTATTTTTACCAAGACAGAATTCGTTTAATACAGGATATTAATGCAAGTATATATATATATATATATATATATATATATATATATAAATCAAAAAATGACTTATTATTTTGTTCGGTAACTTTTTACTTTCATAACGGTCTTAATTCTTCGTGTCATGCTAAAGACTAAATTATTTAGTAAGTCAGCGTTCCAGCATTTCTTTTAATTCGAGGAAAAGCTCATCTTCTGTGTTAACTTATCCATTATCTCTCAAATGTTGACAATTGGGTTAAGGTTCGGACTCTGAGTAGGCCACTGGAAGAGTAGCAATTTACTCTCTTTTCGCTTCTTCTATGGATAACGTTTATTCTTTAAAGGCAGTATGCGAAGGATCGTTATATATATATATATATATATATATGCATATCTATACGCTAATATTTGTATGTGTATATATATGATGATATATGTATCTATATATATATGCTAACATATATATGTAAGTATATATAAGCTAATATATATATATATAAATATATATATACAAATATACATATGTATATATATATATAGACGATAATATATATATTTATATGCTAATATATATATGTATATATATATGCGCTAATATATGTATATATATGCTAATATATATATGTATATATGCGCTAATATATGTATATATATATGCTAATATATATATATATATATGTATATATATGCTAATATATGTGTATATATATGCTATTAAATATATATGTATATATATATATGCTAATATATGTATATATATATATATATGCTAACATATATATGTGCTAATATATATATTCTAATATGTATATATATAATCTAATATATATGTATATATATATGCTAATATATATGTATATATATATATATATATATATATATATGCTAATATATATGTATATATTTGCATGCTAATATATATATATATATATATATATATATATATATATATATATATATATGTATATATGTATTTATAAATATATGCGTTGAAATTGGGCAAAAAGTTGTTTTTTTTTTTTAGCAGAAAGACACATTTAATTAAGAAGAATGATCTGGTATCGATTCCGGACCATGTTTTTCTTGATTCCTATCGACTTTCTATTGCTGCCACCATTTTTTTTTTGTTTCGTATTATAAATGTAACATCAATCGCCATCTCATGCATTCCCGACTACTCTCTTTTTATTATAGTTGCTACCATTAGTCTTCACGTTCTCTTTCGCTCTCAGTTAGGGTGGAATCATTAAAAAAAAATATTTCGTGGCATCACCACGATATATCGTGAAGTGTAATGTACGGAATACACCTTTTGTGTTATACGTTACTCGGTAGAATCAGCGCTCACACCATCACCAAACACTTAAAGAAAATAAATAAAAATCTTTGGTAATATAACAAGGATTTGAACTCCGATCGATGACTTCAAATAGCCTATTCCCTTGTGCATTTCTTCCTGTAAAGATATATACTTATATTTCACGTCACCACTGCAAGAAATATAAAAAAAATGGGTTTGATGGACTGCTTTTCGGTGAAATGAAAAGATATCAATAAAAGCCAATCTTACCATCAATTCTTTGCAAGACAATGCATTCTCGGAAAGTCATGCGCTTGCACACCTTGGTCCACCCTCACGATTGACACTGTCAAGACTATTACAGCTTTTTTCAATATGCATAAGCATTTTATGTTCTCACAATGGAAGTCGTTTTTTGTTTTATTTTGATTTCAAGTTTTCAGTGACAGTTTTCTTTAACCTCAACGGAAAAAGGTTAGGGTGACATTGAAAATCCGACGTTCGATACTTGTGTACACTTAATACGATGCTATATTTTCTTTTATAAGCGATAACTTGCCTGTTTTTTTTTCTGTTCTTTTTTTAACCTGTGAGAGTGAATACACACATCTGAATATGTCATTATTTCCTTTGTTTATACATTTACGACTAAGCCAATATAAAATTAATATCGAATACATCTGAGTGTCATCTTTAAATTGATCCTACAAATTCTATAGATTTTTATCAAGAATTTATATTGTATCTGTATAAAATGATATACTGGACATACGTGAATGCTCATTAAAGGAAGTAAATGTTCCTTCTCTGTGCGCATGTGTAGTCCTTCCAACATAAGTAATTTCGTCCGATGAAGTCGTGAAAAGTGAAACGCGTCATAACTAAACTTTTTACACTCAGTCATATATATATATATATATATATATATATATATATATATATATATATATATATATATATATATATATATATATATATATATATATATATATATATATATATATATATATATATATATATATATATATTGTAACTAAAGAAAGAACAAGAGTAAGATATATAATCCGCTGTTATTTATTGATATTTTTATTTTTACAAAACAGTGCTCAATGTAAATTTACAGAGCATAAATATTATTAATTGATTGATATAAAATATGTTTTTACAGGATTACCATGTTTCCAAAACCGAAGTTAAAAACTTCAAATTTAATTATATAATTAAATTAAAAGCATTACTTCTTTCTAAAATTCGGTTTCTCACATATGTTACTATGTGAGAAAACGACATTATTTTTGCACCAACTTAATAGTACTGTCGCCTGCATAGATGCCAACTTGGGAACTGAAGACATCGGGGAGATCGTTAATGAAGATAAAGAACAGGGTAAGACCAAGGATAGAATCTTGGGGAACACCTGCGTTCTTGGGAATAAACTGGAGGAGAATCCGTTAAGCACAAATTTCATTACACGGTTTGACAGGAATGATCGTTTTGTCAAGTAATCGATCTGAAATTCCGTATCCCTGAAGATTACGAAAGAGGAGAGCATGCCAAACGCTTTAGAGATATCTAGAACCACAGCAAGTGATTCTCCGCTATTTGAAGTGTTTGCTAAACAAATTCAGTTATGACCGTGAGCACATCAGCTGTAGAACGGGAAAAGCCGAAACCATATTGCTTGTCAGAGAGCAGATCCGAGGATCCGAGGTGATTAACCATTTTCACGTTGATTAAAGCTTCAAAGACTTTGCCGAAGAGTGGTAGGAGACTGATAGGACTGAAATTAAAAGGGTTTCAAGACTTCTTGAAGATAGGTAAAATAGATGAGGACTTCCAACAGGCTGGAAAGAAAGATTCATTTAACAGCTTTATTCTCATGATTTGTTTTGGTCTAAGGACCTATTATTATTATTATTATTATTATTATTATTATTATTATTATTATTATTATTATTATTATATTTGTTGTTTTTCTATCTCTAGAATTTTTTCCATTAGTCGAATATGCCTTCATATTTTAAGAAGTATACATGGACAATATATCTTTACTATTATATATATATATATATATATATATATATATATATATATATATATTCTTTCATTGGTCGACTATGCCTTCATATTTTAAGAAGCATACATGCACCATCTACCTTCACTAATATATATATATATATATATTAGTGAAGGTAGATGGTGCATGTATGCTTCTTAAAATATGAAGGCATAGTCGACCAATGAAAGAATATATATATATATATATATATATATATATATATATATATATATATATATATATATATATATATATATATATATATATATATGTACAAACACACACATATATATACACATATATGTACACACACACATACATACACACACACATATATATATATACATATATATATATATATATATATATATATATATATATATATATATATATATATATATATATATATATAATATAAAGAGATTATTCTTGCCACACCAGGATAAAATAATCTTAAGAAAAGGGATTATATTCTATTAATTAAAAAATCTAAAAGTATCACGACGATTAATATTTAAGGTACCTTCGATACCATCTTCAGAAAAAATCCTATCTTCGGCAAATAAAACTAACTATTCTCCCGTGTTTTTCCCTGTCTTGCCCGTGCCACGGACTGGACTTCACCTTGACATCTTGGAATCTGTTGTTCTTAACATACATCATCCTGCCTCATGTATACAGTGAGAATTAAAACACAAGGTGCACTTTTTTCTGGGAGACTGTTGCGAATTCAACGTCTAATTAGGAAAATATTTTTTGTTCCGGCGACAAGTTGTCGTATACTTTAACAGCAGTTGTTGATTTTTTTTTCTTTTCAACTACTTAGTTTCGTTTGCCGACTATATTATTTTTACTGAAGATGTGTCGGCCGAAAAGTACCTTAAATTTTAATCGTAGCGGTACTTTTGTATCGTTATTTTTGTATACCCATCAATATGTATTTTAGTGGATACCCATATTTGAGTGGATTATTCGTTCATTTCGAATGCTATTTATATCATCTACCAAAATAAACATTCGAGAAACTGTACCCTCTGGCAGGATACCATATTACGTGCTCCTATAAATGAGAAACCAATGTTTGATCTGATTGACTACGAAAAGCTTCATAACTAGTCAAGGTTTTATTAGTTCTAAAATTAATTTTACATACTTCTTCGGAATTCTTAGCCACTCCCCTTCCTGTCCAAAATGCAAATAATTCGATTTTCTTTAGAATTAATAAATTTTGACTTATTTATCCAACATTTTTATTACGTCATTTTTAACGCATAGCCAAAGTTGAGTAGACGATCTGTTTATTCCAAACCGTATTTATTTCAACTACTGACCCAACATTTGAGAATTCTTATTAAAAAATTCTTTTTCTAAACTCAAATTATTTGGCTACGAGAGGCCATCTTGATAATGCAGTATTTAGGTTACATATTTACGAATTGCGCATCACAGTTTCGGCCTTCTTCGAACATAGAGAGTTTCCCGAAAATTCATATTATTTAAAATGTGACTAAGATATTTAAAGGGATGTAGATTTTATATCCGATTTCATAAAGGTTCACAAATGTTGAATATGCGCATCACTTCTGTCACAACACACATCAAGTCGGCTGTCCAGCTCCTGCCAAACACGCTATATTATGTCTTGCGTAACATTCTGCACTGCTTACAACCATTGATCGTAGGAAGCGGTTGTATACATCTGAGAGTTCAGATATTTCAGAACGGCTTTGACGACATGAATGACGTCTACATAAAAAATTCGATCTGACGAGGCTATTTAAGGACTTGACTCGAGTTTGCAAGCTGATGACTTGGTTTTGGGGCGTTTTTCAGCGGTGGAGAAAATTTCCACTGGGGTAGCCAATTCTATGTTCATTTTTCTACCTAATACCTATTAATACCCAACGTTCCGTCTATCAGCAGAGTAATAATAATAATCGCCTTATATGAATTGTTTCTTCAGGACTAGCTTATACATGACTCTCCACAACTTCCTATTCCTTTGAAACTACAATATTTATCATATTTAAGCTCCTTCTCGTTTCTGTTCAACTATCTATTTAAACGAGCTTACTATCAATATAACATGTGAGTGTCACGTTTTCCGAACCATCTTTCCTCATCTGTCTCTTTCTGATGTTAAATACATCGGTTCTTTTATTTTCTATCCTCCTTAAACCATCGTTCTTATTTATATGTTCCAAGAATGGAATCCTCAGTCACCTTCTGTATAACTCTGTTTCCTACAACCTCAGCATGTGATAAATTTGTTTAAACTTTAGTGCCACAGAGAAGGATTCATATTATATAGCAGTTGAAAACCATTTTCTATTTTATAACAACATTTTCCCGTTTAATAATATGTTGCTTCACTTTTCGAAAGATCTTTTCTTTATTCGAAATTCGGATTTTGATGTCCTATTTTCTGTAGCCTTTTATATTCGTTCCCACTGGGGTAACCAATTCTATGGTCATTTTCTTTTATTTCTATACTAAACTGATCCATACACTGAAGTACTTGAGATTTTTAGTATTTACTCATTTCAAATCCCGAATTTTTACGATGAATTCAAGGTAGGTGACAACAATGTTTTCATTCCAATTCAAGGTCATAGTTCATATTTTGGAAAGGCTTATTTTGAGTAATATTTCACAGAACACTTGATTGGCGGTGTTGAGTTTCTGTTCAAGGTCCTTCTTATCCCAACTATATAACCAGCATAACCACTCAACATCAGTACATTGGCCTCTAAGAGAAAGCAGGATCGTTTTTTCTTGCTGATAGATTTACTTGTGATGTGGTATGGAATGCTATAATGATGAGTGACATCTCTTCACATCTGTGTTTGTCAATATACAGGGCATAGTCTAGGAAACGATTTAATAGGCTCTGATTTCCTCATTTTTATACTCCTGATGAGGTGAGAAATGTTTCTGTATTGTAGTCCTCGCCAAGCTTAACCCGATGGAAAAGCTTATTAATGCGAAACCTTATTAATGCGAAAGTGAATGCAATGAAATCGGTCAAAATTTGAATTCGGGTCGCCGATTTCATTTTCCAGGGCTATTGCACTCGTGCGAGGCGCACATCGGATATTTCTATTGTTAAATTTTAATTAATAGCAGATATCTAAAAAAAAAAAAAACAAAAAAAAACAGGCTATAATTTATACCGGAATTTTAGTTAATTATTATAATACCAAATATTTGTGTACGTTTTAATGGTTTCAACAGAATGCTACTTCATAATCGAGAGACAATAAATTTCCTTTTCTTTAACTTAGCTTTTGTTGGATCCACCCACCCTCAGTCCTCCACTACGAAATCGTCTCACAAGGTGCATTGTACTATATTGAACTATTTCCTCCATTTTTATGGCCAGTAAACTGTGCAGGCCTCTTAGGACGATTTGTTTACGAACTACGCGCTTGTTTGTTTTTCAGATCAAATAAATTGCATCATCGAAAATCTTTCGACGTTCCCTACTCTATCTTTTCTTCAGTTTGTTTTTTCTACTAAGAATGGCTATAGATGTACAAGCGGCTTCCACGTCTAGAGCTCTTACACCTTTCTTTCCCTTACTTTCGTAGTCAGTTAGATCTTCAATTCAACATAACGGATATTTTCAGCTGGTGTCGAGAGGCTCTGAGCGATCCGAGAAGCCAGTTTACGCAGACAAGCTGCAATCTTTTCATTGGCGGAAAATGTCAAGGATTATCCGGCCATCAAATGGTATATTTTTACTCGAATCACAAAGGAAAACCGATTCTCAGGGAAAATCAAAGCACTCACTTTCTGTTAATGCCGTCTGGAATTTGGTGAAATGTCTAACTGGGAAATGTCTAACTGCAGCCAAAGTAATTATGGAAGCTCTGTGAGGGTCAGAATTGCTGAAACTGACGGCCGTATTCTGAGGGTACTACTGTCACCTATCATGAATTAACCAAATCTACGTTCAGGAAGAAGTCACAATTCTTGAGAGTAGATCTGAAATCCCAGATGTGTAACTCTTCTGAACAGCGTTGAGAATAACATTGAAAGGGCGGCTGAGCGACGAATAAACTTGGGACAATAATACGTACTTTAAAATTAGAAACAGGCATTTGATATTTCGGCGACACAATGAAAGAAAGAAGATGCGGCGAATCTAATATTCATATGCACATTAAAAGGATAACCGATTTAAAAATACGACTGGTGCTGCAACCTGTTTCCTTTCTTGTCAAACACTTTGAGAATCGATCATAAAGAGCACGAATAATGTCTTCTCACCGATTGACTGAGATTCCACCTTCTTTGCAATAACAAGGGCTACGTTATAGGAGGTTTCTGTCCTCCTTCACGATTAGTTTTCTCATACGGCTTTAATTTTTTTTAAAGATTAGTCTACTGTTGAGTTTCGCTTTTAGCTCAGTGTCACTCGCACACCGACACCCGCTAGATCCCTTGACTATCAGCAACCCTCTGAAACTCCTCACCGACCCTAAGGCGTTCTCTCAGACCTATTAGATGACGCCTGATCTAGACAAGGAAGGATTAACTAGAAAAATAGGAATACAAATAAATAATATGACCCATGCCCTTTGTGCCTCCATGAGAAACTGCACATTATTAAGTTTCTAAATAATAAAAATCTATTAAACAATAGACATGTGTTAACCGTTTTTTGCCGACATCATCAAATTTTTGCATTGAATAATTAGCTAAAAAACAAACATAAAATAAAATAATTTTTATAATCCATAGCCCTAATAAATAGTTTAAATACCCTACAAAAAAGATAACCCTTTATAAAGTCGTCAAAAAACAAATGTTACGGCAGTTTTTATATGCACAAAACTCTTTCATAAAGAAATAAAACAAAAAATAAGTAAATCTCCATAGACAAGTAAACCAGACTAGGCGAAAACATCTTCCGTTTTAAATTTAGACACCGCCACCTTACCCTGACTTGACATCTATGAATATAACTCTATACTGATACAAATTACTGACACGCAACACCCCTCCCTATTTAAACAATCGCCCTGGCTGTTACCATGGAAATTTTGATTTCAATTATGAATATGCTATTAAAACACGTAAATTTCAGAAATAAGTTATTCCCAAAAAAAATTCGGCTGAAGATGTAACAGAGCTTACTTTAATTCAGTTTAATTCAAATAATTATATTGAAGTTTTCGGGTCTTGTTTTGAAACATGAGACCTCTTATGTAGCGTGTTGGAATCATTTTTTAAAATAAATAATTATATATATATATATATAACCATTCGTATACGAGGATCGCTGTCTACTAGAGTGGCTAGTCAATCCCTACTGCAGACTCTTGCTCGGGCAACATCAACATTTTATAATGCAACTATGTTGAGCAGACTTCAGTTAGCGTTTCTGGAAGAGAGCGAGTTATCTAGAATGATCAACAATCTGAACAAGGCTAGCACACTCAAAGCCTCGGTCACGATGATTTCTGACTCTGTGCTATCACAGCTATCAGCGGTCCCAATGTTCCGTCGACACAAATTCAGTCACAAGGCTTGGGTGAACACGTGTTATGGTGCTCAAGAACTTTACAAAAGTCGAGCACGCTGAGATCGTCTCCCCCTCCAGTCTCATTCCTGACAAATCGATCTTGGGGAGATTCGAACCCAGGTCTAATTGACAGAAAGCAAATGTTCTAATTACCCCACAAACAGAGCGATTGTTTGCCGGATCTGAATATTATTTTTTCTTCCCATATTAGTCATCCTATAAATTAATTTAGAATTTGTCTTTTTAATACCCAGAATAAAACTTGATGGGACTTTAAATTTTAAATTACGCTTGTTCCTTAAGTTCTTTCCAACAAAAAATTACTATATATATATATATATATATATATATATATATATATATATATATATATATATATATATATATATATATATATATATATATATATATATATATATATGAACATTTCTTCACAGACACTCAGGCCGTTAAATGTCGTTAATAGAGTTTATGAAAAACAGAATGTTTACTTAAATATTTGTATCTATAAAAAGAACGTAGAAACATAAAAAATGTCTTCACACACACACACACACACACACACACACATATATATATATATATATATATATATATATATATATATATTTATATATTAAGACTAATATCTTTTAGTGACTGGAATTTATTCCGTATACACGAATCCGATGTGGTTATGTGTGTGTGTGTGTATATATATATATATATATATATATATATATATATATATATATATATATATATATATATATATATATATATATATATAAGCACTCTGACATTTCACATATTATCAGCCACACATTCTAAATTATATGAAAGCAGGAAAAGAGCGCGTTTATTTTATTGTATTAATTTTACTTTTTCTTTTTTTTTTTCTTCGCTAATTTTCATCAAAGATTACTTCTACAGGTCACCCTTGAGGGGGTTACTCTTCAAAGAATTTCTTTCACGTGAAGATTCATAGCAGATCTACGTTGGACCACTTTATAGGAATGGCTGTCCTAATGTTGCACATTTTGATCGCAGTTTTTTTCGGCGCAGTCTGTTACAGATTTAAAAACAAAAAATCAATACTTATATTGCTGAATTTTATTTCCATCCGCCCAATCAATTTCTCTTCTAAAATGCGGAATCTTTTCATTATATTAGGTACTTTTATTTACGAATTGGTTTAACACCCGGGACATTTTCGCTTCTACTTCTTTATTTCTTCTCAAAGGACTAACAGAGCTGACCTTCCATTCTGTCATTGAGAATTTTTACCTCATCTCCCTTCCTCTAATTGTATCGCTTTCATTACACAAACTACTCTAGCATTGACTCTGTTTAGTCTACCAACTCTTTTCTATCGTCTCTCTCTTCAACCCAACAGACGGCCCCAGTCCGATAATGATAAAATTTATCCGACCATATATGCCCATATTCGAAATTCCCTATATTCCGGTAGTTTGGAACATTATCCTGCACATTTTCACTTATTGATTTACTATATTTCCGTTTTCCCTATTATACCTCACATAGCAATTTGTAAGTTGCTTGTCATGAGCGATAAATAAAACGAGAAGCAGTAATAGCACAACTGGCTTTGTGTGTGCCCTAAACGTTTTAATAGGAATCCATTGTTTCACATTTAAACGAGAGAAAATATTCCAATTTGGAGGAAACAGTATGTGTGAGCAATAGATATTACGTGCACAGGGGAATAGTCTTTGAGTTAATCTACTTTTCAAAATCTGAAAAAACGAAATGAACAGCCATAAGAATTATTTACTCTATTTTATATTTAGTCTATTGGCATTATCTTTTTTGTTGTTCTAAAAATGTTTCGGCCTTTGTACCCGTCGGCATTCCTCAGGTTTATATCGATCTAATTAACTTAAAGGGTATTCTGAACTGAACCTATTTTTTAATCTACATGGGTATACAGTTCTCTCTTCACAGCCAATATCTAGCGTCATTGCGTCTAGTTTATAGGACTGCAGCGCTGTTGCTCGCCCGGCCCACTGAATACACACCGCCCGGCCCACGGATTAAACTCACAAATACTACGTCAATAATTTCACGAATCCACTAGGCTATTATTGTTTTCTAGCCGGTACCCAGATAGATATACACCTAATGAAGGCTGGAAGAGCCAAACTGCCGAAACGTTGTGATAACAGTAACACAAATCAGGATAATCCCAATGTAAATAGTGTAGATACGGAATAATCCTCATTTCCAAAATTCAGTGTGGATTAAGAGTTTTCTTTAATTGAAAACTCAATTCATAGAGACAAAATCCTTTCAGGACCCTCTGTATTATTCACGGAATACAACAAAGGTAAACTTGAATCGAAGAGCCGAGTTCGAATTCCAGTCGAATCCATTACATTCACAGGTGCTAATACCCTTGGAAAAGGTATGGATCCTCTTCTTCTCCCCCAGAGTAAAGCACGGACCGGTCTCTTTATCCTTGGATGGCAACTGGTCTATCGCAGAAAGAAATAGCAACCTACTGCGGGAAAAAAGTTTGCCTCGTCAGTCATGTATCGAAAGATACATGATCGCCCAAGCGTATAGTATGCATGACACATAACTGACTGATTGACGTGCTAATATCCTTGGGAAAGGTAAGAATCGTCTTCTTCTCACCCAGCTATGGGTAAATAGCAGGAATGAC
>OZ010595.1:20351923-20366923 GCA_963932145.1 Acanthosepion lycidas | reverse complement strand
AATTGGCTCATTCGCCTGCTTAAATTGAACGTTGATTCTGATTCCGCAAACTGGGTTCGGTGTGAAAAAGTATTTGTGTTAACATTCTTTTTTCATTCGGTTTGTCTAGTTACGAGTCCTTTTTTAAAGCTGATCGTTTTGTGTTCATTTTGTTTAGTTCTTTTTTTCGTAACAGATTTAATGTTTAGTATAGATAGAAAAAATTCGCAGTGTGAGATAGGCAAGAAGTAAGGATGTAGCAACAAAATAACGGCAAAGGGTACTCCTTTAAAGATAAGGGAGGGCAAAAATATTTTAAGTCAAGTGATAGCGATTGCTGTATGAGTCTTACGATTTTTGAATCAAGCTTGAGCAACGCCGGGACATGCTGATAGTTTTCTTTTAAATGTATTTTCAAAATGTATTGCTGTTATTTTTACTATAAAAATGTATTTTTATACTTTCATAGTGTTTCGCATTTATTTTAAGGTTGAGTATTTGCCTGGAGCTGGAGCCCGAACAGTGGTTATCATCCCGGTTTAAGGTGAATCTGGGAACAACATCTATTAATATGTGGTTTCACGTTCCTCAAAATCTCCAATCTCTGGGTCAGAGTGTTTGCTGCTGGATACAGTTCATCGTCATACCCAGGACAGACTTTCTGTCTAGAAAAGAAACAATTCTATAGGAACAACGAAATTAAATAAAAATAGCTTAAACGCAGTAATATATCAGTCATCTTTAATGAAACATATATAAAAGTGGGATTGTTGCCCAAATACAAAATTATACATATATATATATATATATATATATATATATATATATATATATATATATATATGGGGGGGTTGTTGTGTGTGTGGTTGATATATAACCCTAAACATCACATTTGTCATTTTCTCTGACAGAAAGCTTGTCTTTTGAGATCTCTCTGCCATGTCATTATTCAAAGACTTAGCGTTTGATTCTCATTTGTAAAGTCAAGAAGAAAGAAATGCCATTTTTGTTTTTTTTATTTTATTTTTCTAAGGAAACCCCGGGCGAATCGTATCCATATAAGTTCAATCAGGGACAATGTGAAGCGAAAACTCAAGCCGTTTGAAATCATTGTTGGTTCCAATCGTACACGACAAAATACTCAGTGGAAGAAAATCTAACATACCCGATCTTGTGACGGTCGGGGGCTTTGACGGTCGGGGGCTTTGACGGTCGGGGGCTTTGACATAACGTCAGTTAAGCGACATGTTGCTACGAAAATGCTTTTCTCAGAATGTGGAAATTAAACATATTTTGAGAGATGACATTCGCCTTCCAGAAAAAGAAGGCTTATCAAGAAAAGGAAAAAAAAAATCTATATCAGAGTGGGAAAAAAAGTAATTTCGTTTTATATGGAAGGTTACCCCAGATCTTATTTCATGAAGACACTTTTAAACTATCAATGAGCGCACCGTTAATGTTATTAGATCCTTGCAGAATTTACAGATCGATTCGAAAATTATAAATTAAATTTTATATACTCACGAAATACATTTGCCAGTTAAACAAACGTTGATTTTAATAATAGTCTTTCATAATCCTACAACCTTGTTGCTGCCATTTTTGTAGAAATTTTACATTTTTTGTTGGAAGACGTTTGTCAAGTAATTTTCAACTGACTGTAAAATGCCATTTTTTTTTTTTGATTATTTAGATTCTTCTGTAGAAACCGGAAAGATGAAAATACGAAGAATTCAATTCAGAGGGACACGATGGATGCCTCAGGGTTTTCAATTTCAACGGACATTGCAGAACATTTTATGAGAAGCTATTGTAATTTCGACAAGCATCTGAAGGTGCACATTTTGAATGAATTATTTTTTTGTTATTCCCACTTAAACAAAAGGTACAATTAAAAACAATGGACAAAGCTCTTCGCAGATCCTGGTCTGTACTTGTTGGAATTATTCATGGATTTCCTGGGGAGATGGCACATAAAGAATTTTGTTGATTTGCTCTTGAGTTTCTTTCTTTAAAAGATTCAAATCTCCAAGAACAACAATAACGGTTATGTGACACAATTTGTTTTCCGTCTGTAGATGTAGGTATTTGTTTAGTTTTTCAAAAAACATTTGAATGGAAGATTTGTTCCTTTCTAAGATTATTATTATTATTATTATTATTATTATGATTAATTATTATTATTATTATTATTATTATTATTATTATTATTATTATTATTATTATTATTTACTTTGATTTGTAAAATAAGTTCTTTTCGGGTCCGAACAAGAAACCTAATGTCAGAAATAGCTTCAGGACTTTTTCCACTGATCATTTTTGTACAAAGAAAAAACGAAGATAACACACATTTTAAATTGGCAAAGCTCTTCGTAATGTGTGTACTTATGAATACAATATTTTTAATCATTTAAATTCTTCTGTAGAAACCGGAAAAATGAAAATACGAAGAAGGCAATTCAGAGGAATACGATGGGTGTCTGAGGCTTTTCCATTTCAACGAAATTTGTAGAATATTTTATTACACACAATTGTAAAATGTGAATTTTTTTATCATTTAGATTCTACTGTAGAAACCGGAAAAATGAAAATAAGAATGAGTCAATTCAGTGGAATACGATGGTTGCCTGAGGGTTTTCCATTTCAACGAAGTTTGTAGAAGATTTTATTACACGCAACTGTAAAATGTGAATATTGGGGTCATTTAGATTCTTCAACGGAGCTCGTAGAACATTTTATTCCAAACTACTAAAGAAGAAACAATATGAACAAAAGAAAATTAAATAAAAAGCTTAAACACAGTACATTATCAGTCGTCTTTAATGAAACATGTATAAAAGAAGGATCGTTACCCAAATACACAATTATTTTTATGTGTGTGCGTATGTGGCCGATATATAACCCTAAACATCAGATTTGTCATTTTCTCTAACAGAAAGCTTGTATACTTGTGAGTAATTTTATTATTATTATTATTATTATTATTATTATTTAAGGCATAGGCTACCCGAGATCTCTTCAATGAGTCTTTCTTTTCATGTGACATGTCTATTCATTCCTATTGGTTCTCCACCTTCCTCTATCCCTTGCAATTCTTAACAAGTTCTTTCCCTCTGCTCCCTCCTCCAGACCACGTTCTGTCATACACTTGCTTAAGCCCGCCAGGTATGCCACGTGTTTTTTTCCCTTTCCTCTTTTGTCCTTCTATTCAACCCGTGAGGATCAGATTCTTCAGGTCCTCCTTCCTCATTATGCGACCCAGAAACATCAGCTGCCTCTTCCTGATATTAAGTATTAGCCTCCACCTTGTTGGCAACCTCTCTAAGATCTCATCGCTGATGGCACACGTTCGGTTCAAGGTTTCCTTACCATCCTACTGTAAAACCACATACCTGTCGCCTCGAGCTCCTTTCTAATCTTTGAGGAAATCGTCCATCATTTGCTACAGATGTCACGTAACAGTTCAGTATTCTTTTCTTTGTTACCAAAGGTATCCTCGCGTCTCACAATACTCTGTCCAGATTTTAGAATGTGTCCTTGGCCATTCCAATACGCCTACGGACCTCAGTGGCACACTTAGCGTCCTCTGTCCAAACGCTTCCTAGATATTGTAACTTCCGCGTCTGCTTGATTCTATTTTTCCCGACCTGCAAATTTCATTTTGGGCTCATCCTCTTACTGATAAGTATGCATCCCGTCTTCTTGTAGTTTATACTTAGTCCCTTCTTCTCACCCTCCGTCGCTACATTCTGTTGGGGATTTTATAATAACTTTTCCGTGTCTGCTATCAGTACTGTGTCATCTGCGTATCTTATGTTGCTAAGGTTGTGGCCGCCAATTCTAAATCCCAGTAGAGTTTCCAATTCTCTCAGAATCGCCCCGCTGTATAGGTTGAACAGGTCGGGTGAGAATACGTATCCTTGCATTACACTCCTTTCTTTTTTTGCATATTCACTGAGTTCATTCCCTATGCGCATGCTGTTAGACATTTTCATGACGGTCGTCTTCGAGTATAAAATCCAGAGGTTGGCAGTGAATATTTCGGAGACAGTAGGAAAGCGTAATTCAGGTTCGCAGTGGATATCTTAACAGAGCGTAGTTCTTCCTTCTATCCTCTTCGGCTGTCAAGTTAGACCTGGTCCTTCCGGTAGGTTAAACAAAGATGGACGCCTTTATACACGACGAATACAATGTTCTGCGGCTTCTGATTGGTTAAGCTTCTATTGGTAGACTATAAAGGAAGTTGAGTCATTTAGATTGTCTCACTAGTCATACACAAATATATCCAAAAAACTGTAAAACATGCATGCTGTTTGCTGCCAGTATAGGATCTTGATTATTCTGATATCCCTCCCGTATATATCAAGGTCGCTGAGCAGTTCCATCAGATCCTTGTGGCGTAATTTGTCGAAGGCCTTTGCGTAGTATATGAAACATAAGTACACTTCCCTTCTGCATCTGTATCGCTCTTTCTGATAACATTCTGAATATGAATATCGCGTTCCTTGTTCCAGTGTCTTTAACGAACCTGCACTGTTATTGTCTTATCTTTGGGCTGATTCTGCTGCGCACTCTATTTAACAGAATCCGGATGTTGAGTTTTGTTTTGTGGCTCAGTAGGCTTATTGTTCGGTGGAGTTCACATTCGTATGCGCCATGTTTTCTCAGGCGTAGCTACGAAGATGGATCTGCTGAGGTCTTCCTTCCCAATTAATCAGTGGGTTCCATCTACAAAGTGAAATACTGATGCCGCCATCTGCTATAGTTTTTAGATTTCTATTTCAAGATCCATATTATTTGATAGTTTTCTGAAGTTCTTGTCAAATACATTCCAATCTGGAGAAAGTTTCAATAAGAAAGCACATTGTGTTCTTTTGGACTTTGATCGCGATATCTGGGCAATTAGTTGGGATTGTTTAATCTGGGTTTATTGTAAAGACCCATAAAATTGTCACATGTTTTTCCGAGTATTATTAGGTTGGGCCAAAAATAATGACGTAATAATGTCGTTTTTTGACGTTAAAAATACGTCAAACAACGACATTATCACGTCATTATTTTTGCACCAACCTAATATTTTTATTATTTTTATTTCCTTTGATTTCTGGCCTGTACACATTAGTTGCCGGGTCCCGCTGAGGGACCTAAAGTTAGAAATGGCATCATGACACTTTCCACACACACACAAACACACACACACACACACACACATTACATAGATAAAGCCGTTCTTAAAGTGTGGGCTGTATTGTCAGAACAATTTTTTGTATCTCTTTGAGGCATGGACTTCCAGGAATCCCTTCAATTAGTCTGATTGTCGATGTTCCCATTTGCAAGATTTTCGAGATATCTATTTCAAGGTCCTTGTATTTTGACAGCTTTTTGAATATCTTCAAAGATACATTGCAGTCAGCAGGGACTGCCATATCAATAAGGAGCCACTGTTTTTGTTTGTGGTCTTTAATAACAATATCTGGGCGGTTGACTTTGATTGTTCTGTCAGTGTGTATTGTGTAGTCCCATAAAATTGTAACAGGTCCTATCTCCGTAACTGGGTTTGGGTGGTGTTCATACCAGTTTCTTTCAGTTTCCTTTCCGTAGAAGTAGCAAATTTTCCAGTGCAGATATTGGCCCACTCTGTCATACATGGTTTTATATTCAGTGGGTGCCAATATCGTGCAACCTGCTACAAGATGATCAATTGTTTCTGGATATTTATCACAGGATCAGTATTTTGGACCAACACAATATTTTAGGCTATGTGCTTGATAATTCCTAGTTAACAAGCATTGGTCCTGTGCAGCAAGGATAAAATCTTCAGTTTCAGCTTTCAGCCGTGCACTAGGTAGCCACTGATGGGTACGGATTTTTTCTACGTCAGCTTTTTTGGTACAGGCAGAGTATTGGCCAGGAAGCGGTTTATCATGCTATTGTTTCTGTATCTGGTCGGTTGCATTTGCCTCTGCTTTCTTTTTTAAGTATTTTGCAACTTCAGCCGGTGTATTGTGCTTTACTTATATTTCTTCATCTATTTGAAATTCCGTTTTGAATGTATTATTATTATTATTCGTAAAGTTATTATTTTTAACCAGATATCGTGCGTTACGTGTAGACTCAATGAAGATGCACGACCTCAAATATCAATCAACTTTCAAATATATTTAGCCTGCCGTGCAACGCAGATTTCTGAAGCGGCGCGATATTATAATCATAATATTATTTCATTATCCAGATTATTTTTGAGTTCACCTTGTTTCAGATGTTTTAAAGACAGATACAAATCTTTAGATTCGAGTAATTTTAGTTCCTTATTTTAAAAAGTGCCGCAGAGCTTATGAATTTTAGAGAAGCCTTTGACAGTAACAGTTTTGCATCGATTAAAGAATTAAATGTTCTCTGGTAAGAGAAGAATCAATGGTGTATATCTATCTAGACACACACACATATATATATATATAATAAAAATTATTAGGTGGATTTGATAATTATATGTAAGTAATTCATCGAGTCTGAAGGAAACCGCAACAGAATGCAGAAAGCACTGGACGGTGGTTTCGTCCTATATTCGGGACTCATCAGCAGTGGGCAGCCACTACCGACGATTGAAACCCCTGACAGTTAGGTTGTCGAGCAAACATCATACCAACTGTTCCACCGGGCCTCGGTGACGAAGAGATTGCAAATCAGACTCAACAAAGCGCTGCTCGCTCACATATTCCGTGGTGGAACTCTTATTGAGTTCTCTGTAACCATAGGAATGCGCCCCACTGAAGCCACGACTACTTTCACCAAGCCGGGTCAAGCAATGATAGACACATGATAGAAATTATTAGGAGGATTTGATAATTATATTTAAGTAATTCATCGAGTCTGAAATATCTGTTTTTAATTAGACAGTATTAATTACATTAAACGGCCAGAATGACGAGAAATTTTGAAGATGATAGGTGTTCTGTAGTCAAGGGAAAATGACGTATTTTGTCTAAGAATGAGCGAATTTTCAGTTTAAATGAAAAACCGTTAAATATTATTGTCGAAAAATCACGTGGTCAAGATAAACACTCAGTTGTGGAGCAATCTGAGTGGAGAATAATCCAACCTTGAGAAAGAGAGCTATTTATGGTGCCATGGAGCATCTCATTGTGCTAAAGTGGGATAGTCCATTGCTTGGCCTGTGATTGGTTGCTGGTACCTGAGTGGAGGTATTTCTATATAAATACCAGCTTGATTCATCAGTTAGTTTGCAGGGTTTGTATTAAGTTACAACCTGCTTTATTTTTGTCTGCCAGCTGGACGCTAGCTGGGACTCTTACGCCGGTAAGTGTTGTTTATTGTATTGTTATTCTACAATTATAATATTTAAATAATATTGTTATTTATTAAAATTTGAAATTATTATATCTTTTATTTCATTTATTATAGATATTATGATTATTATATTTAAGTGAAGTTAAAAATGTATTGCTTTTTTTTATTTCTTTCTTCATTTTCTACCGGGTTTTTCTGTATTAGTATTTACTTGATATTTAAAACTAACTTGATGGTCATTTGTCTTATTTTTCATTTCTATTTTAACTTAGTAAATTTATATTTATCAGGTTTGAATTTTCTACACGCATTCATTTCTTTATCAGTCTATGTTAATTAATGACTTCAAAATCTCAGCGTATTTAAGCTTGAATTATGATTTATATTTTCGTTTTTTTTGTTTCTACTTTCTTTTTCTAAAATTAAAAAAAGTTTCGATATTTATGGTTTTTACTGTAATTACCCATGTATAATTTTTCTAAAAAATAATAAGAAAAAATAGGGGTGCATAATACATGCACGGTTACAAAAAATCTTTTAAAATTTGTCGTTTCATGGGTTGATTTCAGTTGCGAAATGCCTACTCACCACAAACTTACGACATCGTCCTGAGTAAGACGTTAAACTACATCCGCGTCCTGGGTAAGACTTTAAACTAGATCCGCGTCCTTGGTAAACGTTAAACTATATCCGCGTCCTGGGTAAGACGTTAAACTACATCCGCTTCCTTGGTAAGACGTTGAACTACATCCGCGTCCTGGGTAAGACGTTAATCTACATCCGCATCCTGGGTAAGACGTTGAACTACATCCGAGTCCTGGGTAAGACGTTGAACTACGTCTGAGTAATGGGTAAGACGTTGAACTACATCCCAGTCCTGGGTAAGACGTTAAACTACATCCGCGTCCTTGGTAAGACGTTAAACTATGTCCAGCAACAAGGCCTCTGATCAAGAGGTTTTGAGGAGCATGGAACCACCTCTTAATTGCTGGTGTTCCCAGCTCCACCATGACCCGGGGTGGTAGCACCTGTTAGAATCCTAGCTATGGGCAAGTATTTAATTATTACCAGAAATATTTTTTTGAAAAGAATTATTACCAGCAATTCAGTTTTGAAGGGAATATATTTCCAGAAAGAAATTTTTATCAAAGCAAAATTTTACCAACAATAAATTTTTTTGGCGGCATTAAATAACCCATTAAGATTGATATGCCGTAAAACAAAATAAACCAAACCAATCTAAACCAAAGAATACATATTCTATTCATACGAATCTATCCTAAAATGTTGTCGGCATTAAATAACCCATTGAGGTTGATATGCCGTAAAAGAAAATAAACCAAACCAATCTAAACCAAAGAATACATATTCTTCTTCATATGAATCTATCCTAAAAATGTTATCGGCATTAAATAACCCATTGAGGTTGATATGCCGTAAAACAAAATAAACTAAAACCAAAGTAACCTTACGGCAATTTGACACTAACATCGGCGAAAATCGTCCCATGAAGATATCAAATACTATCATATGTACATAATAATACGTACAAAGGAAAAATATAAAAGGAATTATTATTAAACTCAATTAGAATAATATTATTCTATGTTTAAAACAATTTTTTAATAAGAGTAAGAAACGCTGGCTATAATGATATATACTGTCGACCAGGCTTGCACACAGACGATATGTCGCAAACGACTCACTGCACTATCGCTACTTCCAAGGAATATGCTCGTACGAAATACATTCCTCAGTTCCACCAGTACTAACCTTCAGGACAACGATCCGTCATGCCACTCGCATTGTAGCAAACCACCTTCATTTCAATCGTATTCTCTTATTGAGACGTAGTTCCAATCGAGCAGCTTCATATCTAAACACTGTAATCTACGGAAGTAACTCTGGACAGAAACCCCTGGGTAGAATGAAGTCTCGAAGCAGTTGTCTGTCAACACTGAGAACAATCCGGGAACACCTGCCAGCAAGTCGTCACCCCCCCCCCCAGTGCAATGCCCTGTATTACTTTGAATGTTTTCGTTACGGACGAGAGGGAGACCATGTAAGAGGAGTGCACGACCTTCATTTACTGTCGCACATGCCTTCATCATATACTGTCGCCCGGGTCTTCATAATATACTATCACCCAGGACTGCACACAGACGACATATCACAAGCGTCTGCCTTCTCTATCGCACCTTCCAAGGAAAGTGCTCGTAAGAAATACATTCCTCAGTTCCACCAGTACTATCCTTAAGGCATAAGAGCCGCCACATGCCACTTGCATTAAAGGAAACCCCCTTTATTTCTATCGTATTCTCATATTGAGACGTAAGTTCCAATCGATCAGGTTCATCCTATGAACCACCGCTTTATGGAACCAACTCCCAACCTGATACTTCTCCGGCCAGTAGATGTTGAGTCAACCGTTATCTTCTCCAGATATACACATAAAATGTGACTCTTACGCTGTCATCTTCTAACTCGAGTGACGCTTGGGCCTTTTACAGGGTGAATACGATTTAAAATAAAAATGAATAAAAGAAGATAAAATATATGCAGTGGTTTTACACACATAGTTTAAATGATGATCTGTCACAAAGCAAGCATGAAACGTGAAGAATATCCTGTGTAATTGTCAGTTCGATACTCATAAAGTAAACAAAGTCGCTCAATAAAAACTCACTGGCGTACCTTTGTTCATCGCGGCCTCGCTATCGATTCTCCTTGTACACAAAATGGCAGCATAAGTTTCGGACGGACTGGGTATTATCAAAAATGAAGGAAATCCTTTTCATTTGTTTCTCGCCGTTCCTTTGTTGAAGTCGCTTCCTGATAGTGATCTTGGACCTTTCCCAAAGTTTGTTCATTGCCGATCTGCAGCAGGTTGGATTTTTGTCAGGTCCGTTACCAACGCTGACAGCTCTCAGTACAGGGTCAGGCATCGAAGTATAATCGACAGGGCTGGCACGCACCCAGAATCTGGTAGGACGAAAAGGATCGACATTTTGGTTGCTTCCTGCTTGGAGACAAAGGAACAATCGTTATGAAAACAATCTTATAAGAACCGAGAAACATACACACACACACTCGAATATATATATATATATATATATATATATATATATATATATATATATATATATATATATATATATATGAGATATCGCATATTAAATGGTGGTGTTAATAATAGTGCTGAGTGGAGACTGACATTTACATATTTTAAATTTTAATAAAATTTAACGTGTTAACGCAATGCTGAAGCAGTTCTTAAAATATGCGGTGATATCGTCTGATATATATATAAAGACAGTTTTATACATTCTTTTTATATATACAGTAAATGCTATGTTTATAATAAACAGTATTAAACAACATTTACCGGCCTGAATGCCCGAGAAATCTTTATAGAAAATATTCGTCCTCCTACAGGAATCGAACCTGTATCCTATACGAAACCGTCATTTACGCTGACGTGCCTTGAGCGTTTCGGCCACAGAGGAGCTTTCGGTTAGTAAGTTCGATTTTCCTGCTTGTAAACTACAATCTTCCATGATTCACTCGCGTACATTCATATCTGCTCATGGCGCATCCATATGTAAACAAATGACGTCACACATTATGAAATGGACAAAGACCGACAATTATTTCAAGTCATTTTTATGTTTATACATTCTTTTTATAGATACAAATATTTTAAGTAAATGCTCTGTTTATAATAAACAGTATTAAACAACATTTACCGGCCTGAATGTCCGAGAAATATTCATAAACATATTCGTCCTCCGTGAAGAATCGAACCTGTATCCTATACGTAACCGTTATATATATATATATATATATATATATATATATATATATATATATATATATATATATATATATATATATATATATATATATATATATATATATATATATATATACACGCACGCACACTCACATATATATATATATATATATATAAAATAGGTGTAATTCGGTTAATAAATGTTTTTTTCATGTTGATGAATATGTAATTTCAATAAGATTTGTTGATTATCCAGAAAAAAGAGACAATCTTTATTAGTATTATATTACGGTTCACTTACTTGAGCAGTAGATTACATATATATATATATATATATATATATATATATATATAGAGAGAGAGAGAGACAGAGACAGACAGACAGAAAGAATAGAATTTTCTACCTTTTTCAAATGAAAAGAATAAAATATTGTTCTGAAGGTCGAAAATGAGATCCAGACAAGTTTTATTTTTCATGATTAATCCATAATATCACTTAATGTTCAAAGAAAATGACAACATAAAATGAAAACATATTTGTACTTTAGATAAGCGGGATTTTTGTTTTATATTGAAAATAAACGGGGATTAATGTTTCATTTAATATTATGTTGGTGCAAAAATAATGACGTAATAATGTCGTTTTTTGACGTAAAAATACGTCAAAAAACGACATTATTACGTCATTATTTTGGCACCAACCTAATATGTACAGCGATTAATAGAATACTTTAGAATTTTGAATTAAAATAAACGAACCTAGGACCAAAAATATGTTATATATACCCGGTAAAAAAAGTAAACGGAAAAAATAAAAAGGAATTGTTATAATTTACAGCTGAAATTATTCTGGATCATCATATTTCAAGAGGTATTAGGTTGGTGCAAAAATAATGACGTAATAATGTCGTTTTTGACGTATTTTTAACGTCAAAAAACATTATTACGTCATTATTTTTGCACCAACCTGATATTTATTTTTATACTTCCATGTGAACATCAATTTATTTCTCGTATTTAATAAGTTAGGGTTATTGAAATGTTTTAAGCGTAATTTACATCTATCGATTTTTCCAGTATATATACAAGGTCTGATCGAAAACTATCGGCATTGGTTCTCTAAATGTAAACTACAAGAGATATCAATTTTGCATCGGGCGTTTTGGGTTTATGTTAGCCTCGATTGATCAAATGCGACGGAATGGTGAGTTAGATCTTCACCGGTTGCCACATACTTTCTTCCTTGTGCCACATTCTAAGCTATGCTTAGAAAATCACCACACCGATTCGGATTTAATTACAATCGAATTATTTCACTCCTGGAGGCACACACTTTATTCAGCATCATTTCCATTGATGAAAACATTCCTAGTACCCCTGTAAGTGTCTCATTGCAAATACTCTTAATTACATCGACTACTTCAAATCTTGCAACTTTCCAACGTGATTTGATCTTTGAAGAGGTGAAAGTCACAAGGGGCGAGATATGAGAAATATTGTGACACGGTGGAGTAATGGATAGCGGCTTGGATTGAGGAATCGGGGAGCCGAGTTCGAATTCCAGTCGAATCCGTTACATTCACTTATGTGCTAATAACTTGGGGAAAGCTGAGAATCATCTTCTTCTCACTCCAGCTATTGGTAAATAGCAGGACAGACTGGGTTCTATAGCCTTGGATGGGAACTGGTCTAGTAGAAGGACAACTCTGAATTAAAAAAATCTGCGAAGGGTCATTTGGGGGCCTTGTGACAAATAGTGCACCAATTCTCTGTATTCGGCACTGAAGTGTGGATGGTTATGCGCAAAAAGTGGACTGCTATCAACTGCTTCACCCTCATACGTCGAATTCGACGTGTGAGTCACATATATATATATATATATTTTCACGCATAAAAACAAATGCACACAAGCAAAAAACAAAACAGATATAAAGTAAAAAATAAAGTTGAATTTGAATATTGAGAAAATATTTATTTCACCAAAATCTATCTTCATATTTATAAATCTATGATTCGTTCAAGCTTTGAATATAGCAACTGCTAGATTTGGTCTGGTGCTTCTGCTATGTATTTAGAGATTCTTAATATAATACAAAGAATAATCTGCAATGTTATTGATCCTAACATGGCATGTGGATGTTAATGTAATGGTTTCACCTTGTTACCTTTTCCTCCACATTCCGTCAAAGTAGGAAACACTAAAAGTATTCCCCCTCCACACACATTTAATCCTTGTATATTGAAACTTTTGGGATTGCCAGTAGGATTAAACAAAATGAACCCCTGTCATTTGTACTAATTAACTACTTATTTTCATGAACTATCTAAAAATTATTGTCATTAGCCCCCCTCAGACACACAAATTTTGTCGACAAAAAGGTTTGCTTACTTTTGCACATATTAATTTTGAATTCTTTTTAATTTTTGAATTCTTACTTTTATTCCAGCCTGATAATTTTTTTGAAAATAGTTGTAATTCGGTTAATTTTTTTTTTTTTTCATGATGATGAATATGTAATTTCAATAATATTTGTTGATTATCCAGAAAAAAGAGACAATCTTTATTAGTATTATATTACGGTTCACTTATTTGAGCAGCAGATTACACACACACACACACACACACTATATATATATATATATATATATATATATATATATATATATATATAATTATTCATTTAAAAACATTATAACATAAATATGTTATAAAATCACTACAAAAATAGTCATTTTGTTTCAACACCGCCGGTGTCTTATCAAGCGATGATGTTGAATGAAAAAAAAATTCTTTTAAAAGTTTCAAATTAATTAACAATCCTTAGCAAGGGGAAAACGTTGTTACAAAAGCTAGAATGACCAATCAAAATAGATGTATAGGAAAATTCAAAAAGCTTGACAACGAAGTCATGTTATAATGGCTATTCAGATCTTTAAAATACGGGTATTTCCGTTTGCTGAATTAAATGGACGAAATAATCCCTTTTGTTCTTGAATATATATATATATATATATATATATATATATATATATATATATATATATATATATATATATATATATGTGTGTGTGTGTGTGAAATTAATTCGAAAATTATAACATAAATATATTATAAAATCACTACAAAAATAGCCATTTCTTTCAACACTTCTGGTGTCTTATCAAGGGATGGCGTTGAATAGAGAGAGAGAAAGAGAGAGAGAGAAAGAGAGAGAGAAAGAGAGAGAGCTTGAAATATTTAAACAATTAATTGGAAACTAATATATATTAATTATATACGTAGACTATAAAAGATAGATCGACTGAAATGTACTGAGAATGTATTATGTCTTAGTTAAATAATGATAGATAGATAGATGGAGGTAGGTAGATAGATAGATGGAAGTAGGTAGATAGAGAGAAGATGTAGATAGATAGATAGATAGATAGATAAATAGATAGATAGATAGATGGAGGTAGATAGATGGATGGAGGTAGGTAGATAGAAGATGCAGATAGATAGATAGATAGATAGATAGATAGATAGATAGATAGATAGATAGATAGATGGATGGCGGTAGGTAGATAGAGGATGAGGGTCGATAGATAGATAGAAGATGGAGATAGATAGATAGATAGATAGATAAATAAAAGATGGAGATGATACATAGATAGACAGACAGATGGATAAAAAAGATGGAGATAGATAGATAGATAGATAGATAGATAGATAGATAGAATAATGTAATACAGATTGGAACTTATTAGAATAAATCAATGCATGTTTGCATGGTGTATATATTAAGAGAACAGGAGTGATAAATATCTGTTAATATTCTCACATAGTGACAAATGGTAGAGATTTATTTTCCCTAAACCACGCCTAACTTCTACAGGAAATTTCGGGCTAAAAATCAAATAAAATAATCATTACTTGATAA
>OZ010595.1:20326923-20346923 GCA_963932145.1 Acanthosepion lycidas | reverse complement strand
ATTTGCTCGCCACAATAATTTCGGCTACAAAATCTAGGATTCACATAAATCTGTCGTATTCTCATCTGAGAAAAGAAATATTTTTTACCCGATAATACAGTTTGCTCAAATAGGTCACGAATTTCAAATTTGTAGGACCCCCCCCCTCTACAGTATTTACGCATTGTGTAAACTTTTGCGTAGATGGAGGAATGCAAAAATATATTACGGGAATTCTTTAAGTTCCAGTCGGAACAGCAGATGACAATATTAGAGCAAAAGAAGACGTTCCAGATGCAACTACAAGAGGAAACTTTTAATAGACAAATGCAGCTTATAACAAAAATGGAACAGATGCATACTGAGTTTCAAAACAAAATTCTGGAAATAACTGAGAAGAGGAAAGAGAAAAATCTGCAAAATGATTCTCTCCCAGAGAATACAATATAGAATTCAACTGAAATATTCACGTACAGTCCAGATGAAGAGATAACATTTGAAGAGTATTATAAAAAAATATACGGACGTGTATAAAGAGAACTGCCACTCGTGGTGTGAAGGAAAGAAGGTTCGGCTTTTTTTAAGCAAATTAGGAACTGCTGAGCATAACAAATTGGTAAACTACATTTTACTGTAAAAAAAACTAGCGAGTTGACATTTACCGAGGCGGTAAATATATTAAGTGAATTATTTACTAAAAATACATCTCTGTTTCACAAGGGGTGGAAATGTTTGAATCTGATGAAAGATGATGAACAAGATTATATAACGTACGCAGCCAATGTGAATAAGCATTGTGAAGAATTCAAGCTGGCATTTTAAGTTCTTGGTGTTTGTTCAGAGGCTTGTGTCGGAAAGAGACGCAGAGTTGTGAAAATTAGTACTGGCAAAATTGGAAAGCAATTCAAATCTTACGGTACAGAAGTTGGCAGAAGACTGCACAAGATATGTTAGCGTACAGAAAGATTAAAAAAGATAGAACAGTCTGGCGTTTCGAATGTAAGGAAAATACGTTACAAAAAGTCAGTCTACCAAAAAGAATTCTAGAATTGCTGATTATCAAGCAAAAAGTGAAAAACCAGAGAAAAATAAACAAAAAATTTCGAAGCCATGTTTTGCTTGCGGTGAACTACATTGGTAGAGATATTGCAATTTTAGGAATAAAAAATATTTCAACTGTAAAAGAGTGGGACATAAAAGCACGCATTGCAGGTCAAAAAATAAAGACAATAAAATGAGAAAATTAAAGTCCAACGAGGTAAAAGATGGAATAACCAGAAAATTCGTTACCGTCGAAATAAGTAATAAAAAAATAAAAATGCAACTCGACACTGGTTCCGACCTATCTATCATAAATTTGCATACGTGGAAGAAGTTGGGGAAACCAACTTTAATGAAGACAAAGAAAATCGCGAAGTCAGTGACGGGAGAAAAAATTCAATTTATTGGCGAAATTGTTACAAACGTCACGTTAAATAAAAAAACGCGAAAAGCTAAACTATTTTTCATAGAAAATACCACGAACTTACTTAGCACAAATTGGATAACAGAATTTAAATTATAGGATCTACCGATAAATTCCTTCTGTTACAAGTATAAAGTTTAAACAGTGAAGCCCAAAAATTAGTAAAGAAACTTAAGGAAACATTTCCTTCTTTTTTTTTCTTCAGGTTTAGGAACGTGTACCAAGATGGAGGCAAAATTCCAGTTAAAAGAAAACGCTCAGGCGGTATTCAAAAAGAAAAGGAATGTGCCGTTTCCCTCAATTGAACAGATCGATAAAGAATTGGAAAGATTAGAGAAAACCGGTGTACTTAAAAAATTTGAGTATAGTGAATGGGCAACACCGACGGTATACGTGAAAAAAAAAGTTCCAGAAAGTAAACATGAAGCCGACACCGAGAAAAACTGGGGAACGAGTTACCCGCAGCCAAGGAGATGCAGTATTATTAAATGATTTAAGTCAACTGAAGTCACCACAGAAAACGTTAAGAAGCACAAGATCAACAAAAGGGAAGCTAGAGGCTGAACAAATAGAACCACAAGAAGAACCTACAGAAACTGTGACACCATCCTTACGAAGCTCAAAGCGGAAGGTTGTTTCTGGTAACACTATGGAGGTACCAAAAAATAGAAAAGCGGATTGACAATATGATGTACTTGGTGAAAGGCGAAAAATTCACGTACAGTAACCAGATCGGAGGACGTTTTTCAGACGTAGTTGACAGCCGTCGTGAGGAAGAAACACCGATGGAGGTGGTTTTCGATACGTTTGATCTAACAACGCCTGCAACAATTTCACCTGAGTTACGCCGATCCAGGAGAAAAAGAAAGGCATCTGTTCATTTAAAAGTGGATCCAAAACGTAGGAGATACCCTACGAAGTTGCTAAAAAAAAGTTTATATTGTTTTTTCTTCATATTTCCTGTAAAAAAAAAAAACTGTTTACTCCTACGCAGTAGTTTTAAGAGGCCGGTGTTATGGTGAAACACACCTATTCTATAGGTAATAGTCTTTCTCACCTAATATAAGTAGGAGTAGTAATAGTCAGACAGTGAGTCGATGTCGGAAGACAGTTAGTCGAATACGAAAGTATCAGCGACCACAACCTGATTACTCTGCGTTATACATATTATATCAAGTTCCTAACGTTTTGTACGTCGAGCCTATTTTAGGACCGACTTATTAAAAATACAAGCCTCCACTGCAAAATAACTCCACAACAAAGGGAGAAGCCTGATGAAGTCCAGTGTGCCTAGCGGCCGAAATTTTATGAGAAATAATAGTGAAGATGAGTACGTTTATACGGATAGCAAAGTATACAATAAGAAAGAAGCCTGAAGAAGTCCAGTTAGCGCAATGGCCGAAACCTTATTTTTATAACAGTGTAGAATCGCAAGCTGGTCCCAATAATAAGGTATACAATAAGAAGCCTGGCGAAATGCATGTTACCGAGTTGCAGAAACTTTATGAGTACAAAAATCAAGAAGGGTGTGTTGGTTGTCAGAAGACATACAGTCAGGATCCTGTTGAATACGTCTCAATGAATTTGTCACTTCTTTGAGTCAAGCATACTTTATGAGAAATATTTCTAAATTCGTTCACCTTTGGGGAAATCTGTGAAAGCCGAACCGGAATATTTAGATCCAATAAATTTCCAATGAATTTTTGAATTTATTTCATATGAACGATTCTGCAGTTTTATTATTAAAGCTGATATTTTTCTTCTTTTCACAAGAAGAAATTGCATTTTGATTTATTTTTGTTCAGAATCAAGACCGAGTAACAATTTATTAAAATCATACGCCCGAATAGGCACATTCTCCTACGATACAAATGCACTGTTTTATGTCAAGGGAAATAAAATGCGACCATTGAAGTTCAGTAGAAAGCTCATCCACGTTGACGATGCTTTTGTTAATTCCAATCAAAAAGAAAAGAAAGCTTTTTTCTAAGGAACGAATCCACTTTCCCCTGTGGGATTAAACATCTCTATACAGAAACTCCTCGATTATCCGTAACTCTATTTTCCAATCTTTGTTTATCCGGTCGTGGAATGGTAGATGGTAGTATTTCCTAAGTTACATAACTTAACGCATTTTATCATCAAATATAATTTTTTTTTAATACAATTAATCCCCAAATACAAATCCCAAGTGTCAATCAAGAAAGAGGATTAATTTATGAAGTATTTGCAAAGGTGAAGTGTGCGGGAGTTTGTGGGGAATATCACTAGAATATTTAGGATAAATAACAGTTGATACTTGATTTCATGATATTAAGATAGGAGTTATCTGGGAAGACTTTTTCGTTAGTCTGTTCCGTGAAGTAACTGGTTTGGGGCGGAAGCTGTTTGGAATATGCTTCTACTAATTGATTATGAAAATAATGAGGATGCGTCGACATTTTCTAGTTTTTTTGTTTTCTTTAATTTTTTTTTTAATTTTTTTCCGGTGCGGGTACAGGCAATGAATGTCAGAACTGGTGGAAGAAAATTGCGATATGAGCTCTGGTGAAAAATCATGTCATGATAACAGAAAAAATTGAAATATGAGCACTGGTAAAAACGGTTGCTGGAGTTTAGTTTTATAATACCCAGAAATTCATAAACGGATGGCCTCAAGGATACATGGCGCTCTGGATAAAGGTGTTAGTTAGATCCAGTGTGTGAGTTCAATTCCTGGTTAAGGCAGTGGATAAGGGGAATTAACAGGAGATAACTGAAGATTGACATTCATTAGACATGGCACGTAGAACCGGAACAGTCTATCCCAGCGAGCAAAATAAAGGGTTCAGTTTGACATTCCAACCACCGGAGCGTACAAGTATGATCACATCAAAGATGAGGATGATAGTCTATGTCAGTCTGTTAATATATATATATATATATATATATATATATATATATATATATATATATATATATATATATATATGTCATTCTACTCGTATTTATCTAACATCCAGAATCTCTTTCTATCTATCTATCTCTCACAATCTCTATGTATCCGTGAATGTATGTATGTATTTATCTATCGATGTCCGCTTCTAGAACATCTATCTTTCTCCCTCTCACTAACTAACTATCTATCTATCTATCTATCTATCTATCTATCTATCTATCTATCTATCTATCTATCTATCAAAACTGCACTGTTCAGAATATGCTAGAGGCAATCCTCTAGAGCAGGGGTTTTCAAACTTTTTGACTATTTCAGGCTTTACCTTAGGGACCCCCTTATAAACGCTTATGAAATTTATACATAAATATTTGCTGAATATAACATATAATTTTGCATTAATGCAAACGCCTAACAGCCAATGAGAAAGCCGGAAATCGCAAAATAGATCCAAAATTCAAATCCTTTGGTTCCTTCTCTGCATGAATAGAATCCATTATCTTTACCAATTTAAGACAGAAATTATATTAGTATATCAAATCTATGAAATAGTTTATTGAATCAATTTATTTCATGATCGGCGTATAAGTTACTTATAAGCGCTTATAAGTTGCACGTCACCCATAAAAAAGTGCTTGCTGTTCACGGATCCCCTATCTTGTCCTTGAGGACCCCCTGTGGTCCGCGGAACACAGTTTAAAAAATCTCTGCCCTAGAGTACAATTACGCTAGCGGTATTGCATCTGTTGTATAGCAGCTCCTATTTTAAGAATTCTTTTTCTTCTCTAATGTACCATGTTCTTTCAAGACATGGCTGATTATATCAGTTTACAATTTCCTGTCATTTACTATTGATGTCTGTTTTATTCTCCAAACATTCCCCCCACTACTTAATCCCCGTACCTTTGCATAAATCGTCACGTTACACCGTCATTCTTAATTCCCCCCCCCCGGTTGCTTTCCCTCTGTTCAGTCAGCAGTGACAATTTCTCTCAGCTCCCTGTCCTTATTATGTGTACAAGAACTTTTATGTCTAAAGGTCATATCGTTTTCTATTTCCGTGAAATGTCTTTACCATTCTTCTATAGAAACGCACGTGTGCTGCCCAAATAGCGCCAAATCGGAGAGTGGCGCAGGAAATTTGAAGCGTCGATACCCTTTCCACACCCAGATTCGACAGACAGGCTAAGGAGGGATGTGACGACATGCCTTCCAATAAGTTCTTCCTCCCGCTGATTCCTAGCATCGATGCTAACCCGTCTGTTCTTGGAATAAAATGGATAAGTTTAAAGAATCAGTCTTTCATTGATACAGATTATGGAATGGTGTCGGAGACGAAGAAGATAAATCTAGTGACAATATGGAATTCATAATTAATGTTTTGGTGCCATGTACAAGAATATTGGTAATACGTAGTAGTTCAGCAATCATTTCTTTGTTTTTAACGAAATATTATTGCCTCTTAAAATTTTGGAAGTATTATTTGCTATTTTAATTCCTTTTAGATTTCTGTGACATAATTTCCGATATGATATTATGATAATATATTAGTGTGATGGTACTACTAATATGATATGATATTAGTGGGATGGTACTACTAATATGATATGATATTAGTGGGATGGTACTACTAATATGATATGATATTAGTTTGATGATACTACTAATATGATATGTTATTAGTGGGATGGTACTACTAATATGATATGATATTAGTGGGATGGTACTACTAATATGATATGATATTTGATGATAGTACTATTATTATATGATATTAGTGTGATGATACTACTATAATAATATGATAGTGTGATGATACTACTATTATATGTTACTAGTGTGATAATATTACTATTGCAATATGATATTAGTGTTATGGTACTACTATAATGATATAATATTAGTGTGATGACACTACTATTATAATAGTGTGACACTATTATTATAATAGTGTAATTAGTGTGATGATTCTACTAATACGATATGATATTAGTGTGATGATACTACTATTATTTTATACTAGCAGCATGGCCGGCGTTGCCCGTGCTTGATTCAAAAATCGTACGACTCATACAGCAATCGCTGTCACTTGACTTAAAATATTTTTGCCCTTCCTTGCATTTAAAGGAGTACCCTTTCCGTGCTGATTTTGCTACATGCCTAACTTCTTGCCTATCTAACACTGCGAATTTTTTCTAAGCTCTATACTAAACATTAAATCTGTTACGAAAAAAGAACTAAACAAAATGAACACAAAACGATCAGATTTAAAAAAGGACTCGTAACTGGAAAAACCGAATGAAAAAAGAATGTTAACAACAGATACTTTTTCACACCCAACCCAGTTTTGAGGAATCAGAATCAACGTTGAGTTTAAGGAAGCGAATGAGTCAATTGGAGTAAAGTGCCATGCAGATTTAAATTTTTCCACTTGTAACGAATGCAGCTATCGATTTCAGCTGTTGGCTCTCACGATGACCAATAGAATCTTCCTGCCTATTCGTGGCATACAGCTATAGGTTCTCACTCTGGCCATTAGAAAATGGCCGCAAACTAAATGAAAACTGCCGTAGAAGCATGAAAAATTCGATTATTTCCACTATCGATGGGATTTGGGAAATGCAAAGTCGGCCCTGGCCTTCCCGCTAATTTGGAGCATGTGCATGTAAATTTTGGTGCAAATCCGTCGAAAATTGCGGCCGTGCATTCGTTACACACAGAAACACATCCCGCCTTTTATAGATAGAGATTATTGTGATGATAATACTATTATCATATGATATTAGTGTGATGATTCTACTTTTAGGTTGGTGCAAAAATACTGACGTAACAATGTCGTTTTTGACGTTAAAAATGCGTCAAAAAACGACATTATTACGTCATTATTTTTGCACCAGCCTAATATTTACTCCTGTCTCAATAGTAAATCAGGCATTGCTGACAAAACTGACATGGACGTTGGTCGTGAAAACGACAGTCAATCTTTGAGTGACTAGGGCATGAAATGCTTTGTAAACTTTAATTCCTCCAAAACGAAACTGTTCTCATTTACCCACTATAGAGAAACCTCCCTGACTCTTATCAGAATGGCCGATGCTGCCCACCTCCACAAGAGCGTCTCTCTGCGCCTCCTTGGTGTCACGCTTTCCACTGACCCGAGGGAGAACAACTACATTGAATCAATAGCATCATCGACCGCAAGGAAAGTTGGTACTCTGTGTCGCGCCAAAAGGTTTTTCCCATCCTTTATATCTACAAATCAACCATTCGTCCTTGCGTTGAATACTGTTGCTATATATGGTCTACAGTCCCCACCCCATGTTCATCTCGAGGTCCTTGACAAGAGCCAGAGACGGATACGCAATGTGATAGGTCCTGGTCTAGCGTCTGGTCTACAGTCATTTACTCACAGATGTGATGTGGCTTCCCTCTGTCTTTTCTACAAATATTTTCATTTCAACTGCTCAGACGAACGACTTTCACTGGTACCCCAAATGCATGTATTTAAGCGTGCTACTAAATTGGCATCTCGTCCCACCCATTCATAACGGGTAAATAGCGCCGTCTCTTCTACCCCAATAACTTCTTCTCACGCACTTCCCAACAGTGAAACTCCGTTCCTCTTACTTGCTTGCGTCATAGCTATAATATTCAAATATTCAAATGTAATGTCAATCGACTTCTTCTGATTTCTTGATCTTGATACCCGTCATTTTATCCTATCCTCAATTACCTCTATTTATTCTAACTCTCATTCTCTGTAACCCCTTGCGTGCTAGTAGCACTCCCAACTTGTATGTGGTGATATGCTTAAAATATTTTGTATAAAGGGATGAATATTTGATATTTGCAAAAGACGATTTAAAATACTGTAGCAACATTCGATTCTTAATATCATTTCAAGCCAATGTTCTGTTGCAAATTGCTTAGGGAAGCCAGACGTTGAATTTCTCTGCTTCTCTCCTTTTTTTTAAATCTATTCAGACCAATCAAGGCGATAATACCTCTAAGGTGGAACGGGCTACTGTGATTGAGAATGAGAAGACATTAGAAAGAACCTGAACTGAACATGAGAAAGGGGATAAACCTCTACAACTGTTCAAAAGACCGGGAAGGAGTATGAACCAGACTATAGACAAATCTACTCCTATCTTGCTATTAATGCCATGTGAATGTTAAATTTTCCCAGATTTTTTTCCTCGATATGTATCACAAATGTTCAAAAAAGTCAAAGACAAGCAGTTTTATCAAATAGTAAAGTGCAAGGAGATTTAGTAAAGAGCAAAATGTAAGGATCTATATCAAATAGCCAAAAGCATCTTCATTACTCTAATGATTGGAACAGTAAAATTCGTGAAATCCCACATTACTATTCTTAAATAGCCAAAAGCAAGGAGCTTTGTCAATATAGCTAAGACGAAAGAACTTTATCAAAATAGCCAAAAGCAAGGAGCTTTATCAAAATAGCTAAAAACTAAGAGCTTTTTCAAAATAGCCAAAAACAAGGAGCTTTATCAAAATAGGCAATAGGAAAGAACTTTATCAAACAACCAAAATAAATGAGATTAAAGATGGATGGAAATCATGGAACTGGAATAGATTTTCAAAAGCTATCTCTACCAGAAAAGAAGCTGTTAATGCAAAACATCTTACATGTAGCCAAATCAACTATAAACTGATGATACTGGATTTAAATTCATAAAGTCTAGGTACCACAGTGAAGAGTTCACCTAAAATATTACAATGAAAATATTTATGGAAAAGGTAGAGGAAGGTAGGAAAGTGACTGACGCCGATACGCCAGATCAGGATCAAGAATTTTGCTGATTTTTCTTTGGATTTTATCTCTAAATATCCTAGAGGAGCGGCAGGTCATATGTGTAAAGAATATTCAAAATTTGACAAATGATGAAAACCATTAATAACATTGAGTGGCAATGAAACGTCTAATTTCTCAGAAATGGCTTTAGGAAAGAAAAAAAAAATATTAATTTCAACAGATAATAATATTTGCTCGATGTATGCCGAATGTTTCTCGAATGTAAACGGTTGTTTTCACCGTTAACACTAATGCTACAAAATAATAATTATTATTTACTTAATCGAATTTTGGTAATTGCAAAAATCCTCCTGCGTTTATTGATTCTTAATAATTATTTTTTTTAAAAAGAATATAATAAAAGCCGATTATGATTGTTAAAAATATTGTTAATTTTTTTAAACTTTTCAATTTATTATTTTTTATTTATTTTTAGTTAATTTTAGCAATTCTCTAAATATTTGGCCCATCGTATTTTTTTTTCTTTTAATGATAAATATATTTATCACAGTATTTCCTTAAAGAAGTTGTAAGCCTCATCTGATCAAAACAAAAACAAAAAAAACACACACCTGGGATCGTTCGTAAACTGTAAGTGATACTCAAAATTGCAAATAGCGTTCACTTTGGGGTTAACCGTTGCTCGAGTCATTTGACCCCTGCCAAATACATTAATCCGAAATGACTTAACCTGACATCATTGCATTCCCCTTAGCAATATATTCGGACCTTCGAGGATAGCTAGTTCCAAAGAAAACGACAGCCTGGGAGAAAATATTTAGGCTTCTATTTACGTTATCTTAGAGGGAAAATGGCGTTTGGTTTTTGCGGGAAAGTCTACATTTACAGAGACGAAGAGATTAGTTCCTCTAGAATGCATCGTTTTTTCGCGTTTATATATATATATATGTGTGTATTTAGAGCATTTATATACGTATATCTATCTATCTTTCTTTCTATCTACCTTGTGTGCAGATTATTCGTAATTTGTAAGAGCCGATCAATAAAATTAATCGCAAAAAAATGTTTCCTTTAACAATTGCCCTAAAGAACATTTGTTTTCTAAACACAAAGAATTTTTTCTTAATCATTCAACCTCAAGCAAGTTGGGAGTGTCAATATAACGCAAGAGGGAACGGAGATGACAGTAAAAAGAAAAGACTGCGTATAGTGGAGATTGAGGAAAGCATAAAAATGAACAGGCGTCAAGGCATCTGATGTCAATTGACATTACCTTTATATTTTAGAAGATTATAATTATCAGGGAAGCATGTAAGAGGAAGGGAGTTTCACTGTCGGGAAGTGCAAGAGAAGAGGTTATTGAAGTAGAAGAGGCGGTTACATTTAAATATTTCAACAGTAAAAGAGTGGAACCGTGATAACACTGTAGTAGCATACTTAAATTCATGCAGTTGAGGCAACATTGAAAATATCTCGTCGGAGGAGTTGCCATAAAAATATCTGTCGAAAAGACAGAGAGAAGCCACATCGCGTCTCTGAGAAAGCGACTGACGTTGAGATGCCAAGTCAGGACTAATCCCTTTGCACATTCGCCTTCAGATTTTATCCAGGAACTCGAGATGAAGAGCAGGGGCACCAGTATCCAATCCATAGACGAATGGTACATGTTGAGAACGGACCCAGACGAGAAGAAAACCTTGAGGCACGATACAGAGAAAGGAATTTCCTTGCGGTAGATGCTGCTATTAATTCAATGTAGTTTTTCAACTTCAGTTCAGTGGAAATGGTGATGCCAAGAATGCACAGCGAAATGAGAAAAATATAGTTTTAAGGTACGCTATATTCATGGGTAAAATGCTTAATATCAGACATTCAGCACACACACACACACACACACATATATATATATATATATATATATATATATATATATATATATATATATATATATATATATGACACTGAGATCAAAGACGCGGTATATAACGGCTAATAATGCAAGACTCTTAGGTAAATAGAATCGAGTTCTCTCAGTTACTGTGTGTCCATCTAAAAATAAATACGCTTAAATTTACTTTCATCCCAACGGCTTAGTGGTATAATCCTCGACTGACGCCAATTCAGTCGGGTTTCGATCCTGGCTTGAAGTAATTGGTCGTCTAGCTACACTCATGAGCTGTGATACAGCGAAACAGTCTGTCTGTGAATGACAATATATATATATACGTAAAAATATATATAATGTTGCAATATAATTAGTATTATAAAGCAGTAGTGATACAAAGAATAAATCCGTAAAGTTAATGTAATTAATGGTGAATTCACTTCTCTAACAGATTTAATAAAGCATTAACTTACTAACCACTCGTTGACGTAATCTTTGTTTTTAAAAGATGTCAAATGGATTCAATGTTCAGTGCATTTGCCAGTATCTTCGGTGATTAATTTCATCAACTTCATTACTCTAATGTTTAGAACAATTAGCCAATGTCACGTTAACTGGAGAAAAAAACACAAAAATAAAATTCATGAAATGCCACATTTCTATTTTGTAAATCCTCCTCATTTACCATATTCAAAATAAAACAAATAATAAGATACGTTAAACATAAAAAATGTCTTTAATAAATAAATTGTCGGACTTTGTCCATTTCTTAATGTGTATATATATATATATATATTTATTAAAGACATTTTTATGTTTAACGTTCTTTTTATAGATACAAGTATTTAAGTAAATGCTCTGTTTATAATAAACGGCATTAAATAACATTTACCGGCCTGAATGTCCGAGAAATTTTCATAGTAAATATTCGTCCTTTGACAGGATTCGAACCTGCATCCTATACGGAACCGTCATTTACGCTGACGTGCCTTAACCGACTCGGCCACATCCGTCTAGCCTGAAGATTTGTCCCCCAGTAGACTGCCTGGAGTAGACTGTCGGCCAACCAATACTATAGGAACCAATCTGTCCTGTTATACAACCCATAGCTGGTGGGTGTTGTGGAGAAAAGATGGATTCGTGCCTTTTCCAAGTCTCTTTGCGCGCAAGTGAATATGACGAACTTGACTGAAATTCGAACTCGGCTGTCCGGTTTCTCATATCGAATCCACTGCAACACACCACGCAATGTATAGAGTGGTATGAAAGTATTGTCGCCCCTACATAATATATGTGTATATATAAATAAAAAGAAAGAACAGTAAGATATATATGTAGCGGAAAAACCATATTTTAAATCAATTAATTTATAACGTAATATATATATATATATATATATATATATATATATATATATATATATATATATATATATATATATATATATATATATATATATATATAATTTTTTTTTCAACGCGCTGTGGGTTAATTATTATCAAGCAGAGAGTATCGCATGAACCATGCCAGATCACCCATCGGTTGAAGGACACCGCTAGGAGAGCCTTTGCGGAAAAAAAAAAAAAGACAGTTTCGTAAAATATCACAGAGAATATGTCGCCGTATCCTTTTTCTGTCACGAAAATGAAAGTGCTCATACAGACCTTTTCGATGTGGGACAGCGTCACTTAAAGTGAATAAACTGAATCCAGTACATGTGCTTTGTATTACTGTATTACTTGTTCTTCTATTGTTCTCATTACTTTTTTGGAAGAGGGTGACAAGCCTTTCGGACAACCGTGTAGTATATTTAAAAAGCCAGAAATAAAAAGAAAAAAATGTTATGAAGATAAATGAAGTTTAAGTTGTACGTCTAGACACATCGGGCGCCAGGAATTTAATTTTAAATTTTAGCGTCCTTAGATATTCAGCGTCGTTGCTCGATACGACGTTTGTCTTCACGTTTGCTAAATCGATGATATGGTGTTTTCCATTATACAAGCTGTGCTGGATTTTCAACGAACATCGCCAGAGTTCGCTGATGAGATTGAACATTTTTTGGAAATTTTCCGTTCCGTAAGTTAACAACTTATACAACTCAATCTCACGGCGCATTTTAAGGCAAAGTGTCTATTAATACGAATTGTCTAAAATTAAGAAAGTTTCATGCAAATGGCTGTCGTTTATTTACATCGGCGCAAAACGAGTCGTTTTGCGTTAAGACTGCGCATATATATATTGCCATCATTCAGCAAATAAACTAGATTCAAATAAATATTTAATTTGTATATCGATGAAACATGAAATGGCTAATAAAATGAGGCGCGATGTATTTAATTCAACAAATCATTTTTCTATGCCGTTTTAATATGAAAAATAACATTCTCATTATCTCCGTCGTGGGGGTCGAAATTTTATCTTATTTTTCTCTCCGCTAAAATCTATTCATTTCTCATTCGATTTAATTTTTGTTTTCGTTTCTCATTTTCCATTTCTAAAAATTATATTTCATGTTTTTCATAGTTGCCTGTATATTTTCCCCGCAGAATATTAAATATTTGCCGGCTCGAAAGATCGTCATCGGGGAAATTATATTTTTTCTTAGACTTTTAAATGTCAGTCGTAAGTATCTTCATATTTATTTACCGACAATATTTTAATATTCAGGGCAAGAGGCCTTAAACCTCCGGCAAGAATTTATCGCTTCGATTCAATTTAAATAACCTTCAGAATGTTACTATCTCTACATAAAATCTATATTCATGTATATTTCTCTCCCTGTTTCTCTATCTACCTCACACACACACACACGCACCCAGAAATTTTCACACGGATACAGATAAAATCCCACCAACAAAGATTACATTACTACATATAACGACAGAGAAAATAAACCACTATATGTATCCACACACAGAAATACACAAACAGGGAAAAACTATATAATTATACACATAAAAATATACAAACAAATAATACACACACATACGCAATTACTCTCCCGAAAATCAACTACAAATATAGACTACCATTCTGTGTATGATGATAAACTACATCCGCGTCCTGGGTAAAACGATAAACTACATCCGCGTCCTGGGTAAGACGATAAACTACATCCAACATCAAAGCCTCTGATAAGGAGAATTTGAGGAGCGTGAAACCACCTCTGGTGTACCCAGGTCAACCTTGATCTGTGGTGGTGGCACCTTTCAGGGTCCAAGCTCTAGGCAAATAGTTAACCCTCCAAAACATTATGAAAGTATAAAAATACGTTTTAATTCCAGCAAAAATTTTCTGAAAAAGTTTTAAAAGCAGTAGATTTAAAAAAAAAAAAAATTAGCAGCAATAAAAATCTTATCGGCATTAAATAACCCATTGAGGTTGATATGTCGTAAAACAAACCAAGCCAAACATATGCACTATGTTATACTTATTGGCTAAACTGTTCAATATTAAGGATATAGCGTATGTAAATATAAAAGTGGACAATGAGAAACGATAAAAGTAGGCCCCAAGAAGCGACAGTCTCTTTCATGCTAAACGGAATCGTCAGGCCATGTGCGTTTTGTTTTTGCTCGAATATTTATATACACAAGTCAGTGATGCATTCTGGGTAGTCTAATGCATCGTGGGTAATCTATTGTATTATTGTAAAAGTTGTTATGGTGGGTGGTAATGGTTTTATTCCGAATTGCTCTACGAACAATTGAGTGGGAATAATTGTGGATCTGAATGCAGATTTGTAGTTATGTGTAGTATTTTAGTTAGCTTTTTTTTAATTTATTATAGATTTTTAGTTAGTGGTTGCGATACGTTAGAATAATACAATAATCACTTCAGTCACTTTCCTATCGCAAGAATATAACTTCCCTCTGCATTTTCTATAAATACTTCAATGGTAATTGTACTATGGAACTCTTCGGTGTGTCAGCAAAATTCTATAACAGTTTAAATGGTTAGATGCAATCGAAAGTTCTAAGCTCACGAACTTCTCGCTTGTGGTACATACTTCTGACTTTGATCTTCACGAGACACCAACATAACTTCAATTTTCAACGGAATTTTCTTTGACTTTTTCCCTATTATGTTCAATAATATGAAACTATATTCAAATCTCCCTAATCCTATTATTACACGACCAGATTTGAAAGCGAACTGTACTTGTATGGATTTAAATTAATCAATGATTAAGTTATTGGTTCTGAAATGAATGCCAATATTCAGTTATCTAAACATTTGAAGTTATTTCGATAGTTTGAGAATGGAATTTTGTCGGTCACTCGCTCACACAATTAATGATAAATGGGAATGCAGTTTGCGGAGATAAGTAGCCGTATGTAATGGGGTGATGTGGTCGCAGAATGTCTGCCAGCGATGATTGAGTTCTTCTGATTGTGTGGCATGGTGCAGAGTCCTGTTGTCAGATATAGGAGCATCCAGCAGCCAAGCATTTTATCCAGGGCACCACTATCTCAAAGCACGTGATTTTGGTTTCAATACTGCCGTACCTTCGTAATCACCATTAAACTCATCTACCTCTTTCCGAATCCTCTGCACTTCTCTCGGATTAACACCAAACAGCCTGAAATGTCCGTTTTCGAGCTTTAGGTGCGAATATCTAGCAGTACTCCATGGCGTTTCTAAATATCTGGAGTAAATTGCGTCCTAGTGCTCTTTTTCTCAGAGACGGTGCCCAACTGACCCTAGTATTCTTTGCATTCAAAAACAAACAACGCATATGGTCGAAATAAAAAAAAAACATATAATATGGTGAAAAGTTACACATCACACTCTCCTGTAGACAATATTTATAAAGGTAAAAGACAATAGGAAAAATTATATGTACCTTCGAAATTTCAACCGCCTCATTTTGATTCTAAGTATAATTGTCCATTTTGTTTCCATTTTCCTTAAACTTTGTTGTTACTCGCATGTCTAGGCAATGGTTTTCTCAGCATCCTTCTGTGGAACCTTATTTCTATTGCTCAAGTATTTTCCTCTGTAATGAGATGGTCTAGTATTTACTGCCATATAGGAGGATTGATATTACGTAAGAGTTCAGTATACATTTCTTGGTTTCAATTAAATTTTCCGGTTACTTGATACTTATCTTAGCTATTGGAAGGCATCATTCGCTATTCAAACGTACGTTCGGACGTTAGTGTCACATTTTCGATCCTCTGTTAAAACAATTCCTTGATATTCAAAGTTATGTGCTTGTTTGATTTTGACACCTCCAATTTGTAATTCGTTTGTTGGGCTGCCTCTTTTGCTGGCAACCATCCATTCTGCCTTCTTACAATTTATCTTTAGATCTTTCTTCTCGCTTTCCCTTGCTACCTTCTGTAGGAGTTTTTTCAGTTTCCTTTTCCGTGTTTGCTATCAACACTACCGACTGCATATCTAATGTTAAGACGGTCTCAGCCAATAATGAATCCTAATAGGACATCTAAGGCTGCTGAGACGACATATCCTTGTCGTAAACCCCTTTCTACTTTTATGTGTTTAATGAATTCATTTTTTTATCTGCATACACGTAGTTTGCCCCAGTATACGTTTTGTATTACTCAAATATCTTTCTCAAATAAATCATGATTATATAGCAGTTATAAAAGTATTTTGTAACATGCTTTTTCAAGTTAGACTAAAAAATATTGGTATACATCTTTTGAATTTCTATTAATCTGCCTGGTATAGTTCTGAGCAAAAATATAGCAATCCTTGTTCCGGTGGCTTTAAAGAAACTACACTGTTCTAGTGTTATTTCTGGTCTACTTCTGCTGTATGTTCTATTCACTAGAATTCGGATTATAAGTTTTATGTGGCTTAATTAGATAGAATTTCTGATGGATTTCGCTTTCGTTTACGCCTGGCTTCTTTGGTAACATTATGAAAATGAATCTGCTTAAGTCTTCTGCTATATCACACCTGTTGTATATTTCATTTATTATGTCTATATATTTTTCAATGGCAAAATCATCCAAATCTGCCGGAATCTCATTTACAATTCCATTTTGTCCTGCTGCTTTGTTCCTGTTCAATTTGACTCTTTGTTTATTTCACTTCAGTCTTTAATATTTCTAGTCCTTTCAATATTTCACTGCATTGCACGTTGTCCTGTTTTGACGTTGAAAATTTCACCGATGTATTTGTTCCAATTCTGAATATTTTTTTCTTTCTCCATTATGAGTTGTCCATGCTTGAATTTTATCCATCCTGTTGATGGACACAAATTTTGTACTGATACATCTATAAAACTTCATGCATATCAGCATGTAATACTCATTCTCTTTATTACAACACCTTTTCATCGAGTCAGTCCTCTTTAGCCTAGATTTATTCCTTATTTCTTTGTACAATGTTCCACGGTCTGTTTTAGATCCACTAGAGTGACAGGGTGTAATGGATTTCTACTTTTTTTTCGGATTACGTCATTTGAAGTAGTGTGCAGTAATTTGAATTTATTTTCAGAGTGTATGATGAAATTTGTTTGTCCTTGAAATTATTGCGTCATTCGTGATAGCACCAGATGTTCATCACGCCCCAAAACTATTGTGTTGACTGTCGATTAGTTGTCCTGTGGCCATTTCCTGCAGCTGATGTTACTCCAATGAATCCTATGAAAATTATAACACTACACAAACACACTGGCAAGGCTCAGGTGTGAGCAAATCAAAGTAATATCGACTAGCTTGAAAACTCTCAATCGATGAACTGTGGTCAATCTCCAAGGAACGACTTCGTGGAATGGACATACGAAGAAATAACATGTGTACTGTGTCATGTTCTATTGGGAAAATCTAAAAAAAAACAACTAAATAATAACGGAGTTATCCGTTTTGTTCCAATTAATTTGCACAAAGGTGTAGATGTTTCGAATGTAGGCCATTTTGTGACATCATATAAATTGTTTCTTACTTTTTAAAAAAACATTCCAGACAGTAATCATATTTTAAATTTAATTACATGACTTTCGTAAATGTAATTGTAGCGACGCATGTGAGACTTTTTATTTTTACATTTTTTTCAGAAAACTAATTTTTAACTAAGTTGTGTATATTTTATGTGCATACCTCTTTTTTTTCTTTAGACATAAAACATTTTAAAAATAAATCTAAAAACTGCTTATTCAGTGATATACAATATTTTTTAATAAAAAAAGACTAGACTTACAAGTGACAATTTTTTTTAATCATTTTTGCTCTTTTAACTTTTTGAAATTCTCCAATTTATACTCAGTTTTCTTACTGATTAATAAAATGCATCAAGAAAGATTACATGCAGTAGAAGACTCTCTGCACTTTGATTGGACAGAAGGCAGTCTTGCGTGTATGATATTTATTTTTATAGTTAATACACAAATTGCAACAGGGGTCCAAAAATTGGGGAAATTCTAGTCTTAACTCTACTAAATTCTAATAATAACTTTCAGCTAAGAAATACTTAGCTCCCTTGAGCATACGTTTACATTTATTGTGTGGAGCCACGAATAAGCGTATGCTGTCGTCTGAACTGTCACGCTGTTATATCTGCAAAATATTTTCTGTGGGCTATTGTGGATGCACAGCTAGATGTGAACGATGGAGTAGATATTGTTTTCAGATGGAATTTCCGAGAAATCGGATAAGCATAGATAATATTTTTCAACAAAGAAGAAATATTACTGTCACAATTCTCAATAGTAAGGTTAATAATATCAGTTCAATTGGTGTCTCGAAGAAAGTTACAAAGTGAATCCCAATCAGCACACTCGAATGAGTTCTTGTGCATAAAAAGGCTCCTGTCTAATAGACGATTGAAACGAAATATCAACAAATAATACGGAATTGTTTAGAGGACATAGTTGCGAGGCTTGACAGGGTCTTAGAGAAAAGGTAAGGAATAAATCACGTGAGGAAGGAAGTCTAACTACAGGCGACGTCTGTAACATTAGCATGCTTGAGACACTTGTCATGATTAGCATTAAAATCCCTAAACACAAAAATGTCCCCAGAAGACAGAGGTTTTTTTTTCTATATTATCAGAAATTTTCTCCAATATACTGCTCTATTGAGAAGAGGTTAATTTGATTTCATTCATTTCTTTAACATCATACCAATTACTTATGCGGTATTAAATGCCAAAATTCAATTCTCTTGGGAGCTTCGAAATAATAAAAATATCATATGTTATTCTGCTTTCACATTTGAATACATGGTAGATGATACTCAGCATTTGTGAATAAATATGTTTGTGTGGGATAATTACAAGTGGCTGTGATATGTGTGTTTTACGTAGTTTTGTTGAAGTATTATTCTTTTAAGAAATGTTTAGATTTTACAATGGATTAATATTTGGATAAATATGGTTGTTTGGTCGGTTACGTTTAGTGGCATATCAACCTCACTGGGTTATTTAATGCTGACAAGATTGTCGTTGCTGATAACATCTTTTCCAAAAAGAACTTTGCTGGTAATATTTTTTCTCCAAAAATGTATTGCTGGTATAAAAACGTATTTTTAAACTGTCATGGTGTTCTCTCCCCTGTTTGCCTATACTTGATAACCTAACATGGGTTAAATATCCCTCTATGGGATATATATATATATATATATATATATATATATATATATATATATATATATATATATATCTGAAACAATATTAGGGAAAATATATATGACAGATTGGAAAGACCTCTACCACGTTTCGTTCTTTAGGACTTGATCGGACTAAATTTTGGTGTGATTGCGCAGCGCACGAACGAGGCATGATGGAAATTTTTTAAATTATTTTTTTTTTTATCTAGCCGATTTCATTTAGACTATTTTTTTTTCTTTCCATCAATTTCGTTAGTACTTATCCCCCTGTGAGGGAGAAAATCTTTCATACCCATAATCGCTCACATCCTGAAAGGGCATGACATATAAAAAGTAGTTAAATCCAAAAATTGTAGTGAAAAATGGAATTATTCGTG
>OZ010595.1:20264423-20321923 GCA_963932145.1 Acanthosepion lycidas | reverse complement strand
ACCATGTGGCTCGAGAACGCTACTATTGACTTGGCCGGCATTCAAACACTTAACTTCTCAATTTTCTCAATCCCACGCGTTTTGCCCTCAACCTGGCAGGCAAGGCCTCCCTTCTCGTTCTGTGTTTTACCTCCATCCCCGAATCTTGTAGCGCCACGCAGCTCTGCCCTCTTGGTAACTCCGATCATGCCGTGGTATCTGTTAACATTTCCTTCAATTCCACACCCCGCAAAGAACCTCGCATCACTAGAACCTCGTTCTACTATCAACGAGCGGATTGGGACTCGTTCCGTGACTTCCTCCGCGATGTCCCCTGGGATGTTGTCTTTACACTCCCTGTCCAAGAATTTGCTCCTGAGGTCTCATCCTGGGTTAAAGCTGGAATCGACACTTTTATCCCCTCAAGGAAATTTAAGATCAAGTCGCACTCCTCACCTTGGTTCTCCGCTGCTTGCTCAGCCGCCATTGCCCATAGGAACCACTTCTTTCACATATTTCGTAGCGACATGTCGGACTGCAATAGACGTCTCTTTGCCGCCGCCAGTAACGAGTGTAAGCGTGTCCTCAACGATGCTAAGTCAATATTTGCTGCTCGGATGAAGAAGCGTATTGCATCTCGCAAATTTGGCTCCAAAGATTATTGGCGGCTCTGCAAGAGTATCGTGAACAAAAGAAAACCCTCCACACCTTCTTTATTCAACCAATTCGAGGTCTTGACCTCCTCTACCTACAAGGATGAAGGCTTTGCTCGAAAATTCTCATTTAATTCAACGCTCGACTCCACCGGTGTACCCATACCAGACTTCCCTCTAAGAACTGAGGCCCTATTGAGCGGCTTACACATAACCCCGTCATTGGTACTGGGCATTATCTCCAATTTAGACCCCCACACGGCTAGTGGTGGAGATGGCATACCAGCAATTGTCTTGAAGAAATGCGCGCCTGAGCTAGCACCCGCTTTTCTAAACTGTATAATTGCTGCCTCAAGGAATCCTGTTTTACTGACTGCTGGAAGTCCTCATCCCTTGTGCCGGTCTTTAAGAACTCTGGAAACCCCTCTGACCCCTCTAATCACCGTCCTATTAGTCTCCTACCCTTCTTCGGCAAAGTCTTCGAAGCCCTAATCAATGCCGAAGTGGTCAACCACCTTACATCCCATGATCTGCTCTCAGACAAGCAATATGGTTTCTGCTACGCCCGATCTACAGTTGATGTGCTAACGGCCATCACTGAAACCGTCTACAAAGCCCTTCAAAATAACGTTGAGGCTCGTGCCGTGGCCCCAGACATCTCCAAAGCGTTTGATAGGGTTTGGCATGCCGGCCTTCTTCGTAAGCTCCAGGTTTATGCTATTACTGGTCGACTGTTTGATCTAATACAATTATTCCTGTCAAACCGTGAATTGAAGGTCGTTCTCAACGGATTCTCCTCCAGTTCCTATCCGACGAACGCAGGTGTTCCCCAAGGCTCCATCCTTGGCCCCACACTTTTCCTTATTTTCATCAACGACCTTCCTGACGCCATAGATTCCCAAGTTGGCATCTACGCGGAAGATACTTCAATTTACTCCTGCCTCAAAAACAAATCTAGTGTCGGTGACAAAACAAACCTGGCCGTGCGTCTTGAAATGGACCTCCAATCGGTTGTTAACTGGAGCAACTTTATCGCCTCAAAAACGAAACTACTCACCATTAACCACCATAGAGATCCTTCCCTGCCCCCCATTAGAATGTCTGATAGTCAAATTCTTGAGAGCAACTCCCTGCGTCTGTCGGTCTCACGTTGACTGCTGACATGAGATGGAACAAATACATTGAGTCAATTGCTTCTTCCACCGCAAGGTATGTTGGCTCTCCGTGCCGCGCCAGGAAATTTTTCTCCCCGGAATCGATACTTCAAATATACAAAACAACCACTAGCCCTTGCATGGAGTATTGCTGCCATATATGGTGTGGGAAACCTTCTGTTTACCTCGGAGTTCTTGACAAAATCCAGAGACAGATATGTAATGTAATTGGTCCTGATCTGGCGTCTCGTCTGCAGTCACTATCCCACAGACGCGCCGTCGCCTCTCTCTGACTTTTCTACAAATACTTCCATGGTAATTGCTTCGGCATAGCCTCCTCTGGGTTTCTCTCTGCCCGAAGGCAGAGAGTTCGACCGTCTAGCTGGAACAGATCGCAGCTAGAATATTTATCACCCTCCACGAGGGCTGCATGTGGCACAAGGCCAGTTTAATGTGGATTCTCCGAACCCGTAGACTCGGCCAGAAATATTCTGATACCTACAAGTCAAATAGAGAGAAAGAGGTATTAGGGAAACAACACCTGATATGACACAGCTAGAGGGTTTAAGAAAGTAGGGGACAGAACACGGCGTGGGGGATATAGCAAAGAGACAGAAATTATTGTGAACTACAATATGATTGCCGACGTCCTGAAGGGACACAGCACATAAAAAGAAAAGAAAGCATAACAGTGTGATTATAACTTCAAAAGTAAATGTCAGTTACATAAGTAGTCATTGTAAACCAACAAAATCATTTCATTTCCCGCTGCTTCTCGTTTGTGATTGCGTCAAAACGTGGAAACATGTCGCTGAATGCGATCCGCAAGACTGCGTGTGAATTCAGAGGATTTTCGAAATTTTGGTCTTGACTGACAATCGATAACGGAAACCGTATTCGCACGAGTATGCAGTGACAAATGAAATGAGGAAACGGAATGGTTTTACAACAAGTCATGGGAACATGTCTTCATTTGTCGGAAAACCAATAAGAGCTTCCTGCAAGATGCCATCTTCAGATATACTTACCAACTTGAAGGAATTTACGACTTTAATCCATACTTTCAGAAGGTTCAAAACTACTTGTATATCAAAATTTAATTCCAGTAAGTATATTTGAATATTTACATACACAAACACACACACTCACACACACACACATGTATATATAAATTTTTGCCCGGGCCTACGGGCTCGAATGACCCACGGTAAATTCGGCCTTGTGTCACATCTACCATCGTAGTAAACATTGACTAGCTGGGTTGTGTTACTCAGCTCTTAGCTGCTGTCGAATCTACCTTCGGACAGGGAAGAACCCGGAGGCTGCTCTGCTGAAAGGGCAGAGTCTTGTCTGGGGAGGGAGACAGATCCTATTCCGTTGATGCGGTGTTTACGGGGAATTTTGGGCCGATCCTACGGAGTTGGATTTGCCCACATTAAATTCGTCCTTGTGCCTCATACTACCCCGTGGGAATGTTGGTAAATATTACTAGCTGGGATCTGTTGAGTACGAATCCATTCTTTCGCGAGTACTACCGACCTTCCAATAGTAGCACTCACTGCTGTATTGAGTTGCTACGATCTTTTGCATAACTGTTACCTTTATTCTTATTGTACTGGGATTTTTACAACATTTACTTATTTTGTCAACCTTGTTTTTTAAGTATATATTCCTATTAGCACGGAATATAACAACGTGTAAGCTGGAAGATACTGCAAGGTGAATTCGTTTTCAAATATACTACCCGTGATAACATAGGTTTCATTTTATTAAACAATCTGGAGAAGGATACCGTTTTCCTTTCTTAAATATTTTTCTATTCAGTTTTATTCGCAATGACGGTATGTTTAAACCGAGGCTGGTTCGTGACGTCACAGTTGATATAAATGCCAGGATTTCTAACAATAGTGCGCCCATCGGGAGATAAGCCACGCCCAGTGGGTCGATCAAAATATTCCAGCAGGTATTAGTTTTATGAATCGTACACTGAATGCAGTGTGCACAGAGATTAACTTTTATTCGCATGTCAAAACCGTGACACAGGCTTATCTGTCGACAAAATCATTCCCAAAATATCTCAAGTCAGAAACTTCTAGAAACAAACAAAATACAAAAAAAAAACATATCCCCATTGACTAACTATTCGTGGCTTAATAAGAAACTGTACATCTCATTCCGCAGATGGATTGTCACGAAGAACAGGAGAATTTGGTTGGAGACTACCAAAATCCGTTGCGGTTTGCAAGCACGAAGTTTGCCAGTGAAGGTTGATTTAAAAATGTCACATCCACTGTGGCATCTTAATCTTTCTTCTCTTCATTGGCGTGCATGTAAAGATAGTCGACTTTTTATTTTCTATCGCCAATGGATTCTTTTTTTTTTTCTTTTTAACTGAGCGCGGACAAGGACTGTGTAGAGAGACGCGCTACCCTGATAAAAGGTTAAAAAAAATGCTTTATATCTTGAAGGGTGCTCCTCACTCGGTGTAAGTAGAGCTATGGATACAGAAATAGATTCACCTGATGGTTCTTATCGATTGATTGAGGCGGTGCATGGAAGGTTTTCAAAGGCATTCGGCGCATGAGGGAGGAGTGTAAACGGAGGTGATGAGATTAAGAAGGCGTTTGCTTGGATATGTTTTAGAGAAAAGTTTAGCTTGCTTGCATTCACAGATCAATAGTTTCTCTGACTTCACGCTCAAAAGCCAAAAGACAGAGAAATCTATCTATCTATCTATCTATCTATCTATCTATCTATCTATCTATCTTTAGACATTTTAGAGTATAAACGGAGACGAGGAGATTAAGAAGGAGTTTGCTTGGATATGTTTGTAAAAAGTTTATTTAGTTCGTATGCAGTGAGAAATATACTATTTTCCTTCCGGTTCGAATAAAAAGATACAGAACAACATCTATCAACCTGCCAGTATTTCAAGGATTTCGTTTATTATCTATTTCTGTTCGTATGCATGCATGTATGTATGTATGTATGTATGTATGTATATATGTATGTATATATGTATGGAGGTATTTATCTATATATATATCTTTCTATCCCAATAGTTAAAACTATTTATCTACCCAGCTAACAATCTTAGTTTTATTGATAGATAAATATGAATAATAATATCTCAATATTCATAATCATATATATATATATATATATATATATATATATATAGTGTAACCCGGATATAAGAGACCCGGATATATCAGAAACCCGGATATAAGAGAGATTTTCTCTGGTCCCAAATTAGAGCCCGTGTTAATGTATATAAGTAAGACCAAACCCGCATATAAGAGAAACCCGGATATAAGAGACTTCTTCCCCGGTCCCGACAACTCTCTTATATCCGCGTTACACTGTATATATATATATATATATATATATATATATATATATATATATAATGAACATGTTTCTATCGCCAATGGATTCTTTTTTTTTTTTGTTTTTTTTTTTAATTGAGCGCGGACAAGGAATGAATAGAAAGATGCGCTACCCTGATAAAAGGTTAAAAAAATGCATTATATCTTGAAGGGTGCTACTCACTCGGTGGAAGTAGAGCTATGGATACAGAAATAGATTCACCTGATGGTTCTTATCGATTGACTGAGGCCTGACGATTGCGTGAAACAGTCTGTCGCCTCTGATTGTTGACTTCAATGCTTACTTTTATATTTACATACGCTCTATCCTTGATACTTAGCACTTTCTCCCACAAATATAGCACGTCTTATATATATATATATATATATATATATATATATATATATATATATATATATATATATGTGGGGAAAAGTTCATGGTTGTTCCAACGAAAGAAAAATGTATATTTTAAAAAAGAGAAAAACCGCAAATGTTTTTAGTTGTAATGTGAATTTGTTTTAGTATTATGTTGGTGCAAAAATAATGACGTAATAATGGCGTTTTTTGACGTTAAAAAATACGTCAAAAAACGACATTATTACGTCATTATTTTTGCAACAACCTAATATATATTATATTTTATTCTTCATATTTCTGCTACACGGGTTTCCCGTCTCGTTATATTCCTCGGGCAAATAAAAGGAATAGATTTTCAAAAGTATTAATTTTTTTCTTATGTTCTTTTAATCTATTATTGTTTGTTTTCTCTATTTGTTAGTAAGCTTCGAACCTCTTGGTGGACTGTTAGTAAAAGTGAATATCTGCCTATGTGTAAATAACACCATTAGTTTTGTTATGAGAGGCACTTATGACGGAGGTGTTGATGAGAGATGTATTCCAATCCCTGTCTGTGTGCGTATTCCTTCATGTGTGTTTTCCCACCAAATATATGCATACTGACTTATAATAAGGAATCAGCATACACCTATATATGTGTATACTCATACACACACACGCACACACACATGGACGGCGTTAGCAAGATAACCGTTTCGTTGCGCTCGTAGGACTACGCATCGTCTCATGTCTTATTTGCATGACCAGGCGGACCTATTTCAAGAAGGGGCACTGCCCACCTCGCATGAGGAGGACCTTATAAAAGGTGACCTAAAAGATGTTGGTTCCAACTCAACTGTCTAGGAGACTGCACCTTGTTGGTCGTCCCTTATCACATACATATATATCCCCAAAACATTTACTTGCTCAAATTTTTAAAAAATGAAAATACAGACTACAGCCTCTGCTGATCCCTGAAAGCACAAACAGAATAAAGAAGGCATAACTGTAAGTCACTTAAAGATTGATAGAAACTAGGAACTTTGTGTTAAAATATCTGACGAAAAATTCATTCTTGCTTAAGAATAATGACCTTTAATATTGCTTAAAATCTACAATATAAAATAAATTCATATTTTATTTGCCGATCCATATTCAAAATATATTTTAAATTATCAACTAAATATTTATTGATTACTTTCTGATTAGACAATGCCTAAATGTAAGAAATATGCCAAAATAAAAATGTAAATTTAAAACATATACTAACCACACACAAATCAGCTGTAGGGGTAGTGTAAATTAGAAAAATGTCTGTTCAATTCAAATAAATCAATAAGATATGTTATAATTTTTTAAATAGTGTAATTAAAGAAAAATATATAGATCTCACCTGAAGTAAATCACAAGTGCAATGATGATAAAAATTACCAGAAGAGGAACCAATGCAATTGGCAGAATTAAGTTTTGGTCAACTGAATCAAAGGAAATACATTAAATTTTATATTTTAGAGACATTTTTTAGACATAAAAGCATTTTACTGTGCATTATATATATATATTATTTTAATTTTCTGTTCATAAATCATCATCTATTCCATATATTTTCTCAGTTCCCACCAAAATATCAGTTGCCAGAATATATTTTTGGAACTACCTCATCCTTTTTATGTCATTATATAGTCACCTGTTTCCATGGGAATATAGTTTCCAGATGGTTGTTTCACTTGGTTTCTCCTTAAAAAAATTCCCCAAAATATAATATAAAGAAACAACAACATACATAAACTCAACAATAGTCAGTCACAAACATTAAATTGAGAAGTATACAATAGTTAAATGAATTATTTGATAAAATCTAGCTTTCTTTTTGTGTAAAAATATTTACTTGCTCAAATTTCTCAAGGAGAGGAACCAATGCAATTAGCAGAATTAAGTTTCGGTCAACTGAATCAAAAGTAATACAATTATTTTTATAATTTAAAGACCTTGTTTAAATATAAAAGCATTTTATATTTTAGAGAGATAGTTTAAATATAAAAGCATTTTCTTCTGCATTATATACATACATTATTTTAATTTTTTGTTCATAAACCATATAAAAACAGTTTTTGCAATGTATATGTGTGTTTGTGCGTGTATGTGTATATATATGTGTGTATACATACATATATATATATATATATATATATATATATATATATATATATAAAAATCCCAAATTACTTAATATGGGGAATAGACCTATTACCACCGACGAAAACTTCATCAATCTTTATCAACCAGGTAAAGAGAATGAGTTCGTGTAGGAATTAGAAATTTATCTTTGACAGCTGTCTAGAAATTAGCACTTCATTTTTATATAATCCTAATTAAATATCATAATGTTAATATCCGGGTTTAATTTTATAAATCCTCTTCCCTTGTAAGCCTTATAGCTTTCACCCTCCCTGACCACTGTCTCATATCTTTCGATTGAAACATTGAAATGGATAAATCTGACAGGAACTCAGTCTATATACCGGAGTTGTATAAGACTGACGAAGTTGAAACATATGAGGTAATTATGAATCTTTTCTGTATTAATTTATTTGTTCTGTAATAATACATACATTAAGCTCTTTTTACGGATCAGTTTTAATATTTTATATGACGAGGATCAACTTGGATTATATGGCAACGGATTTATTACCGTTACTAAATATACACACACAAACACTAACATAGACAAACACACACACACACATATTTTTCAAAAATGTTTACTATATCAGGTACATTCATTCTCATCTGAGGCCATCTTCAGGGGATTAGATTGTTTGTGAGTATGTATATGTATTTCTGGAACTTCAAAGCATTTCAACTGGATGTTTTACTGCGTTATGCAGCGTTCCAGATTTTAAATTCAAAATTCTCTTGTGTTTTTTTTTCTTTCCTACAGTATAAGGAAGGTAACAATTTCATTTTATTTATTTATTATTATTCATATATATATATATATATATATATATATATATATATATATATATATCACAGTCTGTCTATATCTATCTATAGGTCAAGCTATCCGTCTACCTATCACAGTTTTCTTTATATCTATCTCGCTATCTCTCTCTCTCTCTCACTCTCTCTCTCTCTCTCTCTCTCTCTATATATATATATATATATATATATATATATATATAGGTTAGTGCAAAAATAATGACGTAATAATGTCGGTTTCTGACGTTAAAAATACGTCAAAAAACGACATTATTACGTCATTATTTTTGCACCAACCTAATACACACACACATATATATATATATGAATTTTGGCAGCAACAAACTTTTAAGATTTTGTTGCTATACTCATAGTTGACATTAATTCTCTGATATAAAGGGTTCTATGATTTTAAGTTTTAGCTTATTTTTATTTTTAGATAATATAGATGTATTTACAAATAATATCTGTCTAAACTGAGTGTGACCATGAGTCTTTCTTTAAATGCTGTGAGATTGGACAATGCTCATATAAATAGAACTATATATATATATATATATATATATATATATATATATATATATATATATATGTGTGTGTGTGTACTAGTCTGATTACCCGCGCCTTGCTCCCTGTCACATATTTTTCTGTAAGAAAATGATGATTGATTTTAAATCATTATTATAATTTTGGAAGAAAAATTATATATTTTTATATTATTCAATGATATTGCCCTTGTGACCTCCATCTTCTGACTTTCTCCTTCTATATTATGGATAGGAATCATTCCCTTCTTCAAATTTAAATTTTATTTTAAATCAAAAGGAAAAAAAATCAATAAGGACTTTGGGCCCACGGTGTCCACCTTTGTTCAAAATTAAATACATTTATCCAATACCTTAGGAATCATTCACTTTTTCAAACTTAAATTTAATTTGAATGATAGGGTAAAAAATTTGACAGTGGAGTGGAGGAGTTACGCCCCCACCCGTCACCCACTTTGATCAAAATAATCTTGTCGATGTGATCACCATCTTCTGGCTTTCTACTTCTATATTTTGGATAGGATTCATTACCTTGTTCAAATTCAAATTTAATTCATATCAAAGGAAAAAAAATCTTTGGGGAGGTGGTGCACTCAGGACCCTCTTTGATGAAAATGAAATATACTTATTGTTATGGGACCTTACCCATAATAATAATAATGGACTATTCCATACTTAATAAATACTGCGCCTCAGGATTAGGAAAGGAGTCAGCCGTTCACTTTCTGACCTACTGTTCGGTTATACTCTCATCCTACGGACTGGAGGAACTCGAAGGAGGCTACGCCGAAGGGCAGAGTCTCCTCCGGGGAGGTAGACCGGCCCTGAACCCGTTTATACGGGTTCAATGGGAATATTTTTGGCCGAGCCCACGGGCTCGGAATGCCCACGTTAAAAAGGCCTTGTATCGCATGACACCCTCGTGGGAGGGTGATTGAATATCGTCAGCCGTTCACCTCCTGACCGACTGTTCGGTTGAACTTTCTGCCTTCGGTCGGGGAGGAACCTGAACGAGGCTACGACGAAGAGCGGATTCTCTTTCGGGGAGGTAAACCGACCCTGAACCCGTTTATATGCGTTCAATGGGCATATTTGTGGCCGAGCCCACGGGCTCGGAGATCCCACGGGCTCGCAGATCCCACGTTAAAAAGGCGTTGTGCCACATGACGCCCTCGTAGGGGGGGGTGACTGAATATCGTCAGTAGTTCAAGTCGAGTCAAGAGTCGAGTCAGAGGCAGTCCGAAACAGAGTCGCGTTCAGACAATTACTGCAAGACATTGGAATAGTGATACTGGTCGAGACTACATTGTTCTCTTTAGTAAACCTGATTGTTCATACTAACAATTCTACTTCTCTGTATATATTCCTGTTTGTAATATATCTGTGTTATTCCATACCTGTGTTCGAGTTCTTCTTTATTGGTTCTACCTTGCACTATCAACGGGTACAAGGAATAGGACCATAACACTTATCCAAGTACGCTGAGTAATGTAGTTTCAGAATATCTCTGGTTATTGCGGTTTATCTATAAAAACCTAAGAAGAGTTCGATAACAAACACACAGACAGACCTACATTTTATATATAGATGTATTTCAATATTAATATCTATCTAAATATCCATATCTATCAATCTATGTAAATATTCATATTTTTTCTATCTATCTATAGAGGTTTCGGAGGATAAACGTAAGTGAGAAGATGAACTAGGCATGTGAATGGATATGCTTTAAAAAATACCTTTCTCTTTCTTTTCATGCACAAATGCTAAAAAGATGCCGAAGAAAATCTTTCTTCTTTATGTCAGTAATCACTTTTTCTATCTAATTCTGTTTTTATAAACCTATCTATCTATCTATCTATCTATCTATCTATCTTATTCTTATCTATTAATCTTTCTCATTATTCATATTGATCTCTCTCTTTATTCATATGTATCTATCCATCTAAATATATCTAAATATTCATCAATCTATCTAAATATATCTAAATATTATTCGCTCTATCTATCGATATCTAAATATTCTTTGCTCTATCTATCTATCTATCTGTTATCATACCTTAATGGGTTTTTTTTTATTTATCTCTATATCTAGCAATTTCATTATTAATATCTATCATCGATCTCAGCATTCACATCTATCTATCTATCTATCTATCTATCTATCTATCTATGTTAATATATCTGAATGTTTTTCTATCTATCTATCTATCTAGCCATGTATATGTCTATCAATTTCATTATTCATATCTATTATCTATCTCAGCATTCAGATCTATCTATCTATCTATAGTCAAAGAAGAAACTGGAACAATTAACTCATAGATGCAAAGATGAAGAATTGGGAAACTGTATGGACGAGAGAAACAATTGCGAAAAAATTTGAGGGCGCTTTCATCAGATGGCGAATGTATAATCTATCTATCTATCTATCTATCTATCTATCTATCTATCTATCTATCTATCTATCTATCTATCTCAGCCTATTCGTATCTATATTTCTATCTCTCTCTGAGCCTATTCATATCTATCTATCTATCTATCTATCTATCTCAGCCTATTCGTATCTATATTTCTATCTCTCTCTGAGCCTATTCATATCTATCTATCTATCTATCTATCTATCTCAGCCTATTCGTATCTATATTTCTATCTCTCTCTGAGCCTATTCATATCTATCTATCTATCTATCTATCTATCTATCTATCTCAGCCTATTCGTATCTATATTTCTATCTCTCTCTGAGCCTATTCATATCTATCTATCTATCTATCTATCTCAGCCTATTCGTATCTATATTTCTATTTCTCTCTGAGCCTATTCATATCTATCTATCTATCTATCTATCTATCTATCTATCTATCTATCTATCTCAGCCTATTCGTATCTATCTATCTATCTATCTCAGCCTATTCGTATCTATCTATCTTTCTATCTATCTATCTCAGCCTATTCGTATCTATCTATCTTTCTATCTATCTATCTCAGCCTATTCGTATCTATCTATCTATCTATCTATCTATCTATCTCAGCCTATTCGTATCTATCTATCTATCTATCTCAGCCTATTCGTATCTATCTATCTATCTATCTATCTATCTCAGCCTATTCGTATCTATCTATCTATCTATCTCAGCCTATTCGTATCTATCTATCTATCTATCTATCTATCTCAGCCTATTCGTATCTATCTATCTATCTATCTCAGCCTATTCGTATCTATATTTCTATCTCTCTCTGAGCCTATTCATATCTATCTATCTATCTATCTATCTATCTATCTATTTATCTATATATCTATCTATCGATCTCAGCCTATTCGTATCTATATTTCTATCTCTCTCTGAGCCTATTCATATCTATCTATCTATCTATCTATCTATCTCAGCCTATTCGTATCTATATTTCTATCTCTCTCTGAGCCTATTCATATCTATCCATCTATCTATCCATCTATCTATCTATCTATCTCATCCTATTCATATATATGTTTCTATCTATCTATCTATCTATCTATCTATCTATCTATCTAAATATTCATATCGATCTGTCTATCTATCAAACTATCTATTTGTATATGTGTAACAATGATGTAATAGTGATATTAGTTTGTCATTACATAGTTAAAATTTTTTTTTTTTTTGGATTTCAACGTTTATTTTAGATATGAACAATAATAAGACAACATAATTTTCTATGTCAACATAACAATACATTTGAAAGACAATAACAGTTTGTAAATTTCTTGGAGAGATGAGTAAATCTGAAATAATTGATTGACTTATTGACACGATTCAATGCATGGATAAATGATTGTCTTGCTTTCCTGTCATTACAACAATGATTTTGATTTACGGAAATTATATCTATTGATAACGGTTTGGGTAGACCCGGGATAAAAGGTTTCTATATATTTGTCTTCAGTAGGGAGTTTTGAATTTATGAAAAAAAATTATTGAATTTTGTCGCCAAAGAATTTTTTATCCCGATCGTTGAACAGAAATGATATTCGTCGTTTGGAAGCTGATCTAAAAACATAATCTACAATTTGTTGTTAATTAGGACAAGGAACGGATTGTTACTTTGAACTCCTCCAAAACGAAACCGTTCCATTTTTATCGTTTTTGAGAAACCTTATTTTGATTTTTTGAAACCTCTAGGAGAGTGAATCATTTTTTCGCTGACGTAGAGTAGAAAGATTATATTGAATTAATTACTAGGTCGCTTGCTAGAAAAGTTTGTTAACTGTTCCGTGATAGACAACTTTTCCCGCCGGGATATATATTACACATTTATATGTCTACCATGGAAATGGCTTGTAAACTTTAATGCATCCAAAGCAAAACTGCACACATTTACCCACCATAGAGAAAATCCACTGCCTCCTATCAGCATGGTTGATGCACAGCTTCACGAGAGAGTCTCACAGCGCCTTCTTGGTCTCACGTTTACCAGTGGCCTGGAAGAACTACCTTGAATCAATAGCTGCATCTAGCGTAAGGAAATTTGGTTCTGTCTCACGCCACAAGTTTCTATCTCGTCTGAGTCCATCATTCCCATCTCCAAATCTATCATACATCCTTGCAGTGAAGACTGTCACCATATATAATTGGGTGTCACCGCTGTTCATCTCGAGGTTCTCGACAAAATCCAAAGACGGATATACATTGTGATCGGTCCTGACTTGGGGTCTCATCTCCATTTTCTAACCGACTGTTGCTGTGCGCGACTATGGCGTCGAACTAGTTGATCAGCCGCACTATTCTCTTAATTTGACTACCATCAGGTACCCTCCTCCCAAAAACGCTTGATTGAGAAACATTACCAATGAGAATGAAGATGATATTAAATCTGCTGTTGATAAATATTTAATCAGCATGATGAACTGTCTACATTGATCTGCTAGATATCAGTTTAGACAGAAATAAACGATGCAGATATTAATAGTTAGAGTTGAAATGAATGCATACAAGACTTCACAGTTCTAGCATCATTCCTTAATAGTCAGACTATTAAAGTTTTTGACCACACCCCAAACTCTTAAAAATGTCTTTTGCGTTTTTTTTTTTTTTTTGTTTTTATGTTGGCATATTTCGTTATAATTTTGCGCCTAAATATATAAAATATTTCCACAATTTACAGGACAGAACCCAAAGAATGTGAGTTCAATACCCGGTTAAAGCAGTGGAGAACTTACAGAGGGGAATTAACAGGAGATAGCTGATAACTAACATCCATTTAAGAAAATAGCGCCTGCAACTAGAACAGTCTACCCCAGCGACCGAAATAAAGGGTTCAGTTCGATATTCCAACCAACTGAAAAGGCAGTAGCGTACAACGGCCGAAACATTGTAATAATATGGCGACAAAGGTGAGAACAATAGTCCGAATAATTTAAATAGTGTACCAAATATCTCATCTCAAAAATATAGACAGATTTCCACAGTTTATTTATCAGTTTTGTAAAATTGCTGATAATAGTGTCTGGGTCAGAAGTTGCTAAGAGATACAAGGTATAAGAGGTCGTGGAGAGCCATCATTGACAAGGAAATGAAACAAAACGCTACATAGAAGAGGAAAAAATGTAAGATTCAAGGAATAATGATAAATCATTCCATGTAAAATAGAGTAATGGCAGGGGGAATGGGTGTCTATCAAACTTTACGCGAATTTACAACACCTGATAAGGTAGAAAGAAATACCAACAAGGTATTTGCGCTTGGGCCAAGGAAAATTCGATTAAATATTGGAGCGGATCCATGATTTTTTTCTTTTCAATTTCTGTTCATTATATATATGTGAAACAACAGTTCGGATTATATAAAAAAAATCGAATCTTACGCAATCGATTTTTAAAAGACACATTTATTTATTTAATAAAAGCTGAGGTTGGAATAAAGATTTACCGGAGGCATTTACAAATAAGAAAGGATAAACGTAAGTGAGAAAATGTTGTTATTGTTGTTGCTTTACGACGTTTACCAACTTTCGTTTAATTAGTATTAAATTACACGTTTTAACATCCGCCATATTTGAGCTTTACGTTCGCAGATAGACTAGAGAAATTTAATACAATGTTGAAAAAGTAACGATGTTTTTGAATTACTTACAAATAAATGTTTCAAAAGAAAATCACTATATTTGCCTTGAATACTATATTTGACTTTTCAACAGAAAACGAAATGCGTCGCTAAAGAAATATTTCCCTTTTGCCTTCATTCATATTGTTTTTAACAGATATATTTTATATATACGTCATTTTGGGGGTTTATATATATATATATATATATATATATATATATGTATGTATGTATATAAACACACACAAACACCCACACACAAATCCAAATGAAATGAGAACGAATCAAATATAAATTGAAACGTTCATAACATTAATAATAGGATTCAATACATTGGTAGAGAATTAATTCTTTTTTTTTTTTATAGAATATTACATTCGAATTTAGGTACCCGCTACATAAATGGGTTCACGTTTCGATTCATGTCATAAGGCTGATGAGATACGCAGATATGCGTCGAAACATGAATTCATTTATGTATCGGCGACATATCTTCGAATGTAATATCCTATCATATATATATATATATATATATATATATATATATATATATATATATATATGATATGATATTACATTGGAACAACGTCCTGGGTATGACGGTAAACTACATCCGCGTCCTGGGTATGATGATAAACTACATCCGCGTCCTGGGTATGGCGATAAACTGCATCCAACAGCAAGGTCTCAGATAATGTTTTTAGAAAAATAATGTTGCCAGCTCTAAGTTTTTGAAACAATAATGTTGCTAGCTCAAAGTTTTTGAAACAATAATGTTGCCAGCTGAAAGTTTTTGAAACAATAATGTTGCCAGCACAAAGTTTTTGAAAAAATAATGTTGACAGCTCAAAGTTTTTGAAGCAATAATGTTGCCAGCTATACGTTTTTTTTGTAAAAAAGTAATGTTGCCAGCTATACGTTTTTGGGTGGAAAAGTAATGTTGCCAGCTATACGTTTTTTTGTAAAAAAATAATGTTGCCAGCTATACGTTTTTTTTTTTTTGTAAAGAAGTAATGTTGTAAAAGAATAGTGTTGCCAGCTATACTTTTTTTTTAAACAATAATGTTGCCAGCTATATATTTTTATTCCATACAAAATAGGCATTTAAAAGTCATATAAACTGTATTTGGCATTAAATAACCCACAGTGGTTGATATACTATAAAACTCAAACAAACAAACAAATACATTGGAACATATATATATATATATATACATATATATATATATATATATATGCATAAGACCATTATTTTTTACTTACGGAAAATTTTCCAAAGACGGAGGTTGAAGATGTTCCTCCTAAACTGTATTTCGGAATAAAATATTTTAGTACCCTCATGGTTTCTACCTAAAGTAATGTTAATTTTTAATGTTGAAACAAGATTCACAGTTTTGTAGTGGGTATGCATATGTTCCAATGTAATAGTTCGTAATAAATAACTATAATGTACATAATATAGATATGATAGACATAATTTATATATATATATATATATATATATATATATATATATATATATATATATATATATGTATGTATAATAATATGATATAGTATATAAACATGACAAAGACGATGGACATAAGAAAAAGACTTATCCAAACAGATAACTGAAAGTTTTATGTGATCAGCGTTCCGTTTAAACATGGTCACGTTGTCATCACGTGGATAACGCTGTGAAAACGTATTCCTAACATTTGAGTATTGTCATGTTGAATTGATAATGTTAATTATATTTTATGAATATGTCCTGAAGATGGTTTATTAGACCGAAACGTCCGACGTTGACATTATATTAACATTAAAACAGCATGATTGCATATAAGGATTTTTGTTTGTTTTTTCCGTATATATTTCTTCATATATATATAAAATATATGACATATATATATTATAGATATAACACACACAGACACACACACACATATAATTATGTTGAAGTCCGTGTGTCCGTGTGTATGCACGTGTATGTGTATGTGTGTGTGTGCAGGCATGTCTGATTAAATAAATTACAACATTATGTCTGCTTATGCTTACACCAAACTCACTTATGAAATAAAAGTGATTTTCACTGTGACACTGCATTTCTTGCATCATTTGATTGTAATACACAGAAAATATCCGTGAATATGAATGGATTCTCCTAAAAGTAAGCAGACATAATGTTTGTAGTTTTAAATCCACGTCATGCTATTTTAAATTACCATAAACTTGTATTCTGATTGGTCATCATAGATTATGTAACAATTGTTCCCCTAGTATTGGATTTTAGTTGATTTTTGAACTCTTAAATCCCTTTATTTTGCAATCAGCACAATCCCTTGATAAGACATCCAGGTGTTTTGAAACGAAATTGTAAGTTTCTTGTGATGTTATATTAGCATGTGTTATAATTTTGAATAAATAATATTTCGTCTAATTCTCTCTTAAGAACAGTGGTTATTGGAAATTTATTCCTTGTGAATCTGTACTACCACTGTACTTGATCATATATATATATATATTAGAACATTTGCCACCTCCATTTTGATTTTGCTTCTTTTTCTTTGTTCCAAGTAAATGTCTAATTTTAATTTTCCTTACAAGGCGAGTTAGAGTATATTTACTTGTAAAATATATGTTAACAGGTTATAGCTATTTTAATTGTTTCGATCAACATATTTATCTAGCAATAATAATACTGCGAAGAAATAGGATGCGAACCCCCAAATTCCATCGTTCTCAGAGGTTATATATATATATATGTGTGTGTGTGTATGTATGTGTGTATCTAATTATATCTACATATATCTATCTATCTATCTATATATATATATATACATATATATATATATATATATATATATATATATGTGTGTGTGTGTGTATAAATATATATATATATATATATATATGTATATATATATATATATACATACATACATATTTTACATAAATATATATATTATATAATATATTTTCCGTTTATACGTTATTTTTATGGATATATATATATTTTTTGTTTTGGTTTTAATTAAACAAGTTTACTCACATTTACTTGCCTGAATATTCGAGAATTTTCGTAGAAAATATCTTCTTCTCCGGCAGGAACCGAACCTGTAAACCCAATGTGAAATACATATTTTCGACGATATTTCTCGAACATTCAGGTCACTAAATGTAACTCGTACTATCTCATTAAAAAAATACAGAGCATATAATTAAATAAATTATATCTATAAAAAAAATATATACGGATAATTAAAAAATAATCGTCCTTACTTCATTTAATATAACAAACACACACACACACACATATATATATATATATATATATATATATATATATATATATATATATATTGCTAAATTCTAAATGTTACGAAAAGTGTTAATGTTTATCTCATATAAGTAAAATATCTGCACTTTGATCTACCTTCAAGAACTGCATCTATTCAATCGTGTGCAAAACGTTTCCGTGCTTATTGTAAACATTACTCCAATTTCTTTTTGACAAACTGCACACCTTATTCTCTTTGCTAACAATTCATATACATTTACCAAGTATTCATTCATTTCTTATTCACAAGAGTTGTCCTTATTTCTGCGTTTTCCAAAAACTACTGCTCATATAATTCTAGCGTTACCTGGAATGATCGTCGTCTTTTTGAGGAAAGCGCTTCCCGTGTAGCTATTGATGTAAACTGTATTGGTGAGAATGTAGACTGATTTTTTCATCCGTCATCCAACAAAAGGGGAGAAGCTGCCAGCATCGAGGCATGAATTGACGAGTATTGTACGGGTTCCTGTTCGACAGTACAGGAAGTCAGATGACGTCAATGGCGGAAGTCAGTGGGGCAAGGTAAAAGAAGATCAAAAAGCAGAATAGAAAATAGGGCGATGATAAAGAATGGTGAAAATAAAAATAAAAAAAATTTACCAGTCCCTCAAACGAGGAATTAGAAAATATATTTTACATGTATATAGATTTTCCCTGAACCTCTCTGTATCTCTCTGTCTCTGTCTCTCTGTCTCTCTGTCTCTGTCTCTCTCTCTCTCCGTCTCTCTCTCTCTCTCTCTCTATATATATATATATATATAAAATGAGAGTAATAATAATAATTTCATCATAAACAAGGCAGTAAAGCCACTAAGACGAAAGGGGATATTTCAATGAATAAAAGAAAAAGAAAACGTTATTTAGGAGATAGAAAATTAAAAGAACTGGACTTTTTACAACAAAATATAACGATTGATACTGCACTTAAATCTTGTTCACTGGAAAGCAAGAAGCCAGACCAGATTTCCGTAAATGAGAAGTGTGATTGATGAAACTGTTAGCATAGAACTTACGGTTAGATTTAGCCATTTCACCTGTAAGAGTATGACACCATACCTCCATTCTAGTAGTACGCTTAAATTCCAAAGTCTAGGAAATATATATATATATATATATATATATATATATATATATATATATATATATATTACCTAAGGCATGTCTTAGTAAATGTTTGAGACGTGATCTGTCTACATTTTTAATGGGATCCTCTCGTAATCACGAACAAGTTTCTTAGTATCCTCATTAAAGGAAGAAAAAAAATAACACGTTGATGCATAATCATTTTATTCCGAGAACATTTGTCATTAGTAGAATGTCATCATCAGGGTTGTTTTTCTTTTTAAGATAAAAAATATTTCTCATCATTTTTACATGACACGATTTTTTGTGTCTTTCTGAAAATTTTAATTCTACGTGTGAAGTGAAAACGCTAAGATTATGTATTGTACATTTTTTAATATGTCATGTAGACGCCCGTGCAAAAGTCAAGGGAGATAACTAAGTTACAGAAATGACTAAATATTTTTAAAAAAATTTTAAAACTGTTAGTTAAAACTTAGATAATTAAAAGTATCTACGTTGCATTTATATATATGAAGTGGAGTAGATAAGTAGGTCAATAATACGAAAGGGTACCGATGTAATCAATTCGAAAAGCGTTTATTAAAGGTGACAAGAATGAAGCACGGAGATTTAGGTACCAATTTCGGAATTTTCTAACACGCCTATTGTTCTTCATCCGATGATGCGAGAAATAAACAGAATGGCGATGGAAACTAACATTAGTTTTTTTTTAAGGTTGGCAGAATCCGCTTGTAGGTAGAATTATTAGAAAAATTCTGTACCTTGTTTGATTTCTCGCGTGCGAAACTTTTTTTCTAATTATATATATATATATAATATATATATATATATATATATATATATATATATATATATATAGGGTGTACATAAGGTTCGTGTGCACTTTAAAGGAATTATAAATTTATTTGTATTTGAGATAGAAATAATCTGTAAAAATGTTACAATACTGTGTTTCAACTCCTTGACATTTTGCTCTGAGAGTTTCTAAATCAGGAATTTACTAACAGATCGATCGGAAGGGGTGGACCATTTTATTGGCTTCCACGTTCGCCAGATTTGACCCATTAGATATTTTTGATGGGGACATGTGAAAACAATTGTTTATGCAACCAAACCTAGTTCATTAGAAGATTTGAAAGTTAAAATAACTAATGTGATTTCAGGCATTACTGTAAATCAGTAAGATTTGAATTAGACAGCAATTTTAATTTTGCTTTAAACAGTGTATTTTTTTAATAACGGTCATGTATTCGAGAACATTCAATAAAAATGAAGTGCTCAAAAGCAATAATGCTCTCCGAATATAAAACCTTCCAGGAACAATTCACTCTTCTTCGGCGAGCAACAAAGCACAAAGTATAAAACGATGGCGCTAGCTATAAAGAATTACGCAGGTTCACATTTTCCTTGTTGATAAAAATATATCTGTAATGAGCATATAGATAGAAAAAGACGTTAAAAAGGGTAGGATGTTGTGCAAAATTGACTCGGCACATAGAAGAACAACAATTACTCCAACAAAATCTCTTCAGAACTCACGAAAATGCATGAAACTAATCATTCCGCAATGTTATGAACTCAAATGTATACAGGCAACTGAAGATGACCGTATGTTAATCGTCACAAAGATATTAAGGCTGTTCCGAGAATATATACTAGTATACAAGGTGTCCCAAAACAATGTATACACTCTCTGAATCGTTATAACTTATTCAGTTTATGTATTTTGACATGTAATTAAGATTAATACAAGAGAAAGAATATACATTTAAAGAATTTGAGAGTGAAATATACAAAAAAACAGAAAATTAACTTTAATAAGATATAAGCTTTGGGCAATGGCAGAATGTTCATATAATGATGAGTTCACATCAAGTGCTTAAACTGGTTGCCGTTCTGTTCAATACACTTTTCATATGCTGAAGAAATAAATCTACAAACGTCCACTATCGCTTCCTGTTGGATTTGAGCGCATTCTTCTTTTATTGCTACTCTCATTTCAGCAATTCTTTCAGGTTTCCTTCAGTAAAACTTTGTCTTTTAGAAACGCCTCGCAAGAAGAAATCCAAGGGTGTCAAATCTGGTGATCTAGGTGGATATTCAACTGTCCCTCTTCTTCCAACCCATCTGTTTGCCATATTTTCATCTATATAAAAAAATGTATTATAAACTATTAATATTTAAAGTGTGTATACATTATTTTGGGGAACCTTATAAATGTAGATAAAAGTGTACACACGCAAACACACACACACACACACACATATATATATATATATATATATATATATATATATATATCAAGTATGTGGTTCAGTTCAATTTATTTTACAATGAATCATTCATACAAGAAGTACATTAGTAAAGTTAATGATATATAATGGCGAAACACATTAAAAAAAAACAACATATTCCCATTTAATTTTTTCGTCTCGGATGCTACCTGAATTTTACCAAAAACAAAATAAGTTCCATGGCTGAGGATGACTGAATGTACAGTTGAAAGTACTTGCGTATTAAAGAAATACCTTATACTGTTTATAATTTTGAAATACAAGGATCATAACATTCATCGTAGGATATGTAGGTTAATACACCTTTAAAATTTTGTTTGCGAAAGGATTTCGCCATTTTATATCATTAACCTTACTAATCTACTTTTTGTATGAATGATTCATTGTAATCTATCTATCTATCTATCTATCTATCTATCTCTCTATATATATATGTGTGTGTGTGTGTTCAGTTGTATTGATATGAGTTTGTAACCATGGTTTTACGCTTTTGCGAGCATCAGACAAACTGGTTTATTTTATTAAATTGTGGTTATTTGCTTTTGTGTTTGTTTGGGGCGTCATACACATAGACACATATACATACAGGTGTACGCATTTTATTTCACACAAACGCCCCCATATAAGCATGCATTCTGTTAAGAAAGGTGAAATAGGGAAAAAGTCTGGGCGTAGATTGATATGTGGGTAATATTCAATGGTGGCACTCTCGAGGATTTTCCTTCTAAGTGAGTTATTTTCTTTTTTTATGAGAGTAGTATTTTTAAAAGCAAAATTGTGGTTGAAATTATTTCTATTCATCACTATTACATTAGCTAAGTTTTTTTGTGAGGTCTCTTTTGTGCTCATAAATGCGTTTTTTTTTTAATTTCTACTTGTTTCTCCAATATATTGGGAGGAACAGTTTTTGCAATTTATTTTATAAATGCCTGCTTCAGAAACATTATTACTATTAGTGTTTGAGGATCTGAATATATCCATAATGGTTTTGGAAGTGTTTGCAACTATTTTAAGATAATTTAGATGGGACAAGTTGTTCTAAATAGTGGACGTAACAGAGTTGGTCGGTAGTATTATGCATCTGTTTTAATGTAATTTTTTTATTGCGGATTTCGTTATTATTTTTCTATCGGTTTTATATTTTCTATGCCTTTCTTCATGCGTTGAGGGTGAAATGATATGGGTTTTGCAGGTTTTTGAATGTGTTTCCGAAGTATATTTATTCTTTAAGCAAATATCCTGGACTGCAGGTTCTTACTGTTTATAGATAGAAAGCTATAATAATTCTAGATTTAATTTTAGAGGAGTGGTTTGAGTAGAAACTGATCAGATCATTTTTGTTTGTAGCCTTTCTGTAAACGTCAAAATTGAGTTCGTTATTATGTAATATGTATCTATGCATATATGTGTTTATAAACCTTGATTCAAAAATGGTAACAATGATGTTGAAATACCAAAACGTAAACAAATGACATCATTCGTTTACATTTGGATAAGCATCGAGCAGAAATGAAAGTTCGAGGGAAATCATGGAAAATTGTGGTTTAAAAACATTAACATCGACCTTGCTAACCATACGACTCTTTCTTAGCTAAACTGGTATTGCACGTTAGGTAATATAACAGTTCCATGTAGGATGCAGTTTTGATACCTTTCGTAGGACAAATATTTTCTATGAAAATTTCACGGATATTCAGGCCGGTAAATGTTGTTAAAAATGTTTATTATAAAGAGAGCATTTAATTACATATTTGTATCCTTAAAAATAACGTATAAACAGAATGTATCTTAAAATAATATTCGTACTTCGTCCATTTCGTAGTGCCTGACGACATATGCATGTATGTGTGTGTGTATATATATATATATATGTATATATATATGTATATCTATATATATATATATATATATATATATATATATATGTTTGTGTCTGTGTGTGTTTGCGTGTGTGTGTGTGCGTGCGTGTTTGACAAGCGCAAATAAACTTGAGTTGGCGTCTGCGATCATATAAATATATGTCTATACATATACATATAAAAGAAAGAGGTTCTTGTGGTTCCAACGAGAGAAAAGTAGGTATATTAAAAAGAAGAGAAGAGAGGTGCGGCAAACGTTTTTGGTTGTAATGTGGATTTTAAAAAAATATATTATGCTTTATTTTTCATATATACATATTTTCCATATCCATATATATATATATATATATATATATATATATATATATATATTGATCAATAAAAAAATAAAAATCTTTAGACACACTGGGTTGTAGATTAATATTCTTTCGTTTTTTTTATTATTATTTCATTTAGATTCCTCGACTAGTTTTGACCAAAATGGCCATCATCGGGAGGAGAAATATTTCTGCTTGCTGGTAGCACTAAACTACAAAATAAATGAGTCTTTTGCTGGAGAAAATGAACTTTTGCCTGTAGTTTTCATTTGATTTTTGATTTTTTATCTTTTTAACATGAATCTTTTAACATTCCTTGTGTTGGTCAAACAGTCTCTTTTAAGTTGTTATTTGAGATAAGAGCTGGATAGATAAATGTTGCTCTGAATTCTCTGATCAGTTTGACAGTTTTATTGGACCTGGTGAGGGGATGTGTCTCTGTTTAGTGTTTGTGTGTGTGTTATTTGGTTCTCAGTGAATGTGAGTATGATATGTGTAAGTGTGTGTATTGCTGTGGTGTGTGTGTTATCATTTGGCTCATTAGGGAGTGAGTGAGTATGATGTGTGTAAGTGTGGATATTCGTGTGGGTGAGTGTATAAGTGTGAGGCCTCCACACCTCCGTAAGCATGTCTGTCTTGTGTGGGTGAGAAATGTGGGTAGGTTTTGATTTGTTGAGTTATATATTGGTACTATTTATATTGTTAAATTTATGGTTTATTCCGGCTGGATATTTTGTTTTTAGACGTTGTATCTACTTATTTTCATGGGACTCTAAAATCTTTCTAATGTTATCTGCTCTGAACTTTTCTATTCTCTGAATTATAGTGAATTTGGCACGGGTTTTGAAATCATGTTTTTCCAGGCGGAAATGTTCTACAGGTACTAATTTTTCATGGGGAGTCGGCTTAATTCGATTACGATAATTATTAATTCTGTGGTGAAAGGGCCATTCAGATTTTCCTACATATTGTTTCCGGCATAGTGTGCATTGTAGGAGGTAAATTATGTTATGACTTCTACAGTTAGAATCGTGGTAGATTTTGAAAGTAGATTTAGTGATTGAGCTTGTGAATGAATTCTTGTTTTTAAAATGGTTGCAACATAAACTTCTTTTGTTGTTACATGGTTGGGAAAATCCTGTTGTTTTTGTTCTTAGTTTATTACGGATTACCTTGTCCCCTGAAATGTGGTTACTACCTATGATTTCTTTTAGGTTCTTAGGTCTACGATATGCAAGAAGGCCAGGTTCCTTGAACATTTTTTTTAGGTCTGGTTTGAGATGTATATTTACCAGCGACGTTTGATTATTTGGGATAGTGGAGGCAGAGTTGGATTGAAAGCGTTTACTAGAGGGATGCGACTAGATTTATTTTTAATCTTGTACTTTAGGGTGTTATCTCTAGGTGTGCAAATTGCTTTATTTATTTGTTTCCTGATTAGGTGTTGTTTATAGCCACGTGTTGTGAATTGATGCTCCAGATTTTCAAAGTGTTTATTTAATTCTTCATTGTTGGAACATATCCTTCTAAGTCTAATTACGTGTGAATAGGGAAGGTTCTCGTTGAGGTGTTTAGGGTGGGAAGACTTAAAGTGTAGATAGTTGTGGGTGTCGGTGATTTTAGTGTGTAGTCTCGTTTGTAGTTTCCTGTTTTCCTCTATGTAAATGCGGGTATGTAAAAATGTTACTGATGTTGTGGATTTTTCATAGTCAAACTTAATTGAGTCGTGCACTGTGTTTAGGGTCATAAGGAATTGGGTAAATTTGTCATCACTACCCGTGTATACAAAGAATATATCATCGATATATCTTGCATAGAATACGCAGTCGTTGGATAAATATGGGTCTCCTCAAATTTTCCCATGAATATTGTAGCATATGATGGAGCTGCAATGGTGCCCATGGCACAACCACTTATTTGAAGGTAGTGTGTTCCATGAAGTTAAAAGTATTCAATGTAAGGACATGCTCCATGAGTTTTATGATGACTTCTGTGGGGGGGTCATGTTTTCTTCTTTTAGTAAGTCCTTCCTGAAGGGCAGTTAGCCCTTCGATGTGTTTAATATTTGAATAGAGTGACCTAACGTCCATAGTCACTAGAATAGCATTCTCTGGAACAGTTTGTATGTGATTAATTTTGTTCAGTAGATCTGTTGTGTCTCTGATGTAGGATTTTACTTCCTTGGCTAGCGGTTGTATGTAATGGTCTACGTATTTCGAAATTTTTGTCGTGCGGCAGTTGAACGATGAAATAACTGGCCTTCTTGGGTTGTTGCTTTTGTGTATTTTAGGAAGGAGATAGAAACGAGCAGGTGTAATGTTTGTGGGTATAAGTGCTGTGTATGTTTCCTTGTCGATTAGATTGTTGCGAAGCATTATGTTTAGTGAGCTAGTTAATTCTGTTTGGTATTCGGGAAGGGGATCTATAGGTATGCTTTTATAGGTTTCTTTGTCGGCTAGCTGTTTGCTGGCCTCTTTAATGTATTCTTCGATTCCCCAGGTCACTGTCGCACCCGCTTTGTCAGCCTGTGTTATGATTAGGTCATCTCTATGTGTCAGCGTATCGAGGGCTATACGTTCCCCTTCTGTAATATTGTCACGTGGCAGCTTACGTGCTATTGTTTTCTTTGTCATTTGCTACGGCTAGTTCAAATGTCTGTATAGTAATGTCTGTGTTTTGTGGGGTGTAGGTAGTGTCCTTCTCTTTTAATGTCTCAAGTATGGAAGATGTATGATCATTTTCCCCGTAGTGGGCTTTTAATCGTATTCTTCTGAAGAAGGATTTCAGGTCCTTTGCCAAGGTGTCTTTATCAAACCTTTGGGGGACAAGGGCAAAAGCTTAGTCCTTTATTTAATACCCTGAATGTATGGAGTGAAAATTTATTGTTACTCAAATTTATAACTCGCCCGTATATATATTCAAAGGAAAAGAAGTCTTCGTCTCATGCTATTTCTCACTATACATATTTTTCTCTTATTTCTTTTATTATTTATTTTCACTAAAAAAAAAAAAAAAAAAATTTTTTTTTTTTTTTTTTTTTTTTTTTTAATATTCATTATTCCCCGTTACCCCAGTATCTAGAATAAATGCTTAATTTCGTTACGTTCCCAAGAAATCCAGCTTCGATAGTCTGTTCAACCATTTTCGTCCTTTATTACTGATGAGGAATCCCCTGTGTTTTTTGACTTTCTATTGACTTTTTTTTCCGGTTTCCTTTTTCTTCTTCCGATACTATTTGGCCGTATGCAAAGCCTGTTTGATCACGAATTTCTCACCGATGTTTTTTTTTTTTTTTTTTTTTTTTTTTTTTTTTGCAACCCCTCTTCGCGTTTCGTTTCTAACGTTTTATAAAAAATAGGTTAGGGTTTTTTACTCGTCAACATGGTTCAAACGTTTCATTAAGATTTTTATTAGCATCCTCGGCTTAATTCGTTGTATTTATTCCTTTTTAATCGCATAAACGAGATTATACTATAATCAAAAAACTAACTATAATCATTATAGTTAGTTTTTTTCATCCGTTAAAGTGTTTTAAACGTTTATTATATTTTTAAGCCCTCTTGGGTTAACTCGCTCTAATTTATTAATTATTTATTCCTATGCCATTTTTTTTTTTTTTCTTTTTGTCTAACATCTCTTAGATATTTTAAGATCTCTCGGTTTTAATTCGCTGCAATTTATTTATTTTATATATTCTTAGTAGTCGTAAAGTTTAAAACGTTTTTTTTTTTTTTTTTTTTTTTTTTTTTTTTTTTTACCTATATAAGCACTCTTGGCTTGACTCGCCGTAATCTATTTATTAATTTTAATGGCTATTTTTCTTATTTCTGTATATAGTAATTATTGCTGGTGAAATGAAACGTGAAGGGAAGTGGGGGAGGAAGAGGAAGGAGGAAGAGAAGAAGAAAGAAAGAAAAAGAGAAAAAAATTACCTTCTAAGTATCCGATGAGGGGGTGTCCACCAAGGAGGGAAGTAAAGAGGAGGAAAAAAAAAACGAAATTACCCGTGAACAGCTTATAAAGAATTCGCTTCGCTGTGATTGGCTGTTGGTCAATCTCCAATCAAATGTGTGACTACGGGGTATTTATAAAAGTCTGTGTTAACAAGCATTTTTTAGAGGGCGCTTCAGAGCCTGATCAGCTCTGAAGGGGGGTCGATTTGGTGAGGGCAGTATGATGTTTGAAAGACCCGAAACTGCCCAATGATCCTTTCTAGAACATCACTGACGACGCCCTCTAGCGCTGAAAGAGCGTATATTCAAAGCAGTTTTTCCTGTCAAGACAGTGACGTCCGGGAAAGGCCGGATGACGACTAGGAATAGACTAGATGACAAATTGGAAAGTCAATTGACGGTGAGGAGAGACCACAATTTAAAGCATTCCTGGGCTAGCTACCCGGTATGCAGATCAAAATTTTGCTACAGACACTAATAAGAATAAATACCCCCAAGGGATCCCGAGAGGGGGGGAGAATGAGATCCCTAGTAGGACGGATCAACCGGAGACGAACCAAGTATCTAACCCACGGACAATGATTACGACTTGCCCATGCGGGAAAAAATGCAAGAATGTACGCGGCCTAAAAATCCATCAAGCCAAAATGAAATGCCAATTGGAAACTAGCCATCTGCAGCGCACAGGTAATTCTCCTGATGAGTCGCAGGAAATGCAGGGCCGGGAAGCTCACCACAGAGCCCAGTTCTTCCTAGCAGAGGCACAAGTATCTCCAGAATTACCATCTGAGTCATTTCAAAAAAAGATCAAATGGCCTGTGGCCGTAGACAAAAAAGCTTGGCACGACTTCGATTTAGATATTAGCGAAATTCTAAAGACAATTTCAAAAGGCTCGGTGGATACCCGTTTAAGTACTATGTCGAAAATCATAGTTAGCTACGCTTCAGAGCGTTTCGGATACGAGGAAAGGAAGACGAAAGAAAAAGCTTCAGAAAATCGAAGGGAAAGTAAAATCAAACAATGTAGAGCAGAATTAAGAGCTATCCGAAAGCAATATAAAAAGGCAAAACCGGAAGAAAAGGGACCTCTGCAAGAACTACGTGACATAATCCGTTCCAAGATGAAATCTCTACGGAGAGCAGAATGGCACAGGAATAGAAGGAAGGAAAGGGCACGCAAACGTTTAGCCTTCGTCTCTAATCCATACGGCTTCACGAAGAAGTTATTAGGTGATAAACGAAATGGAAGGTTAACATCTACCCCAGAGGAAATAAACAACTTCCTTAAAATGACTTTGAGTGACCCATATAAACATATACAGCTAGGAGAAAACTCCTCTCTAATCACGCCTAATTTGCCGTTATACCCGTTTGACTCAAAAGAACCTACTTTGAAAGAAGTTCAAACAATTTTAAAAACAGCCAGATCGAGATCAGCCCCTGGACCTAACGGAGTCCCTTACTTGGTTTATAAACGTTGCCCATTGCTGCTCCGTATGTTATGGAGGTTGTTAAAAATTGTTTGGAGAAGAGGGAGGATAGCTGTACAATGGAGGTGTTCAGAAGGAATATGGATCCCTAAAGAGGAGGGAGCAAGTACAGTAAATCAATTTAGGTACATCTCCCTTTTGAACGTCGAGGGGAAAATATTTTTCTCCATCATGAATCGACGTTTGACAGATTTCCTCTTAAAGAATAAGTATATCGACACCTCCGTTCAAAAAGGAGGCGTTCCAGGCATGCCGGGGTGTATAGAACATACCGGTGTTATCACGCAGCTGTTAAAAGACGTGAGAGCAAATAAGGGCGAAATGGCTTTTCTGTGGCTGGATCTTAAGAATGCCTATGGCTCTATCCCACACAAATTGGTAGAAGAATCGTTAAACCGCCACCACGTTCCTCTCCAAATTATAGAGACCATAGTAGATTATTATAACAATTTTAAAATGAGAACGGCAACAGGAAATACAACATCTGCATGGCATACATTGGAAAAAGGTATAATAACAGGCTGCACCATATCAGCTACCCTCTTTTCCTTGGCCATGAATATGTTAATAAAAGCGGCAGAAACAGAATGCAGGGGCCCGTTAACAAGATCTGGTCAACGTCAACCGCCAATAAGGTCATACATGGACGATATGACTATAACATCCTCGTCTGTGATTGGTGCGAGGTGGTTATTAAAAGGTTTGGAGGGACTCATTTTATGGGCAAGAATGAGTTTCAACGCCGCCAAATCGAGGTCATTAGTGGTAAAAAAAGGGAAAACTTCAGAGAGGGATCGCTTTAAATTGTCTGGCGAGTACATCCCGACCATAAAGCAAAACCCGATCAAGAACCTGGGTAAGCGCTTTGATAATACCCTCAAGGACTCTGTTGCAATCCAGGAAACAAAGGATAACCTAAAAGCCTGGCTGGATAAAGTAGACAAGTCTGGCTTACCCGGACGATACAAGGCTTGGATTTACCAACATGTCATTCTGCCCAAAATATTGTGGCCACTGTCCATCTATGAGTTTACTACCTCTACCGTAGAACAAATAGAAAAAAACATCAACTCCCGTTTACGGAAATGGCTAGGGCTACCAAAGTGTCTAAGTAGCGCTGCCCTTTACGGAAATTCCAACGCTCTTCAACTACCCTTCAGAAGCCTCGTAGAAGAATATAAAGTTGCTAAGGTGCGAACATTAATACAATACAAGTTCTCCAAGGACCCAAAAGTGGCAGGAGCAGATATCGAGGTTTACACCGGGAGAAAATGGAAGGCCGTAAAGGAGTTGGAGGTGGCAGAAGAGCGTCTCCGCGAAAAAGGGGTGTTGGGCACTGTCGCCACAGGTCGGGCAGGGCTGGGTTTCTTCCCGTCCGTTAGAATTGACAAAGCCGTAGGTAAAGAAAAGCTTAATCTCTTACTGGACGAAATTCGGGCAGGGGAAGAGGAATTGAGAGTGGCTATGATGATTGGGTTCAAACAACAAGGTTCATGGACAAAGTGGGAGACGATGATACCTCGGAAAGTTGGATGGGCAGATCTATGGCGTAATGAATTGGGCATAAACTTTTTGATCCGATCTGTCTATGACCTCCTACCAAGCCCCGTTAACCTGCAATTATGGACCAGAACAGAATCGCCTTTATGCCCCTTATGCGATCAAATTGGTTCGTTAAAACACATACTTAGCAACTGCAATACAGCTCTAGCAGATGGTCGGTACAGATGGCGCCATGACCAAATATTAAAAGAAATTGCGGAGGTCGTTAGCACAGCCATCCATACAAACAAACCGAATTCAAACATGAATTTTATAAATTTTATTAAAGCTGGAGCGAAACCGAACCTAAAGAAAATCACCGCACCCAACTGTTTATCATGTGCAACAGACTGGGAACTCAGAGTCGATTTAGGTAAAAGGCTAGTCTTCCCCGAGCACATTTTCAAAACACGATTGCGTCCAGACCTAGTCCTTTTTTCGAATAAATTAAAGAAGGTCATTATGTGGGAGCTAACAGTCTGCTATGAGGATAACGCTGAAGAGGCCAATGAAAGAAAAAAACTGAAATATGATGAATTATTGGAAAGTTGTAGAATTAATGGATGGAAGGCATGCTGCAAACCAATCGAAGTAGGCACAAGGGGTTTTGTGGCAAGATCATTAGTCAGCGCCTTAACAGACATTGGGATTGTGGGATCAAAAAAACGAAAAGCCATTCTAACCATCACCGAAACAGCAGAAAGAACTGCCAAATGGCTATGGCTAAAACGGTCAAGTGTATGGTCAAGCAAACTGGGGAAATCCTAAATTTAATGTAAAAAGATGGTTGTCTTTTTTTTTTTTTTTTTAATACATCATTGTGTATTAAATGTTTTGTAAATAGTGTAAAATTATGTCATAACTTTTAAAATCGCCGTAACCGGTTTGAGGATAATCGAAAACAGTCGTTTCTTTTTGGTATTTTTACTTTACTATTTTTATTTATTTACTTACTTATTCTTTTTATATATATATATATATATATATATATATATAATTTTTTTTTTTTTTTTTTTTTTTTCATGGTTTCGCTAAAAGCCACTGTAAATAATACATACGAACCCTCAAAGGAAAAGAAGTCTTCGTCTCATGCTATTTCTCACTATACATATTTTTCTCTTATTTCTTTTATTATTTATTTTCACTAAAAAAAAAAAAAAAAAAATTTTTTTTTTTTTTTTTTTTTTTTTTTAATATTCATTATTCCCCGTTACCCCAGTATCTAGAATAAATGCTTAATTTCGTTACGTTCCCAAGAAATCCAGCTTCGATAGTCTGTTCAACCATTTTCGTCCTTTATTACTGATGAGGAATCCCCTGTGTTTTTTGACTTTCTATTGACTTTATTTTCCGGTTTCCTTTTTCTTCTTCCGATACTATTTGGCCGTATGCAAAGCCTGTTTGATCACGAATTTCTCACCGATGTTTTTTTTTTTTTTTTTTTTTTTTTTTTTTTTTTTTTGCAACCCCTCTTCGCGTTTCGTTTCTAACGTTTTATAAAAAATAGGTTAGGGTTTTTTACTCGTCAACATGGTTCAAACGTTTCATTAAGATTTTTATTAGCATCCTCGGCTTAATTCGTTGTATTTATTCCTTTTTAATCGCATAAACGAGATTATACTATAATCAAAAAACTAACTATAATCATTATAGTTAGTTTTTTTCATCCGTTAAAGTGTTTTAAACGTTTATTATATTTTTAAGCCCACTTGGGTTAACTCGCTCTAATTTATTAATTATTTATTCCTATGCCATTTTTTTTTTTTTTTCTTTTTTTTTTTTTTTTTTTTTCGTCTAACATCTCTTAGATATTTTAAGATCTCTCGGTTTTAATTCGCTGCAATTTATTTATTTTATATATTCTTAGTAGTCGTAAAGTTTAAAACGTTTTTTTTTTTTTTTTTTTTTTTTTTTTTTTTTTTACCTATATAAGCACTCTTGGCTTGACTCGCCGTAATCTATTTATTAATTTTAATGGCTATTTTTCTTATTTCTGTATATAGTAATTATTGCTGGTGAAATGAAACGTGAAGGGAAGTGGGGGAGGAAGAGGAAGGAGGAAGAGAAGAAGAAAGAAAGAAAAAGAGAAAAAAATTACCTTCTAAGTATCCGATGAGGGGGTGTCCACCAAGGAGGGAAGTAAAGAGGAGGAAAAAAAAAACGAAATTACCCGTGAACAGCTTATAAAGAATTCGCTTCGCTGTGATTGGCTGTTGGTCAATCTCCAATCAAATGTGTGACTACGGGGTATTTATAAAAGTCTGTGTTAACAAGCATTTTTTAGAGGGCGCTTCAGAGCCTGATCAGCTCTGAAGGGGGGTCGATTTGGTGAGGGCAGTATGATGTTTGAAAGACCCGAAACTGCCCAATGATCCTTTCTAGAACATCACTGACGACGCCCTCTAGCGCTGAAAGAGCGTATATTCAAAGCAGTATATATATATATATATATATAGAGAGAAAGAGAAACATAGGCTATTAAATGTTCTTGAAAGTATTTTCAATACATTTTCGTGTAAATATTGAGGATTGCTCTGAAGTAGAACCCATTAATCGTTACGGATTTCATTTTGTTATTATGATGAAAACGGAAGTTTATTAAATCATTTTTATTAGTTGCTTTTCAGTGGGCACTTTTAATCTGTTGTCATCTCAGTGTAGGATAGTATTGTTTTCTTCAGTTTCGTATGTAAATGCTTTGTATATTCGGCTTTAGTTCATCTGTCAGATCCGGCAAGTCAGTAACACGATGATATACCAATATTTCTGAAGTAAGTTGATTGTTTTTGGTAATATATTTTGTAAAAAAACAGATTCAAGAAATTCTATTAAGATGCATGCCATCATTACACTGAGAGGTGATCCCATTGGTAATCCAAAATTTTTTTTTTGTAAGAATTCTTATTAAATGTGAAACAGCATTAATTGATGAGGAAACGACAGATTTTTTATATATATATAAACATATATATTTATGTTATATGAAACATTAGTTCTTGTACTATTGCCCTCATCTATATTGTCATATTCACGACGTTTCAGCCATTGTGAGACCCGGCCTTGTCCAGGTGACTGGAATTTTGAACCGAACCCTTTATGGCCCAGTAGATAAAAGCGTTGGTTGAAGTAATTCAGTGACTAGACACAAAGTGCTGTATCTTCAATATCTGGCCACAGCAGAGGTGAACACAAACTTGGAGAGTTGAGGTACTACAAAGGAAATAATTGAAGCTGGGGTATCCAGAAGAGGAGTGGCACTTGGAAGTAGAACAATCTACCCCCGTGGGCGAAGTAAAGAGTTAGGTTCGAAATTCCAATCTCGTAAAGAAAGCCGGAGCTTACAACAACCGAAATGAGAATATGACAACAAAGGTGAGGCAAACAGTCGGAACAATGTAAATAGTGTAAATAGTAACTGCTTTTGACATGTAATTTTTAATGTGCAGTTGTCGAGCACTATTATACTATTTGATATGGGAGGATAATATTTAAAAAAAATTATATCTGTTCTTTTAACGTAAAAGTTGCTTCCATCATTAGACTGAGGAATTTTATAAATACCAATATGTCTTATATTAATTGTACGATAAATAAAAGTAATGCCAGAAAAATGGAGATTGCCGAAGATAATATATCGTAATTTTCTAAGCGTAGATTAGATGTGATACAAGTCCGAAAGAATCTGCCTATATTTCTGAGATGTACACTATTTACATTGCTCGGACTATCATCCTTATCATTGTCGCCATATTTATTACAACGTTTCGACCGTTTTGCGATCCGGCCTTGGAATGTTGAACTGAACCCTTTATTTCGCTCACTGGGATAGACTGTTCTAGTTGCACGGGCCATGTTTAATGAAAGTCAGTTATCAGTTATCTCCTGTTAATTTTCCTCTGAAAGTTCTCCACTGCCTTAACCGGGTATTGAACTCATACTCTTTGGGTCCTGTCACTGGATCTAACCAACGCCTTTATCCGCTGTGCCATGTGTCCTTGAGGACATCTGGGTATGATTTTCTGGGTATTATAAGCCTAATGTCTCAGCAACCATTTTTATCTGTGCTCATATTGCGATTTTTTGGTGTTATCATTACATGATTTAACCAGAGCTCATATTGCAACTTTTGTTTTTATTATGGCTTTTCTCTGGCACTCTGGTTCCATAATGTATTCATTTCTATGCTTAGTCGACTCAGGAGATTTTGGTGGCCTTGCATATGTGCTGATTCCTTAAGTTTACGAATTTTCCAATGGTGTTCCTTGTCTATGATATAAGTGGTAGGTTAGTCGTAGGTTAGTAGTATTCTATGATCGCAATCCGTTCCCACAGAGGGTGGTGATCTCCATTTTCTCTCCCTATGTGGTCAGCCCCGCCTGATGTTTCCACTTCCCCTCGTGTTACAGCTTTCTGGTGTTCTTGAAGCCTTACCTTAAAGAGACGGCCTGTCTCCCCTTTATATTTCTGCACGGGATAGCGTACACACAGTCTTTAATCATGTTCTCGTCTATGGTGGGGGGTCGTCTTACTCGGAAGAGATATCTACGAAGTGAAGGGCTTTTGAAGGTTGTTCCGATGTTATATGGACCACAGATACTTTGTATTTTCTCTGATAACCCCTTCACATAAAGCAGGCACACTGTTTTCTGAGTGTTGTTGTCCTCCTCTTTTACCCGCCTATCCTGGTTTTGGGGGCTGCTGCCATGTAGCCAGGGTAGTTGTTACGTTGTTACCACTTATACTGACCAATTCCTTATCTAATATCTCTGGGTCGCCACTTATGATTTTTGCTCGGATAATGTGGTTCAACCAGTGAGTAGAGAATTCACTACTCAGTTTTAACTGATCTAATGTGATAAGCTTTTTATTGATTACACCAGATCGAAGTGACCTTCTGAAGATAATATATGTAAAACAAAAAAAAGAAATACCAATTACTTATCTGTTTGCGAATGAGATCGAGAAAATGACCTGACACGAGATCAGATGCTCTAAAAATTGTTTTCTTTCCAAAAAGCGATGCTTGCTACAGAAGTCACTGAAATTGAAAGAAATATCTGTGTCATTTTACAAAAGAACGAATCAAGCAGCAGACAATTTAAACGAGCGACTAATTGAAAAAAAATAATTCAAACATTTTTCTTTTTTTTTTTACTTTTTAACGAAATGAATTGATGTTCTTTGTGTTTGCTTCTTTTCTTTTGTAGCCGAAAAACTATCTAGAAATAATATCAACCTCATAATATATTTATACACATACGCACAGATGGGCCTATTGAGGTGGTGTAATGGTTAGCAAGTTTAATCCCGCTAGAGCAATTAAGACTGGATAGTGAGTTCGATCCTCATTTGGTGCCTCATACTTTCGATCTTGTGCCACAAATCAGCTTCGAAAATCACTATACCAATCAGTGTTTGTAAAATACTACTTACCTACGACGGTTATCTCATCCTTTTGCGATTGTGACGCAGTCATAAAATTTCGTAATTAATAAGAATTTCTTCTCGGCCTATTTTAGAAATGAGCCACATTTTTGGCGATGATTATTTTTTATTTACATATATTTCCAATTAACTGTTTATCTCGGTATTAAATCTTTTAAAATTGAAATACATAATAATAATTTCTCACCACTACAATCGTAACCACTTCAAGTCTAGCTTCGACCGTTATATATCCTACATATAATCAATAACTATTATGCCCATGAAACATTCCAAAGTCTTTATCTTGAACGACACTTTGGATTTGCATTTACCGTAAGAAAAAGAATTTAAAATAGACGTCTAAAGAGACCTCAAGTCTGTTGTTATATGGGGCAAAACTAAACTCCTCTCCATTAATCATCTGAAAGCCACCACTCTGCCTGCCATCAGCATGGCTGATGCTAACCTCCAGGTCTGTGATTCATTATGCCTTCTAGAGTGACGTTTTCACGCAACATGAAGTGGAAATATTATATTGAATCCATTGCCATGTCAGCTGCCAAGAAAGTCGGTTCACTGTGTCGTGCGAGACGATTTTTCTCTCCAGAATCCAACTTACATTTCTATACGTCTATCATTCGTCTATTCTTAGAATATTGCTACTCACATATGGTCCAGTGCTCGTGTTATTTACATTGAGATCCTTGATAAAATCCAAAGAAGAATCGGCAATTTTATCGGTCCTGTTTTGGTGCAAGGAATATTGCTGTATGTTTGGGTCAGTGTTTGTGGCTAGCTAAATTTAAAGTTAAGACAGATGAAGACCGTCTTTTTCCCCATTCTCCATTTTGGCCTTGTGCGACATTTTGTAAATATTTACAAATAAATATCGCTCTTCTCTAAAGTACCCATGCTATTTAAATTTAAGCGCAGTACTCGAATGGCCTCAAGATATCATCAAATTATAGTTGACCCTGTTAGATATCTCCGTAAATACTATGCGAACAGATTCTTTTCTCGCTCTTCTCGCATATGGAACTCCCATCCGGCTCCATGCTTTCCTGCCAACTTCAATTTTCAAAAATTTAAATGCAATGCCAATCGCTATCTACTGTCCTCCTGATTACACGTTTCTCTGCCTACGTATCATTAATGTTTCCACACTTAGCAACCGTTGTGTCTTAGTGGCTTTACTCACTTTCATGAGGGATACTTGATGAGAAAACGGAAAAAAATATGCTTAGGGAAGAGTCAGTGACAATATCCAAAGTTATCCCTTTGTAGAACAAAAAAAAAAAGACATAAGCATATGTAGCTGTGATGAAATTCTTGATGTGATGAAGAAGAAGATAAAAGCAGATGACTTTTAGAAATGGCGAAGAATAATTAACAATCATTGAAAAAATATCAGAAATAAATGCAAGCAAGTAAAATAGGAATGTCTCAATGAAAGATGGGAAATGATCAATATACAAATAAAAACGAAAAGTGACAAAGTTCTGTTGTATCCCGGATTTATTTAAACTAATTCTGCTTTATCAATATGAAATAATTTCGCATATAAAATCGTGACATTTTAACAGAGTTCTAATTCACCTAATTTTCGCTCCTAATCATATTTACTTTTCACTCCCTCGCATTCTTCCTCGCAATGGTGTTGCAAGCTAGATAGTATTTCCGATAATATAGAAAAGGTCATCTCCCTACACTCGTTTGCAAACAAGTACTTGTTCGGCGATTTTAATGTGCACCATAGGCGGACTTAAACATTCTCTCACCAACCTTGCTAGCATCCAAACCCTTAACTTTTCAAACACTCAATCTCTCACGCTAGTGGTTGATTTTCCTACAAGTTTCCCTAGTAACCCTGACGGAAGTGTTTCTCGATCACTTTTTTACCATATGTGGTATGGTGCTTCTGCAGGTCATCTCGAGATTATCACCAAAAGCCAACGAAGGATCTATAATGTAATCGATTCTAACTTGGCATCTTGTCTTCAGTCACATTCTCAAAGACCTGATATGGCTTCGCGCTGTCGTTTCTCCAAATATTTTCATGGAAAGTGCCCTGATGAGATTTTTTCAAGGCCAAAAAAAAATTGATAATACACTTCGAAAATAGATTCATATTAATTCACATCATGCAAATGAATTTCTCTGAGGAAAAAGTAAAAATCGATTACGTTCTATCAATCCAGTGGGTCTAAAACTGATCGTATGTTGAAAGAAAGGAAACTAAAGCGGTTGTTTCAATTAATTTGAACAAGGATGTATATATATATATATATATATATATATATATATAATTTCGGATTAATTGCTTTTTTATGAGTTATCAAGATTTGTAGGTTATTTAAAGCCAGAATATTGATGCAGATTGCAACAATTTTGGGGGGATAATAAACAACTGCATGATAAAATGGACTACCAATACCATAATTTTCGGGAGAAGAGGTGGATTCATACATTTGCCAAATGGTTGGACAAATTAGATGTGGTATTCGGTACTTAGAAGTGGTGTTAATGGTTAGTAAGCTTGTCTCTCTCGATCAGTTACAACTGAATAGTGAGTTCGATCTCAAACTTTTGGCCTTGTGCCACATTTAAGTTACGCTTAGAAAAACATTTTGGGAATATTGGCGTAGTGTAATAGTTAGCAAGCTGGTCTAAGGTCAGTTACAACTGAAAACTGAGTTCTATTCTCACTTGGTGCTCCATACTTTCGGCCTTGCGCCACATCTAAGCTACGTTTAAAAAATAACTATGCCTCTCCCAAGGGTATTTGCACGTGAGTGAATATAACGAACCTAACGGGAACTTGAACTCGGCACAAAAAAAGTTCGTCAGAGCAGTTGCCATGAAAATATTTCTAGAAGAGAGAGAGAGATTGAAGACATTCACGTCGGCGAGAAAGTGAATGAAGTCCTGATGGCAAGTCAGGTTCGGTTAGATAGCAGTTCCTTTTTTAGATTTTGTCATGAACCTCGAGATTAATTGCAGGAGCACAAAAACAGATACGGTAATATTATTCAATGAACTGTCGGATGTTAGATTTCCTTGCAGTAGATGCAGCTCTTGTTATGTTTGATTCAAGGTAGGTGCCATCATTGCTTTCATTCCAAATTTCAGAGTATAATTTCGAAAAGACTTATCTTGAATCCTATTTCTTGGAACACCTAGCAGAGTATGTTTTTGTTTGAGATGCTCCTTATCCCAAATCCTATTTATATTCGTAAACTTTTTTTAAAAGAATTTTATTGAAGAGAATTTAAAAAAACAAAAAAAAAACAAATGGGATTTTATCAGATATTTAACCCTAGAACACTAACCATCAGTTAAAGTTACACCACTACTAACCATGGGTATATCATACCCGATTTTGAAAATATCAAAAAAAGATATTAAATATAAATCATTATTTGAAATATTTTACATACAGGCACTTCAAACTTTGTACTTTGAGTTAATATTAATAGGAACTGAAAAACATTATTTGGGTAAGAAAATTTGGTACTGAAAATTGTAATGAAAAATAGGAAAAATTGCGCTATATACCTATGGTTAGTGTTCTAGGGCTAATTCAAAACAAAATAACAGTTTTAACATGATCAAAGGAAACCAACTTTCTTGGGGGAATTTAAAGTGAGAATAATACTGAGGAGAGAAACCGAAAAAAAATAAAATCAACATCTTTTTCGCCCATATTCCCGTCAACAGCACTGGTACATACCAACCAATCTCTTTTTACTTTTATGTATCAATAAAAGCGTCGCCGTCGCCGCCGACATTACTTCGATCACAGGTGTCGCAGTCATAAAAGACAGCCACTTAAACAACAAGGAAACAAAAACGTCTGAATACTCAAAAGTTGTTTACAAAGGATTAATTGAAGCTTTGCACGTGATGTCTCCGCTTTACGTCATTTCAAAAGAAAAAGGCGCGACATTCGTCAACGATACGTTTTTTTTCTTCTTTTGGGAGGTGTTCTCCACTTTGACGTATGCGGAAAAGGCGTGTAGATGGCTATGGAAATATTGTGAACAGAGGGTGGGGTTTACTGTGTTTTATCCGATAAAGGAGGGTCGTACGCATTCAATTGCGTCAAACATTCATACCAATTTCTTTAATTCGGAAAACAATCGTATTTTTTCAGTAAGTGGACGAAATTGAATTCAATAAAATTCACAAGATATTAACATATTGTACCATGTCCCTTCATGACGTGGGCGAACACTACTCTCCACAACGTCAAATTTTTTAAGCCATTAACCCCAAAAATGAAACAGTTATAGCTATTGGGTCGATACCTATGGGTAATACAATGATTTATTTTAAGATAGCTATTAATTATACTGACTTTTCTATAATTTACACTAGGCTTTTTACTAGCCTATGATTTCTCTCTATATTTCTGAGATGAGGTATTATGTACACTATTTACATTATTTGAACTATTGCACTCATCTTTGTCCCGATATTTATAACAACTTTTCAGTGGTTGTGCGATCCGGTCTTCTTCAGGAGTTTGGCATGTCAACTGAACCCTTTATTTCGCTCACTAGGTCATATTTAATGGTGTTTAGTTATCAGTCATCTTCTGTTAATTTCTCTGTGAAATTTCTCCACTGCCTTAACCGGATATTGAACTCACAATCTTTGGGTCATATCACTGGATCTAACTAACGCCTTTATCCACTGTGCCACGTAACCTTCAGGAATTTTGTTGTTGTTGTAGGGTACTACTTATACTGACCAATTCTTTATCTAACATGTCTGTGTCGCCACATGACTTTTGCTCGGTGATGTAAGCAGCGGACGATCCCTTTCTTTACGCTGTATGGATGGTGTGATGTGAAATTGAGGTACTATCCAGTGAATGTCTAGGACACATGGCAAAGTGGATAAAGGCGTTGGTTACATCCAGAGAGAGGACCCAAAGAGTACGAGTTCACTTCCCAGTTAAGGCAGTGGGGAACTTTCAGAGGGAAATTAACAGGGGATAACTGATAACTGACATCCATTAAACATGGCACATGGAACTAGAACAGTCTACACCAGTGAGTGAAATAAAGGATTCCGTTTGACATTCCAACCACTTGAAGAAGGTCGGAGCGTACAACGGCCGAAACGTTGTAATAAATATGGCGACAAAGATGAAGACAATATTCCGAATAATATAAATAATGTACATAATACATCATCACAGAAATATAAACATATACTGAACGGCCGGGACGTTGTAATAAATATGGTGACAAAGATGAGGACAATAGTTCGAATAATGTAAATAATGTACATAATACCTCATCTCAGAACTATAGACGGAACTGAACAGTCGAAACGTTGTAATAAATATGGCGATAAAGATGAGGACAATAGTCCGAATAATGTAAATAATGTACGTAATACCTCATCTCAGAACTATAGACGGAACTGAACGGTCGAAACGTTGTAATAAATATGGCGATAAAGATGAGGACAATAGTCCGAATAATGTAAATAATGTACGTAATACCTCATCTCAGAAATATAGACAGATACTGAACGGCCGAAACTTTGTAATAAATATAGTGACAACGATGAGGACAATAGTCCGAATAATGTAAATAATGTACATAATACCTCTTCTCAGAAATATAGACAGATACTGAACGGCCGGGATGTAGTAATAAATATGGTGACAAAGATGAGGACAATAGTCCGAATAATATAATTAATGTACATACTACCTCATCTCAGAACTATAGTCGGGACTGAACGGCCAAAACGTTGTAATAAATAGGCGATAAAGATGACGACAATAGTCCGAATAATGTAAATAATGTACGTAATACCTCATCTCAGAAATATAAACAAAATTATACTGTCTTTTTTAGAAGCTTTATTAGGCTGTCTTTTTAGAAACCTCTAATTAATACTGGGGTTTTTGCAAACTTAGAATTATTTTCGTATAGGTTAGATATCTTTAATGTAGGTTGTTTTCTTTTTTTCAGAGTCATATAATCAAGACGGGATATTTATTTTTATTTTTTGCCTTAATACATGATTTTTTTTTTTAAATTAATTAATATCACATTTTTTAGAAACCTTTCGTTAATAACGATTTTCTTTTTAGAAGCCGGTATTAAATTTAGGATTTTTATTTTAAGTAGAATTTGTTTCAACACGCTGAGGCGTGTTCATATCCTTACAGTATTTAGTATTGTTGAAGTTACCGTTAGTATTTTTGTCGAGATTTATAAACTCTCCGTTTCGTTCAATTTTGCAAAGAAATCGACGAAATTTGAACAAGCTGATTTGTTTGAGAAAATACATTGATAAAAATCATGCTTCGCTGTTTGATAATTTCTGTTATTTAATTGAGTTTTAAAAGACTTCATGTTAAACAATTTTTTTTTAAGAAATTTTTTCCCTTTTTAATAAAAAAAAAATCTTAGGATTTCTTATTCTTGAGCATGTAACTTACAACTGGTTATGTCTAAATATTTCTTTGTGCAGCCAAATTTCATAATTTTTTTCTTTTGCCTTTTGATTTGTTTATAATTCTCGCAAACGCAGGAAACTGGATTCTTGTATATATATATATAAACTTAAAGAAAAGAAATAAAAAAAGAAATATTGCATTCTTATTAAATAATTATTAGTTATTTTAATCATTAAATTGTTGGTTTTTTTTTTAACAGTGGGAGCATTATTTATGCTAAATAATAAAACTGTATTATACTATTTTACGCACTAGTAAAACCAACTATAATTTGTACCACCTTAGCTGATTGGACTTCTCCCCTAAAAGTTGTTTTCGATGGATCAATGAATAGCTATTTTAGAGGGTGTGACGGGCGGACGGACACATTGACACTAATCAGAGAATTTTATACAGGGTTTCCATAAAGTTCGTATGCACTTTAAAAAAATATATAACTTCATTGGTATTTGCGATAGAAATAATCTGCAAAACTGATTAGATAGATAGATAGATAAACGTTTATATATATATATATATATATATATATATATATATATATATATATATATATATACAGGGTGTCCATAATGTTCGTGTGAAATTTTTTAAATTTTATAACTATTTGTATTTGCGATAGAAATAATCTATAAAAATGTCATAATGTTTAATGTATCTAGTTTTAAGTATAGCTAAAAGTATTTCAGGCATTACTGTAAATCAGTTGGCAAATGTTTTCTGTAAACTGCAAAATCGTATTACCCTTTGTATTGCTAATGGTGGAGGACATGTGGAAACTTAAATAAAATTCCAATAAAACCTTAAAAAATATAGATTTACTTCTTTCTAACACTTTTTACAATTTATTTCTATCGCAAATTCAAATAACTTTATCATTTTTTTAAGGTGCACACGAAATTTATGGACAAATAGTATATTGATTATTAGTCTTAATACAGGATAATTTTTTCTTTAAAAAACTACAATTGCTAAAGGATTTTTATTAAATTATACTTGATAACGTTTTTCTTTTGTTCCAATCACGATAATATAAAATCCGTCATTGTTTCTACACGGAAAGAGAAAAAAATTATGGAGCTTTACAAATATGTTCTCCCTGTACAAGGCGCAAGAACCACCCCAGGAAAAAGGTTACAGGGTAAGAGACACAGTTTATATGAATATGTGGGGAAAATAATGCTTAATCCTAGACATGAACATGTGAAGATTATAGTCATTGTAGAAGCATGATATATATGATAAATTTGAATAATTCAGCTGATCAAGATAACGAGGTATACCTGTTACCTGTATGAGAAGGGCTTGAGAAATACTTTAGACAAAGAATGGTTATAACTCCGGGAAAAAAAGAAATACAGATTAACATATATTGGCCCAATAACGACAGAAAAGCATCAATGTTGATTATTTACACATATATCGGCAGTGTCTATTCTTGACACATATGAACCTTTCAAACTTTTATGCCATCGGGGCTCACACTATCTTCCATCATGGAAGACACGAATAAAACTGGAGATCAATCTCTCGAGAAAATGTCGGTTGGTTCCACAAAAAGAAGACCAAATCCCGGAGTTTCTCATTTCATCTATTCGAATCTCGATTCTAGTTTTATTTTGAGTTTTTTCGCATCGCTCTTTTTTTTAATATTTTGTATATATTCGTATATATATTTTTATATATATATTATTTTTTATATTGTATCTTTTTTTATTTATTCTTAATTTCTCTCTCTTTTTCTTTTTTTAATCTTGCTTTCTCTCTTTCTTTAAATCTCATCTTTCTTCGCTGCTTTTTCCTCATCTCCTGGCGTAAGCACGTGAACAATATCGATTAAAACGAGATCAGGTCTTTTTTCCCTCCTTTTTCCCCCCTTCAGCTCTGGTCGGTTGGATTTCAGAGGATTAACTGCTAATCTGACCACTTACACTTGAATCACGATATCGAGCGTCTGTTGGCCGGGACTCAAGATAGGATTGAAGATATAAGAACAAAAAATAGTGACAAGGTGTGTTGGTTCCCAATACGGCGGAGTGACTCTCAGTTACTGTCGATAGATGCTGGCCTTGGAGAGGCCATTTCTCCTGTGTAATGGAGCGGCCGGTTCGGCTTTTCGCTGTCATTGCGTAGGTGAACATCACTTAAAGTCGGACATGCAGATTATCGTTGGATAACTGTAACTGATTGAAATATAATCCTGATGTCCTGCCGTGGTGACTGAACTTATTGAAAACATAAGGACAGGTGATTCACGCATGCGCAGCTTCGTGATGGAGAGACAGGATACCATTCCTTGAAAATCTTAACCTCTAAGATATATATGACAAGTAATTTTTATCGGTATACACGCACACATAATGAAAGACTTTTTATAGACATGTATAATATTTCACGCGTGAAGGCTTACGGGGTTATTTTTGTGTGATAGGCAGAAGATCAAAGAAACTAAATGCACTGTATGGATCAAAAACATGATCTCCTGAAGCTTTTGCCAAATTACACATTGTACCCACTTATATACTAAAACATGACGAATAGACAAATGTACAGATATACGGCATAAATTCATCTCTTCTTCCTCCACCTATGGGTAAATATTAGAACAGACTTGGGTGGCAACCAATCTCAATGAAAGAATACTCTAAATTCAAAACTGCATGTATCACTGGAAAAGCACATATTATTCAGCTAAGGAAAGATTTGGTTTGGTTTATTTTGTTTTACGGCATATCAACCTCAATGGGTTATTTAATGCCGTCAACATTTTTAGGATAGATTGGTATGAATAGAATATGTATTCTTTGGTTTAGATTGGTTTGATTTATTTTGTTTTACGGCATATCAACCTCAATGGGTTATTTAATGCAGGCAACATTTTTAGGATAGATTCGTATGAATAGAATATGTGTTCTTTTGTTTAGATTGGTTTGCTTTATTTTGTTTTACGGCACATCAACCTCAATGGGTTATTTAATACCGACAACATTTTTAGGATAGATTCGTATGAATAGAATATGTTATCTTTGGTTTAGATTTGTTTGGTTTATTTTGTTCTACGGCTCACCAACCACAATGGGTCACCCAATGCCGACAAAAATTTTTATTGCTGGAAAATATTTTTTTGTCAAAAATCAGTTTCTGGTAATATATTTCCTTCAAAAGTGTATTGCTGGTAACATTTTTTTAAAAATAATGCTGGTAATAGTTAACTATTTGTTCAAACCTGGGACCCTAACAGGTGCTACGAGCCCGGCTCAGGGTGGGCCTGGGAACACCAGCAATTCAGAGGTGGTTTCACGCTCCTCAAAACCTCCTGAGATTTCTGCGTCGTCTCCTGCAATTTTCCAGGATCATTTTATTTATCAGAAGTTGATCTTTGCAGCCATATGAACCTCTACTGCATCCCTTCTGTTCCAGCGGGAGAATGCTGTTTGTTTCGAAAAAGGAATAAGTACAGTTCGTCAGTACAGACGTGTTATCGGTCTATAATTTTTCGGGTCGTCTGTTTCAGTTGTTTTTGGTATGAGGTATGTAATACTTTCAGTAACCCATTCCGGGATTTTATTGGGATTATTTACAAGCGTTGATAATGTTTTTGCAAGTATGTCATGGGTAGATGAGAGATGATACAGCCAGAAATTGGGCAACTTGTCATTTCCTGGGGATTTTCATTTTTGGGATTTCGTTAGTGCTTGCCTAACATCATCTGTGGATATATTTTCCCATTCTTGCAGAGGTGTATCCAGCAGTCGTTCTTCTTCACGCCGTATCTATTCTGCATTTGGGTTACATTCATTTGGGTTGCTCCAAATATTTTCCCAAAATATCTGTACATTATCAATCGATGGTGGCGTTTCGACATGTATAGGTGTTTTTCCAATTTCCCTGTAAAATTTCTCAAGATCTGTTCGGAATATTTTATTTTGGCGATAGAATCTACAATGTTTCTCGTATCGTCTTGTTCTCTGTGCTTTTAGCTGAAGTTTCTGTTTCAGCATTTCCTTGATCGATGGAATATCAATTAGGGATTTAATGCTATATTTCCGTTTGATCTTTTTGGATTTACGTGTGGAAATATTAGGGTTTCTGGTGAGCTCATCTAATATAGACAGCTCACATCTGATTTGTTTTATTTCTCGTATCAGTTTGGTTTTCCAAGCTGGTTCTCTGTGTCTGTTAATTTTATTTATTGTTTTGACACCAAGCTTCCGAGTCGCTGCTAGAGCTGTTGCGTATATGACGTTGTTAACTTCTGTGATGTTTCCCGGTGGTATATCTGTTAACAGTGTTTCCAGGGCAGCATTGTATATTTTCACGATGTGCTTGTTGGGATTTGTCATATGGATTTTCGGGAGCTGGTCTCTGTCTGACAATTGTATGAAAGTTACTCTGCAGAGTACTTGGATGACGTCATTTTTCGCTTCGGTGATTTCAGCTTCGTGGTTTTCAAGGAATTCTAAATTAATATACCTGGAGTCATCTTCAGTGACAATTTCTGGAGAACTAGAGGTTGTGCCTAAGGTAGAATCTTCGGTTTCATTTCCTGGGAGATTATTTCGTATTTCATTCGCTTTAGCGTCCACCTCATCCTCTGTCGCATTCTTTATTTCAACATTCGTCTCAACAGAGTTTGAGTGATGGGTCATAGTATTTTGTCTTATATCTAATTTTATCTTATCTATTTCTGCCTTTGAGAGTCTGTTGTTTCGCATGATATCTCTGCGGACATTGGCAAGCATGTTTGGATTGAGGTTAGGTCTTATATCATTTCCCACCATATTTCTCCATATTTGGTATGTTTGATTGATGGTGTTCTTTGCTGGGTTTTCGAGTGCAGTGAAGAAGGTTGTCATAATTTGTCGATACTCTTCGCGGCTCCATTTCGTTCGTTTAATTTTTACTAGTCGATTTGGCATTGAGACACTTGGTCCAAGGTTGGCGATAATCCGGGTTTGGTGACCTAGTGTCTCCTCGTGTGTGGAAGAGTTTGTTCCAGTGACAGACTTTTCGACCTCAGACTGGTTCCTCTCTGAGGGACGCGGCCCTTGTTGTCCCGGTTGACGGCCGATCCGGTATGAGATATTATTCGTATTCATTGAAATTGGTAGAGATGCGTTTTAACCTTGACCGCCAAGGGGTAATTTTGTTCAGATTACCAGCTTTAGGACGAGACTCGAAGAAGGTCCAAGAGCAAGCCCAGATTTGAGATACTGGGTTTATTAATATATCGAAGTTAAAAGTTCATAACAGTGTATGGTATTCAGTTGGGTAGATAATACTAAGTTTTAACTTAGTGTAAGTCCGAGAGACACCTCCAAGTGGGATAATTAGATTTCAGTATATATACATAAAAAAAAAAAAAAAAAAAAAAAATGGACACGGGTGTCCGGTTAAGGTCTTGGGTGGGGTTTAAAACTTGAAATACAAGTTAAAAAAATTATTAGAGGAGAGAAAAGGGAACTGAAAAGCTAGGAATTAACTTGAGACATTAGGATTTACAATCATATCAAACTGAAGGAAAAGTATCATTCAAAGATGCTACATTTACCATTTCTTACAACTTCGGAGCATGGCACAAGTGACTCTCCAAAAATGTTCAATTTTCCGTCGCCAATGACAGATACTTATCAAATTTTATGGGGTAGGCTGCACTTATACTACAGATTGGTAGGGGGGAATATCGAAGAATTCATTAAATAAAGGGGTAGGAGCAAGGGAATAAAAGTTATACTTTTCCGGTCATCTCGCAACCTACTTGCCGCTGAAAGATATGTTTTAAAATTTTCACTCAAAGAGATGATAGACAAAGGGCAGAGCATTGTAGGAAAATTACACCTGTAGCCACGAAAAAAAACAAACAAAAAAAAGACAAAAAAAACAGAAAACACAGATATAATACAATATGATCCCTGTCAGTGTGGACATATCTACATGTACATTCAATATATATATATATATATATATATATATATATATATATATATATATATATATATATATATATATATATATATATATATATATATATATATATATATATATATATATATATATATATATAGAGAGAGAGAGAGATTAACAAACATGTACATATACACGCACCGACAGAGATATGGGATGCCTAGGGTAAAAAAAAAAAAAAATGGACACGGGTGTCCGCTTAAGGTCTGGGTTGGGGTTTAAAACTTGAAATACAAGTTAAAAAAAAAAATTATTAGCGGAACTGAAAAGCAAGGAATTAACTTGAGACATTAGGATTTACAATCATATCAAACTAAAGGAAAAGTATCATTCAAAGATGCTACATTTACCATTTCTTACAACTTCGGAGTTATTATTATTATTATTATTATTATTATTATTATTATTATTAAATCTTCCACAGGTTTCTTAGTTTTTGATCGCAGTTCCTCAATTATGGATATTCTCTGTCAAATAGAGGAGGCGCGGTGAAGTAATGGATAAAGGCTCAGAAGAATCGGAGAGCCGAGTTCGAATTCCAGTCGAATCCATTACATTCACTTTCGTGCTAATACCCTTGGGGAAAGGTGTGAATCCTCTTCTTCTCCCCAGCCAGCTATGGATAAATAGCAGGACAGACAGTGATAGCAACTGGTCTACCACAGAAAGAAATGGTAACATACCGCGTAAAAAAAAAAATATGTTTCGTCAGTCATGTATCGAAAGATACATGATCGCCAATGCGTTTATCACGCATGGCATATAACTGACTCAATCAAATAGTAACTATACATTTCGCAGAATATTTGAAGTAGGAAGCTAGGTTTCCTAAGAGATGAAATACGTGGCTTTATTCGGATTTTCTAAATGTAGGTCTTTATAACTATAATATATAGAACTCAATATCCCAATGATAACTTGGACAATAATAAAATTTCTAACAAGTATTATTATTATTATTATTATTATTATTATTATTATTATTATCATTGGAGCGCTAAAATGAATTATTAACTCGAAATACTGGCGAGGTTTGTAAAAAAAAAACTGATTCATCATACTTATATATACTGTAAAACACTCCTATCATTAATCATCTGAAAAAAAATGTAACAGAACAGAATTACAGGCAATAGTGAAACATTAATGTTGCACGCGTAAGAGTAAGGAACTAAAGAAATACACCAGTATTACGAAGAGGCGAAAGAAGAATAAATGCTGATGATATGTGTGTGTTTAGAGAGCGATCTTTTGTCATAGTTTCAGTTCCTTTGCCTGACTGCTTTTGCTCTAGAGAAACGTTTATGATATAGCTTGCTGAGTGAATTAACTACATTCTGATATAGCTAAAATAGTTCTGTAATAATTTATGCAGAAATAAAGTGGACACGTCTAACACCCCAGTGTGTTTTTTATACTGTCAAGTAATATATATATATATATATATATATATATATATATATATATATATATATATATGTGTGTGTGTGTGTGTTATAAGGGATTATATTAAACACATTTTAAAATCACTACACGAAAGCGTTCATGTTTCAATGATATGATTCTACTTATTCAGGCGATGGTAAGTATTTGGTAAATAAATCATTTTTCAGGTAAAGATAAACTGTGTCGGCAATTTATATTTAATTCACTCTTGGGTTCTTCAGGCGAAGGTAAGTATCTAGTGATAAAATAATTTTAAGGAAATTTAAAAATATAGTTTTACCCCCTTTCCAAAAGTCAAATAGGGTGAATAAGATCAGCATTAAAAACTGGCTTCTATGTATGGATTGATTAACCAATTAAATGTTAGATCTACGTTAAATAGAAAAGTAAGTTCAGAGGTTGGAGGTGGGTGAGTTATGTTTTCATGTCATGTTAAACCGGCACATAGACAAGCCATCATTGACGAAAGTGGAAAATGTCAGCGACAAATGTATCGTGATTGTTGACAAATATGACATGTTCAATTTTTTGCGGGGTTAGGAGGATTAAAATTAACAAAATTTAAAAAATATATATATATATACATGAAGCTTCTTAAAGGGATTTGTAAATAAAATAAAAATGTGGAACATCTATATATGATATGAATAATACTAACTGGACGCAATATATAACAATATTTAAGCTGAATATACAAAATAGGTAATTATCCGTAAGAAATTATGGCTATAGAATATGGTAATACGTAATTTGAAAAATTAATGTAACTATATTTTTAAGAAAAAAGATAAACTGTGCCGACAATTTACATTCAATTCACCTCTTTTAGTTTAACAGATTTTTTTTTTTGTCAGCAAATTTGATTATTCTTAATTTTTCGTTTGCATTCATATTAAGCACAGTTCATTTAAAGATTTACATGTTCTATTTTTGTTTAATATTTAGCTTTTCATGAAGGGTTTTAATAACTTACTTATTTAGATATTTATAAAGGACGTCCTTTTTCTGTATGCATTAGTGAACGATGATATATGTTGGTACCACTTACATTTAAATGAATTCTTGGTACTTCTGATATAAAATTTCTTAACTGTTGGATTTTCTATAGGAGAAATATTAGGTTGGTGCAAAAATAATGATGCAATAATGTCGCTTTTTGACGTATTTTTAACATCAAAAGACGACATTATTACGTCGTTATTTTTGCAACAACCTAATAGTACATAAGTAAACAAGAGAGTCTGCTTTACATCTGTTTTGTAATGGATACTCTTTAGAATTTCTAATGATTGTCCGTTAAAACACATATATATGATAAAATATAGTTTAATATTTATGAGTTAAAGTCAGTAATTAACATTTATTCTGATTTATTATTTTCATAATCATATTATTACTATTTTTACTATATAACCTTTATTATTGTTTTTATCTTACTTTTATTTCATTCTTACTATCATTTGGAGTTTCTACTCCTAAGCCATCAGCGCTTCAGTAGAAAGGAAGACGAATTCTAGCCTCTACATACGAATGTAAACGAACGCCAGAGGAGCAAGAGTGCTCTATTCATTAATGAAGAACGATGCGTTAGCGCTAACAGCTGCTGTTTATGGGATTCGCCCATTACTCAACAGTGCCCAACAAAGATTTTCGAGAGCGTTATATATATATATATATATATATATATATATATATATATAACACCAAATTTATTTCTACTAGTGTCTAGTTTCACTGATGAGCTGTAATACATCGAAACATGCCTGTATGCGAATAACCTTATATATATTTATATATATATATATATATATATATATATATATATATATATCGTGTACATGCACGTATGCATGCTATTTCATACGAAGTTCGTAAGTACTAACATGCATACGTTTGTATGCCTTTCAGTCGCTGTATATGTGAGCGTCATTCCAAACAAACACAGAAGAAAAAATTCTTCCACCACACACAAATAAAGCATAAACAGATCCACTTTTGAAAAAAATAAACCAGTTCATCTGATGATTGTGAAAGCGTGAATCCCGGGGTCTCAAAGTATCATATACAAACAGCATGTATTAACTCTATCACGGTTATTGATCCGAGAATTTCCGCAACATAATATATGTTTAACCAAATCCTACTATGTGGATAAAAGACATTCGAGATGATCGAGTTGCTATAGTATTAATGTTGATGTCCAATATATATTTTTTACGTAAATAGCTGATCATATAACGTCTGATCTATGGACCACTGTTTTGATTATTTAGAAGTGAAAAAAACAAAAAAAAAAACATTATAAGTACAGTATTCAGAAAGACAGAAAATGACGATTGTGGCTACATTTAATGTTTTTAAGATTGTATTTAATGGGAACCTAAGAAGCCAAAAGATATTTCAGTAGGCGAGAGAAGTAAATATTAGAATAAAACTCACCTTCAAATCTTTAAATTTCTACGGTAAAACCGTGAAACCTACCTGTCAATAACATGCGGCATGTAAAAATCGAGAAGTCGGTTTACGAACGAGAAAAGCTCGTCTGAAAAATGACTGCAAAATATTTATAAAAAAGTCACAATATTTATAGAAAAGGTGGCAGCAATGCGTTGATGCTAAATATTAATGTTCTGTAAAAAAGGAAAACGATGCTGGGAAAGTGACTAAAGCCAAAATGTCCTGCGAGAACCTATAACGTTTCAGATTAATCTTCGCATATTATTAAGAAAATCTATATACATAGAAGAAGCACCAGATCAGACGTTACAGCAACAATATTCAATGTCCAGTCGAATGATAGACATATAGGAGATTAGATCAACACTGAGAACCAACTCTCCTCGCATCAGTATCTTATTATATGTGAACGGGTATAAATTCTTTGGGAAGATATTGGAGTGGTTTTCCGTCTTGTTTTCTCCAATACGTATTACCCCGAAAATCTAGAGTACATCCATAATTCTGCTATTTAACCCATATTGGATGGGGATGAAATTAATTTAAGGGCATCTGTATCCAGCTGAACGATATAGGTGAGTCTGGATTGAGAATTAATCTAGCCGATGACTTTGATCGCCGACATAATCTACCCTCTACACTTCTTAGTCTGTCCACAACTTCATATCGTTTATAGGTGTTAGTAAGTTTTTTTTTTTTTTTTTTTTTTTTGGCATCGCTACTGGTCACTGTTCTATCAATCATTTACACAAATCTGGTGAGAAGATACATCCTTGTCTCGCTCCCCTTACTATTTTTGTGTAACTTCTCAATTATTTTTTTCTTTATGCAGGCGTTTTGATTCCATTATATTCCCAGATTATTCTAAAAAGGTTTAGCTTTCCTAGCAGTTCAAATATCCCTTAACAATAGGTCTGTTTAATCTATAAAACATAAGTGTATATCCTTCTGCATTTGCATTGCTCTTACCGACATTCTGATTATGATTATAGCATTTCTTGTTCCAGTGTTCCTAACAATGTACTATTGTTCGTGATTTATTCCCTGTCTAATTAAGCTTCGTGATCTGTTCATTTGAATTCGGATTATTAGGTTAGTTATGTAGCTCATTAATATGATTGTCCGATGGAGCTCGCATTCATTTTCACTTGGTTCTTTAGGTAACGAAGATCAATCACCTTTTTTTCTAGTACATCATCACTGCCATATATTTCTTTTATTAGTCCTGTTGTCTAAGAATGAGAGCATTTCTGTTACGACCCTATTCTATATTTCTGGTATAAGGTGTAACCATTTACACTGTTTCCATCATTCGGGCCTCTGTCTTCATCTTTATTGCCATATTCACGAAGTTTCAGCCGTTGTACACTCTGCCCTTCTTCCGTTAATATACTTTGAAATTTAGTCCACGTGGTTAGATTGTTCTAATTCTAAATATCATGCTTTTTTGGTGGGGGGAGATATCTCAGTTTCAGTTAAGGAGACCTGGTCCAAGGGATAAAAGCCTCAGTTAAACTAAACCAAAAGTGACTGTGACTCAAACAGTTGTAGCCACAGCAGAAGAAACAAATAACTTGCGTTGTGTCATAAAGAGAATTAACTGGACTTGACGTATCTAAAAAAAGGGCGTGGCATGTGGAATTAAATGACCTGTCTAATTAGCATAGCTAAGGGATAAACTACATAAATAATCACAAGGTAGCTTTCGGTATGCAAATATCTTTTGTTGACTGGCAGAGAGGGTTCCCTCCTCTGTCAATAATATTCACTCAAGCACAGGGGACAATACAATCCCCAGGCGGTACCTATTGCTGCAGGGGTCGTTAGCTGTCCCAATATGTGAAAGTATCGAAGGGGCATGAGGTTTTCTTTTCCTTTCTGCGGATTTGCTGTTAAACCCACTTTAAACTGACCTTGTGTCACATTCGGTAGCGACGTGGGCGTACTGAAAAACCACACTCTCGGTATGCGAGAAATGACTACCTCTTGATTGATAAAATACGAAGTGAATTCTACTTTACAACAATAATCACGCCGATATAAAATCCATTGACTTTGTTGTTGCTCGGTTTTAGAGATTTTCCGGCAAGATTTAGAACTAAACAAAAAAGAAAAAAAGTACAATGAAATGAATGAGAAATCGTATCTTTTTTGATCATGGCTGGATGTGAAGGCTTAATCAAATTTTCAAAAATGGCTCATTCAATGAAACTGGAAGATTTGACTTTTGACGAGATAAGTCATATAATGCAGAAAATATGTAACCTAGAGAGGGATTACTAATAAAAGAAAGCATAATTCATGGCTAGCTGACAGGGAGCTGTTTGAATCATATAAAACATGAGTCCCGGTATTGTGAGTTTGCAAAACCCTGCAGAGAATGTCAAACAATTGAAGAATTAAATTTAAATGAGACTAATTGAACGCACCATTACAAAATGTTGTAACAATTACAACTTGGAAATATGTCCTTGAACGCATACATTGATTTTGTTCAAGAATAGAAAAGTGTTTCAAAAAATGAAAACGGACATGATAATTTAGAGATCAGTGAAAGCAAGAATAACAAAATACCGATTCTGTGGATATAAACACGAAATAAAGAAATGCGCAGCCTTTGTAATGTCTTGCAATGATTGTCTAAAAAAAAAAAAAAAAAAACGAACCATTTTCAAGGAGTGTTCAAAGGTAAAAACTAAAACGTGGGATGAATTGAACAAGCACAAAAAGACAAAACTAACACCGGAGAGTTCTCGTTGAAGAACAAAGAAAACAATTAGTAAGAATTTGTATAAACAACGTAGATTTGGATATGTAAATGGACACAGGCAGGAAAGTAACGCTAATATCAAAACATTTCTGGAGCATGTATGGAAACCAATCTTACGTGAAAGCCAGCTGTAGTTACGCCATTTCGATGAACGAGTCATAAAAACATTGCAATATTTTGAATTGTATAATAAATTTGAGATAATAATCATCATTGTTGCAAATTTAAAACTAAAATAATGAACTAGTTGGAAATGATGCATATAACATTAATTCTAGAAAATTAATTAACGCAGTCACGATTGAAGAAACAGGTATGTTAAACTATTGTTTCTGGGATATTCCAATTCAAATAAAAGGGTGTTACCATATAAAGCGATAAGAGAATATTAAAATTAGTCGTAACCAAAATAAAATCGAACTTGAATCCTTGTTAGGATTAGTGAATTTTTAGAGAAGATATGTACCATAATCTACAGATGTAACGGAACCATTTTCTAGACTGACAGAAATAAAAGCTAATTCCATACGGACAGAAGAACAACAAATAATTTGTTAAGTAAGTTAACTTCTGCAAAGAATCCAGTGGTGAAAGAATTAGTCACTACAGATTCCAGTGACAATTTGTTTAGTTTAAAATTTGTAAATACAGTGTAACCCGGATATAAGAGACCCTGATATAAGAGAAACCCGGATACAAGAGAGATTTTATCTGGTCCCAAATTAGAGCCATACTTACCAAAACAAAATAGACCAAACCCGGATATAAGAGAAACCCGGATATAAGAGACTTCTTATCCGGTCCCGACAACTCTCTTATTTCCGGGTCACACTGTATGAGGAAAACTTCATCGGTTGTTTGAAAACTTGCTAATGGTGAATATTTTTAAACATGTATTAATTGAATTTGAATATTGATTTTGATGTTTTTCATTTTGAAATTATTAAACATTTTTTTTTTTTTAACGTAAATAAAATTGTTTTACCTCTTAATAGATTTTCAACTCACGTAGTTGTCTAAACTCAACGAGATCCGGAAAAAATGTAGTGAAACGGATAAAGCTTAGAGATACATTACGAAATATTTAATTCACTTTATAGTAATTCACCATTAAATAGATATTATAATAAACCAATTTTTGACTAACTTATTCCAGTTTGAATTCTAAGAGATATGGGATTCAGTTCTAAACTCAAGTATATCACGCAGCATATTTTGAATGAAGAAAACTGCGTCTTATACTCAGATGATTACGTTATATATGTTTCTGTAAAATTAATGTTTATTCGTAATCCGATATTTTTATTACTTCAAACATTATCATAGTGGCTACTTTGTATTCGAAAATGGGATGTTTATTTCAAATAGAAAATATCCACTATAAATATTTTAATATTTATATATATATATATATATATATATATATATATATATATATATATATATATTGCTACAAGTTCGTAACAATATATATATATATATATATATATATATATATATATGAAGAAATATAGTCTTAAGGTGTGCTATATTTATGGGATAAAGTGCTCAATATCAGAGATAGAGCTTGTGTAAATATAAAAGTGACCATAGAAGTTAACACTTAGAGGCGACAGTTTTTTTCATGCTATATGCAATCGTGGCCCGACGATTGCATATAGCATGAAACAGACTGTCGCCTCTAAGTGTTAAACTCCATGTTCACTTTTATATATATATATATATATATATATATATATATATATATATATATATATATATATATATATATATTGTTAGGAACTTGTAGCATATAGATAAACCACGGGTTTAAAAAAAATGAAAAACATGGGATCCTTTCTCGGTCTTCACTCAGGAATGGAAGCGACACAAGGGGTCAACGAAGAACAGACACAAGACGATGGATTTCAAAATAAAATATTTATTTATGAATATATAAACAGGTAAAGAAAGGAAAAAGAAAATTCCTTTAACAAAGGGGAGGGGGACCA
>OZ010595.1:20176923-20259423 GCA_963932145.1 Acanthosepion lycidas | reverse complement strand
TATGTGTGTGTGTATGTGTGTGCAAGATAAATGTGGTCAATTACCCTCCATGTTCTCTGGCTAAAACCACTTATAGAAGCAGAATTTAAATAAAAATAAAGACATTGCTATTCACAATCCGATAAATGTTTGAATGTTTCCTTTTCTTTACCTCCGGGTCAGAGTTTTAAAGAGACAAATTCAAAAATAAACACAGTAATAACTCTATAAACAGTGTACAAAACGTTGTTAACAGACTAACAGTATATAATGGCTCCTGCTTTTGTTTTGTGTGGTCCATCAACATTACGGACTTTATTTAAAGGCAGATAATACATTTTAGGTTGTAAGAATTTTGTGGAGATAAGAATAATTTTACTTATACAAGTTCTACTAATTAACCCATAGCTGAGGAGAGAAGAGTGAATTAATGCTTTTCTCAATGGTTTTTGCGCGTAAATAAATATAACGAAAACGAAACATATTCTCAAGCGGTCACCCATCTATGTACTGACTAGCCTCCACTTTGCTTAATTTTGCTGACCGCCCAAGAAGCAATGTTTCAGTATAAAGGTATATTCATTTATAGCGGACTTAATGAAAACACCAAGCCGCGTTCGAATTTCCTTCTAGTCACCTACTTTTATTCTTGCGCAGATGGCGAAAATTCATGAAGTAAACTTTTCACATACCAGCTGGAGATCCTACCAGATTTGATTATGGTGAGTGCACTCTTAAGAATATAAAACGCGCATAATACAGTGTTGATACTAGACAGAGAAGAATCTAGGCCTCTTAGGTTAGGTAATAAAGAAAAGTGAAATGAAACGAATAACCATGAATTAATGTTCTTTGGTTGGTTGATTTTGTTTAGCGGCATATCAACATCTCTATGGGTTATTTAATGCAGAAATCTAAATATTTGTACATGATTCTATATACATACATACATTTACTCTGAAAGCATTAATTTTTTTCTTTTTTTTTATTTAGATATACCAGCAAAATTGTCTAAATCGAGTAACAGCAAAATTGTCCAACTGTTAGATTAAGCTTTGAACCGTTGTATCTTAGAAATGATTAAATATATCTTACTGGAATTCTCCGAGGTTTTTATGACACTATTAGACTACACTTGGAATGTATAATTACTCTCCTAGCTTAACAGAAATATCGTGATGAAATCGATCATAAACGTAAATTACAAAGCTATGGATCGGAAGCTCATAAATTAACTTCATATATATATATATATATATATATATATATATATATATATATATATAATTCCTGTTTTTTCGCCATCTCTAACTTTATTACTTTCTGTCCGGGAGTAACAAGTTGACTCAACGTTTTACCCACAATTTTCGAGTCTTTTAACTGATCTTTGAACTGTCATAGCTGAAACTCCTCTCTCACGTGTCATTTTCTTATGGATTGATTACTAATTGATCGCTTTAGCTCTAAGTTGAAATGATGACCCCTCCTCTTGTTGTGAACTTCTGATCCAGGTTTTCCTCTATACTGTTCCCTCTTTTTTAAACTTATTCATCGTTCCCTTGATGGTAATTGAACAGACTTTGAAGATGGAAGACAGGTTATGAATGCCTGAAAGAATTTCATTCTCGCCATTGCTCATTTTGGAAGAACGTGAGGCTAACACAAAATGACTTTAACCTATTCTCTTACAAGCTGAATAACTAAAAGGGTTTTTCAGTGATTCGTATTACAAATGTCAAGATGGCTAAACGTCTAATCTCCAAAACCTGACAGAAAATTAGCTTAGCGCTTTTTTTTAGAAATAAACATTTTGTTAGATGGACATCCTAACGCTAACCCTAACCCGATGCCGTAATGCGATTTGAATAATTTTCCTGTTACACCCGATAGTGTTTCTGTCTATATTTCTGAGATGAGTTATTATGTACATTATTTACATTATTCGGACTATTGTCCTCATCTTTGCCGCCTTATTTATTACAACGTTTTGGTCGTGGAACTAGAACAGTCTACGCCAGTGAGCTAAATAAAGTCTTCAGTTTGACATTCTAAGCACCTGAAGAAAGCCGGAGCGTACAACGACCGAAACGTTGTAATAAATATGGTGACAAAGACGAGGACAATAGTCTGAATAATGTAAATAATGCCGGTACAGTTTATAGATCATAAAATATATTGTTCGCAGTTTGACTATAAAAATTTATTCTTATATTTCTTTAGTGTTAAATTCATTGTCATCTTAGTAGAAAAATGTATTTTTGATCATTTTATTCTAAAAAAAAAAATAGATGTCCCGTTGATTTTTGCTAGGGTGGTTAACTATTTTCCCATATCTGAGACTCTGACAGATAATGCCATTCCGTTTCACAGTGGACCTGGGAAAACAGTAGTTAAGAAATGATTTCACGGTACTAAAAACCTCCAATCTTCTGATCGGAAGTTTTTCTGTCGGATGTAATTTATCGTTATACCAAAAATGAACCGTGAATTGTAAAAAACAGAATGTAAAATTGTCAGCAAACTAGGAATTGGAGAGGAAAACAAGTTTATCTTGTGTGTTTAACAGTCGAATGTGACTCCAAATTTCATTTAAACAGAATAAGATGCATTTCAAAAGCTAAACCCATTAATAAACAAAACATTTCGCCATGAACTACGAAAATATGACTGACCCGCTATATAATATCAACCCTTTTCTATGAAAGTGAATGTTAGACAATATCCTCCCACAAGATGAAGAGAAGACTGGGAGTAAATGTAAAGTTGTTCTCCAGAAGGATGCTGAAAATTCCATGGACGTAAGCCTTAAGTAGCTCAAAAGTCTTAAGGGAAATAGAAATTAAAAGGACACGTATAATCAGAAAGTGCCAGCTGAAATTTCTTGGGAGCATAATAAGGAAGAAAGGCCAAGAAAATTTAGCACTCAATAGACATATGAAAGCGAAAAAGCAAGGGGAGATCGGACTATCTACCTTGTGCGGGTGGGTGGGAAAATAGGGAGGGGTATAAGGGCTGACAAAAAAAAAAGAAAGAAAGGTTCTCAACAGTTACACTGGATAAGAAGTTATAGAGTGACATGACCTTAATGGAAGCTGAATATGGAAGAAAAATAATTTACTTCGCGTCTTATGCGGTAGCCAGATAGACGATTCTGGATTCATAATGGCAGTGAAACATTTCTAGCAACATTCTCAAGAAATCATGGTAATTCACAGAGAACAAAGGAAAAACTGGAGCGCCAAGATCATTTGGATTCGGAATGAACATGACATCAATCTACAAGGTAACATTAGTAAATTGTGGCCCTTTTATACTTTTAATTTCATGCATGTGCGTTTTTTGCTTTTGATTTTGTCGACTGCACAGTATAGAACAGTAATTTGGGTACCATCCGTCAGAAAAAGAGCACTCTGATTCAATTCACTCCGCCAGATATTTGGAAACGGCATGCTGTAATGTAATGCATTCACGCTGGAATCTCCAATACGAACATATAAGAGTGAGAATAAATCTGAGGAGAGTGCAGAGGATTCGGAAAAAAAGTTGGATGAGTTTAATAGTGATTACGAAGGTGTTTGGTGGCGTTACTAGTGATAGTGACGTTATGCCTTTATTCATCTTCACACAATGTCTCAGAATCAACAAGCAGGCCTAAACCCTGTGCCTTGAGAAGGTAGTGTTGCCCTGGGTCAAAAGGTTGGCTGTTGGAATATCCTATGTCGGGCGATAGCACCCTGTACCATGCCACACAAGCAAGAGAACATAATCGTGGTTGTCAGACAATCTCTGCGACTACGTCACCCCTTAAATATGGCCACCTAACTTTCCAGACTGCAACTCCCTTGTTTATTATTTGTAGAGCGCAGTTGAGCCAGAGACTAAAAATCTCCTTGTAGCACAAAAGATGAACTGAATGCAAAGATTATGGCAGCATTCACCAACTTAAACAAGGAGACCCTCAAGTAGAATTACAGGAGATTCCGCAATCTCCTGGAGGTCAATGGCTATTTTATTGAATAAATTTACTTTTTAGTATTTCAATATATTTTTCTGTAATTTTGGTAAATATATCGGTAAAAATGAAAGTTCAATGTTATTTTCATGTTTGTGTAATTTCGACGACAATGTATCCACCACACCCTTTATATATGCAGAGATCCTGTTAAATTCTCAGATTGTATCCTTTGTCAAAAATTGACCCATTATATTCTTTAAGCATTCGTAGTTAAGCTCAGATGTTTTGGCAATCCTTTTTATATATATTTTTTTATATTTTATTTCACTGTTTGTAAGATTAAGTCATTTAGTTAAGTTTCATACTTGAAAACGTTTGGACGATCATGTGTTTTAGGATTCATAACTGACTTGGCAGAAGATTTTCCAGTAGTAGTTTGTCATTGCTTTCTACGGAAAGTCTGACCTGCTATTCAAACCTATAGTGGGTGGGTGGAAAGTTTCATACCTTCCACAAAGGTATGCCTGTGAATATGTGAATCTACACTGACCGGGTTTCGAACCCTGACCTATGATTTCTCATTACGAACTGATATTAATTAAACTACGACTTTCATCGATTTGTACCGTTGCCAGTATACATACGCGAATGATACATCACTGTGTAATTACTTTATAATACTATTTTAACCCAAAGTAAGGTAATGCAGCCCCTAATACGCAAGTGGTTACTGAGTTTTAAAGGATATGAGAAAAAGAAATTAAAAAAAATATATTAGGGAAAGAGAACAGTAAAAGAACAGAAATTAAGAAGACAAATAATGGCAATGGATATTGCATTTAAATTCTTGAAGATCAAATTTGACAGGAAAGCAAGAGTCCAGGAGAGAGTTCCACAAGTGAGAAGTTCAATAAACGCAAAATAAATCTTAGGGTACCATCTTGTCATTTCAATTGTAAAATGATTAGATCTGACTGCTAGTCTCGCAGTGCGCTTAAATTCGTAACATGTATCTACCATGAATGGTCAACAGAACAGTTATAAGGAAAATATTTTTAGAAAAGTCAGAAGCAAGTTGCATTCGATTCTTTGTACTTTATCAAGAATCTCTAATTATATATTTTAATCATTTTACCCAAGTAAGGCAATAAAGCCGCTAAGAATCAAATTTTACAAAGCAGTAGAGAATATGAGGAAAAATAAAAGAGGAATTAAAAGAGAGAATGATTGACATCGCATTTAAATTTTTGAAATCAAAGTTGAGCGGAGAGCAAGAAACCAGAACATTTATCATGAAAACAATTATAGAAAATACACAGAGAAGATGGGTAATGACGGTGGGAATGTGACTGAATCCTAGATGCCAGGTCAGGACATATAATGTTGTAGAATCTTCTTTGGATTTTTATTAACAATGTCTAAAACATAGCAGAAGCACCGGACCAGATTAGGCAATACATGGACGACTCACAGATTTATAAATTTTAAGATATATTATGGAAAGAAGAATGTAGGGTACTCTACTTGTGACACAGAGGCCAACGCCATTGCAGCGGAAACTGGCTAGTGATGTATTTGGACTAAAATTCTATGTAATGTTTATCTTTAATAATAGCATCCATTGATTCTTCAGTGATGATTAGAAAGCTTTTCAGGTGAATTTTCAAGAACTCTTGGACATAGACAAGAAATATGCCGAATAATGTCATTTTTATATAACAGATCAAAGTTGACCGGAGACAAAAACGCTGAAAGAGAATTTCACAAGCGCGAAGTGCGATAAGAGAATCTTTCAGTATAGAACTTACTTCGATGAATTTCAAATGTTAAAATAAATAAAGTCAATATTTCTGCTCTTAAATTCATAATGCATATGTATCATTCTTAACTTAAATTCAAAAAGCAAATGTATCAATTTTAACTTAAATTCATAAAGCAAAAGTGTCATTCTTAACTTCAATTCATAAAACAAATGTATCATCCTTAACTTAAACTCATAAAGCAAATGTATCATTCTTCAGTTAAATTCATAACGCATATGTATCATTCTTAACTTCAATTCATAAAGCATTTGTATCATTCTCAACTTAAATTCTTAAAGCAGATGTATCAATATTAACTTAAACTCATAAAACAAATGTATCATTCTTCCCTTAAATTCATAATGCATATGTATCATACTTAACTTCAATTCATAAAGCATTTGTATCATTCTTAACTTCAATTCATAATGCTCATATATCATCGAAGAAAATGTATTAAAATATTTACCCGACCCGCTAAATGTCACGAAACAGCAAATTAGTACATTTTTGGTTACTGCAAAATGTTTTGATGAGGGTAAGTTTAAGAACTATCAGATTAACGAGTAGATCAAAATGGTTTCGCACTTAAAAAAATATGGAATTTCATTCAAGAGATATCAAAGAACTTACTCCTAAATGGCAACAGGCCATTCTAAATATTGGTGTAGGTATTAGGTTGGTGCAAAAATAATGACGTAATAATGTCGTTTTTTGACGTATTTTTAACGTCAAAAACGACATTATTACGTCATTATTTTTGCACCAACCTAATATTTCTGAATAAAACATAATTGTAATGTATTTCTTTTAAGTATAATGTCGAGGAAATTATATCAACACTCAACATTTATATATTTTCCCGGGTACAGCGAATAAACTTTATTATTGGTTACTTAATCAAAATTATCGCACAACAAAGAAATTGCGCATAAAACAAACTTAATTCAATCAATACTTCGTAGATTATCAAAAATACATTTACTCTTTTGAAGACACAGCTATTATCATTTTTGATGGCTTTAAAATTAATTATATTTTAGAGAATTATTTTGATCAGAATCAAATATCAATATTGTTTACAAACCAAACAAACGTTATTTTAATTCGTCGTTTTAGCAAATAACGAATTATAATCACGCTTGTCAAGTAAAATTTTTAAAGGCTTTTTATTTTTAAAAAATTCAATATTTGATCATTTCGTTTCCTTTATCGGTAGTTGCGTTCCGGAAACTGTTGTTATTAAATCAAAGAAAAATTAAATGATTATATAGATATCACCGGAGAACATCAGCACGGTCTAATAGTTAGCAAACCTGTTCCTCTAAAACAGTTACGATGGAGAGTGAGTTCTATTCTCACTGGGTGCCACATACTTTCGGCCTTGTGAAGGGGTTATCGGAGAAAATACAAAGGATATACGGTCCATATAACATCAGGACAACCTTCAGAAGCTGGATGACACATCGCAGATTCGTCTCCCGAGTAAGACAGCCTATAGAAGAAAAACATTTTTTTAATTAATATTTGAAAACTGAAAAAGAACAAGAATATATGAAAATAAATAAATAAAAAATAAATAAACAAAACAAGGAAATAAATGATTCCAAACAAATAATTAATTAAATAAACAAAGCAAATAATAAAAAAAAATAATTAAAAAAACGCCCACGAAAATAGTCGTTAGAATAATACACAATGCATCACTGACCTGCTTATATAAAAAATCGAACAAATCTCAACGCACATAGCCTTATGATTGCGTTTAGCATGAAACAAACTTTTATATTGACATATGCTCTATCACTGACTGATATTGAGCAGTTTAGGTCATAAATATAGCATATCTTAAAACTATATATATATATATATATATATATATATATATATATATATATATATATATATGTGTGTGTGTGTGTGTGTGTGGGGGGGACCCCCAAGATAACACATTCAAAGTAAAACAAAAAAAACAGAGTCTGTTTCTAGCCTTTTTTCAAAGAAAATTAGTGACATTTTCTCTCATATCTTCCTTCTCTCTTTTTTTCTCTCAATGTTTTTTTCTTCTCTACCCCTACGATATCAATATATAACTTCCGTTAAGTTAACCGTTTAAATGCGTCAATATCTGCTAAATCACTCATGTCTTCTCTCTCCCCACTCACTTCCCCACTTCGTTAACTTACTTATGTTTAATACGGCCCGTCAAAAATGACTAAATTTTTTTTTCATCTTTTATTTGGAAGTAAAGTCTGATGATCCACAGTCATTTAAAAGGGCGGTGGTGAAATAATTTATTACATAGAACCTTAAAGTGGTCTATTTTTATTTAATACATATATATATATATATATATAATAAATGTTTAAGCCTTACACTTTCCTGGACATTGAGTTCTACCTGGATTCTATCATCTTGGATTTTTTTAATACAAATGTATGTGTATGTATGTATGTATATATATTTTGCGTATGTACCTGTACATTTACCCCTCTCTCTCTCCCTCTCTCTATCTCCCTCTCTCTCTCCCTCTCTCTCTCTCTCTATATATATATATATATATATATATATATATATATATATATATATATATATTGTGTATAAATCACAGAGGAGTAATGGATAGGACCTTCAATTGAGGAATCAGAGAGCTGAGTTCGAATTCCAGTCGAATCCATTACATTCACTTCTCCCTCCAACTATGGGTAAATAGCAGGACAGACTGGGTTCTATAGCCATGGATAGCAACTGATGTAGGAGAAGGACAACTCTGAATTCAAACTATTAGGCGGTTGGACAGCACTTTGTTCTCAACTCGCTGGTACCAAACTTTATTCGTTTATCCTCTCCTTTGGACTTTGCTAGCAAGGCCGAGTGGGGGAACTAGACGTCTGGGCAGCCCTAGTTCTACATATATTCCGCTGCGCTACTCCATCGTCTCTCAAGACGGACAGATGCCGACGATATATATATATATTGTGTATTTAAGCAGCAAATGTTAATAACGACAACAGTGGCACAGTGTCGATTAATTTTATTGATCAACTTTTCAAAATTACGAATAATTCTTCTAAAACACAGAGGAGATTCTATCAGAAATTGTCCACAGTTCATTTTGGAAGAAGTAGGATCCAATCTTTTGAATTTCTTTCAGGTTAGAGACAACTGGTGTTTTTCCTTGAAGTGTTGAGTGTTGTGAAATGGGCAAATTATGTTGTGACGTTATTTTATTTATCTATCTGCATTGAATTAAACGCAGCACTAAACTGGTGTCGATATCTCATCAATTTACAATCGAACTGAGTAGATATAGCTGTAAATTATATGCTAACAATTTCTTCTCTGGCACTTTTCGCTTGTTGAACTTCCTTCCTGCTCCATGCTTTCAAAACACCATTAATCTGCAAAAAATTAAATGGAATTCCAATAGCTTGGATTTAGTGTATTTGGGTAGAAGAACATTATTTAAACATATATTGTTAAAAAAAAAACAACAGACAAACAGTGATAATACTGACACACACAGAGTAAAAAGAACCATCAGATATTGGAGGCTATCTATATTAAAACAAAGCAAACAACACTCAACAAAATTACATTTTAAGGTAGCCACAACACATTACACTGCATCTAAACATATGGTTCTGGTGTTAATATTTCAGCCTCTCGCGTGGTATGGCGTCATAGAACGCATCTTGAACTTACGAACTGCGTCTGCTATACCGCGACCGTTATCGTCGCATAGCAATCTTCTATGTCAACCTAACAAAATATTATCTTCGATGGTGAATATCTTTGTTAAAATGTCTGAATAGCCACTCTGGCCTATGTGAGAAAAAAGCTTAGATCAAGGACCAACTTAATAAAAAAAAATGTCTTTATTTTCACGCGAAATTCAAGCAGCATGCGAAGTTTAGAACGGCTCATGATCAGACATAATAGACAAATAAACATTAACTCTCTGTTATATTAAACAATATATGTGTGTGTGTTTGTGTTTGTGTGTGTGTTTTATTCATTTCACCCCTAAGCAAGGCAAGGTAATAAAGCCACTAAGACGCAAGTGATTACTGAAATAGCATAATTGAGGGAAAACAATAAAAGTCGAATTAAAAAGACATCGAATTTAATTCAATTTTATTAAAAACATTTAATATAAATATTCTCAATTCATTTTCGAGAAGGATACAAATACCCAAAATTAGGAGGTAGCATGTGCTCTGCAAACATCATACACAGAGAAAAATGTACACAGTTTTCTGGATAGGGTAACTTTTCTATCTGGGGAGGTATTCATATTGATTGATTGATTAATTTAGTTTCTACGTCTTATCAACCCTTTGCAGTTTAAATAAAGCCATAAAATATTTTTTTAGATTGTAAGAATTTCGCATTTTTATATAATTACTAATTAGTCTTACTAATTAACCCAAAGCTGGGGGGAGAACATGTGGCTTGCTACCTTTCCCAATGGTACTTTTGAGTAAGTGAATATTACGAACCCTAGTGGAACAGGTACTCAAATCTTCCACAAACAATTCTGAACCATTATCAATTACACCACCCGCACATCCAAGCTTCAAAGCGGTCACTCGTCTAGGTACTGACTAGAATCGAAATTGTTTAACTTCGGTGATCTTTGGAAATGAATCTAGAGGAAACATAATAAAAATGGAACTGTGCATCTAGAAGGGGATAGCAAATGAAGCCTATCGACCGGATGCTATGATCGAACGAACCTAGTTTGGGTGAGTGCCAAAGCGAATTTCACCCTTTCACCGACATTTCGAGTGTCTTTTCGTAAAACTCACATCATTGACCCGGGTTTCAGAAAAACGCATTGTCGATCCAGACCAATTCAGAAAAAAAAATATATTTTCTTCCATTTTTAATTAGTATTATTAGGATAATCAATGATAAATTTGTCAAATTTATTCGTCTGACCGGTTTCGTGTTTTCCGACAATATCTATCTAAAGTGATGTTTCGACAACACATTCTTAGGAAGGAAAGAAAACACGTGTGGATTAATTATTTAACTTTGTTTTAAACATAATTTTTGGGTAAAGCCGATTTTCTTTAGCTTCTTTATTTCTTCTGTTTATATTTCTGATGTAATGGAATAACCTGACACCCCCATGAGTAGAGGTACTATAGTTGGTAACCTATAATTATCCTTTAGAACAGCGGACAGGAGAGTCGCGGTGGGATCTTTCCCGGCTGCGCTAGTCGAACTCTCTGCCTTCGTGCAGGGAGGAACCGGGACGAGGCTATGCCGAAGGGCAGAGTTTTGTCCGGGGAGGTAGACCGACCCGATCTCGTTTATGCGGGGTCTACGGGAATTTTTTGGCCGAGCCTCCCGGCTCGGGAATCCCCACCTTGTGCCACATGTGACTGCGTGGGGCAGTTACTAAATATCGTCGAGTTTGGATCTTTCCCAGCTGCGCTAGTCGAACTCTCTGACTTCGGACAGAGAGGAACCCGGACGAGACAATGCCAAAGAGCAGAGTTTCGTACGGGGATGTAGACAGTCTCAATCCCGTTTATGCGGGGTCTACGGTGATTTTTGCATAGGTTCGGGAACCCTACTTTTAATTCGGCCTTGTGCCACATCTGAGTGCGTGGGGCAGTTGCTAAATAGCGTCGAGCTGGGACCTGCGAGACTAGCGGCCTTCCGATAGCAGTACGCACACAACTGTATTGACTTGCGACGACCGTGCGCATAACTATTACTTCCTTGCTCATTGTACTGGTTTCTACAATAAACCTCTTACTATTTATCCACCGTGTTTCTCCATTCCATATATTTATCAGCACGAAATGTAACAGTTCCCATCAATTTTGTTCTTTAACATCACACATTTTATTAGGCTTTAATTGGTTTCGTTTATTTTGCGGCATATCAACATCAATGGATTATTTAATGCCGACAAGATTTTTACAATACATTCGTGGGGATATGTAAGAGATCAGTTTTCAAATCGAGGTTCAGTGAAATATTTTTTTAAAAATAGGTTTTGAAGAGAGTTTGGTTTGGTTTGGTTTATTTTGTTTTACAGCATATCAACTTCAATGGTTTATTTCAAGTCCACAAATTTTTATTTTTCGTAATTTTTTATTCAAAAATATATTGCTGTTAATATTTTTTTCCAAAAATATATTGATGGTAACCTTTTTTTCCAAAAATGTATTGCTACTAATATATTTTTCAAAGATGTATTACCAGTAATAATATATTGCTGTTAATATTTTTTTCTTAAAAAATTAACTGCTATAATAAGGTTTTAGCAAAAAGAAAAAACGTATTGTTGGTACTAAAACCTATTTTTTACACTTTCATAGTTTCTTGATAGTTTGGGGTTAACTATTTACCCATAGGTGCTACCACCCTGGGTCAGGGAGGATCTGACAATATCAGCAATTAGTATGTGATCCCACGCTCTTCAAATTCTCATGATCAGAGGCCTTGCTTTTCGACATCGTTTATGATAGATGATCTGCCATGAACGGTGAGTCATTGTTAGAAACTGGATTTAAAATTACTGTGGATAATCTAGCGATAAAAGCAATTTCTATAATCTATATAGAAGAGCGTAATAGCTTTAATCTCTAGGTCATAAAATTAAAGAGCTGCAATAGGTTTTATCTCTAGATAATTCACACATCACCTTACTTGGCAGATCTTGGCAGGTGAGACGGACAAATAACATTTCACCGCCAATGCTTCCCCACACTCGCCTTTTACAACCATCAAAAACCGCCTTATGTCCGTGAAGTCAATTCGTGTGAAAAAAGAAATCAAATCTTGGCCTAGAATTGTTAAATTTCAATTTATTTAAGCAATCAGGACAAAATAAATTAGATCTATTGCCAAAAGCCCTTTTCTCGAAAAAATTTATTTACTGTTTATGGCTGATTTTAACGAGGGGCAGAAACAGTTAATAAAATATGGGGAAAGTTAGATGAAAACTCGAATTTAGATATGTATTGATTCGTTTTAAATGGAAAACTTTTCAGAATGTACATTGAGTGCACCAACGATTTAGAGTCGAAAGATTTCCTCGAATCCTTCCGATTTGTTAATGCAGAGAAGAAAAATAAGGAAGCTTAAAGTCGATTTCTTTAGGGGAGGAGGAGGAGGACGACGACGACGACTGGCATCAGATTAATAATTTTATTAACTTTAATCCATATTTGCAACCTCTGCCAACAGGAAATGATTATGACATTTCTAGGCCCGAAAAACCTTTTAAATCAGAAATCAGAAATCTTAAGGCCATGCTTACATATCAGACTATCTTTCTTAAGTACTTATGATAGAGTGTAAAAAAAAAAATTAACTTCGCCAGTGACCGAAAGAACTGAATCCAGTATGGAGAGACTTGCATTATCAGCAGTAATAGTGACTATTTACAAATTATTCCCTTAATGCTCGGCCGAGTTAATTATTTCCTCGGATATATATATATATATATATATATATATATATATATATATATATATATATATATATATATATATATATATATATTTGTGTGTGTGTTCTCAGCTGAGAACGTTTTTCAGCATGTGATTTTGGCCGATCACTACATTCAATAAATTTCGGTGTTTTTGTCTCTTTCTCATCAATGAATTCAGAATATATGTATGAATTTTATTATTGAATTAAATGCAGTGCCAATGGTTATTTTCTGTATTTTTTTTTCTTCTGCCATTCCTTCGTTTTTTCACTACATCAAAATGTCTGGGTTCTTTTCTCACATTCTCTCACATTCACCAACTCCTTCAGTTTTAGTGGCATTATTGCCTTGATTGCTGATGAGAAACGATTTAAAACATTATATTGTTCACAATTTATATAATATATATATATATATATATATATATATATATGAAGAAAAATATTTAAAAAAAAACAAATAAAAATCCTTAAATGCAATTATGTTGTTTTAATATGAATGAAATGTCAACGTCTGACGTTTCGGTTTAATAAACCTTCTTCAGGACAATATTCATTAAAATACAATTAACATAATCAGTTCAACATGACAAAGACGATGGACATAAAAACAAGACCTATCCAAAACAGATAACTGAAAATTTTAAATGATCAGCTTTCCGTTTAAGCGTGGTCACGTTGTCGTCAAATGGGCGACGCTTCAAAACGTATTCCTAAAATTTGATTATTTTGAATGAAAACGAAAATTGAAAAGAATTCTATTATGATCTAAAATTTATATGTACGCTTGTCGATCATTAATCTCGCTAAAAAAGGGGAAATACTAAAGAAACCAGGTCTAGTATTTACCGTGCGTAAGATGGAGATTATACCTGCTTCATAAATCCTCCTAAGATTTTTATTATGAAAATATTTTAAAATCTTCACGGAATCAAATTCGAAATTATGATCTGCTTTAGTTATGTGTACAACTAAAGCATTGTTCAAATTTCCGAGGCGAATATCTCGTTTATGTTCGAAAACACGAGATTTTACGGACCTACATGTTTCACCCACATATTTTAGGTGACAGTTTTTGCATGAGATTTGGTAGATGCAAGCATCGGATGTAATATGTTGTTTGCTGGTGCTATTTAATAAATTACGGATAGTTCTAGTAGGTAATATTGTAGTTTTAATTTTTAACGCATTTCAATTATTGGAAATACGTTCGGTCAAACGTGAAGATTTTAAAATATTTTCATAATAAAAATCTTAGGAGGATTTATGAAGCAGGTATAATATCCATCTCACGCACGGTAAATACAAGACCTGGCTTCTTTAGTATTTCCCCTTTTTTAGCGAGATTAATGCTCGACAAGCGTACATATAAATTTTAGATCATAATCGCCCATTTGACGACAACGTGACCATGCTTAAACGGAAAGCTGATCATTTAAAATTTTCAGTTATCTGTTTTGGATAGGTCTTGTTTTTATGTCCATCGTCTTTGTCATGTTGAACTGATTATGTTAATTGTATTTTAATGAATATTGTCCTGAAGAAGGTTTATTAAACCGAATCGTCAGACGTTGACATTTCATTCATATTAAAACAACATAATTGCATTTAAGGATTTTTGTTTGTTTTTCCCAAATATTTTTCTTCATTCTGTCGGAGATATATATATATATATATATATATATATATATATATATATATATATATATATATATATATATATATATATATATATATATATATATATATGTGTGTGTGTGTGTGAATGATAAAGAGGTAATTACAGAAAGAATTAATTAGCAATTTTAATATAAATACTGGCGAAATCTCTTGTGGCACTGTGGATAAAGGCGTTGGTTAGATCCAGTGACAGAACCCAAAGAGTGTTAGTTCAATACCTGGGTAATGCAGCGGAGAACTTGGAGAGGAGAATTAACAGGAGATAACTGATAACTGATATCCATTAAACATTGCACGTGGAACTAAAACAGTCAACCACAGTAAGCGAAATAAATGGTTCAGTTCGACATTCCAACCACCTGAAGAAGGCCGGACCGTACAAGGGCCGAAACGTTGTAATAAATATGGCGACAAAGATGAGGACGATAGTCTGAATAATGAGGATAATTAGCCATCTCGCAAAATTTTTAATATCTAAAAATCTGAGTTTCATTTTTCCAGGTTATCAGATAAGATTTTTTTTTTATTCTAAGAATCACTGAAAAAAAACCCTGATATATTCAGCTAAAAATTGAACAGTTTAAAATTGGTTTGTGTCAGATCCATTGTCTTCCCAACTGAGCAATGTTGAGAGGAGAATGATCATTCAGGCCTTCAGTAATGTTAGCAACATTCATAGTCTGGCTTCAGGAAAACTGGGACAGGAGATCACATCAAGAAGACGGATCATGATTTCATCTCAGCGCTAAAGTGATCAATTAGACAAGATCCAACTCAGTTCATAAGGCGTTTGGCATGTAAGAGATTATTTTCTGGTATAACAGTCCAAAAAGAAGTGAAAAAAAGCTTGAAAATGAAATCGCACTATAATTAGTGAAGTACCTTGTTAATCTGGAATAGAAAGTTAGAACGTTCGAGAAGGAGAGGTCATCGCGGCCTGACGATCGCGTCAAGCATGAAACAGCCTGTCGCCTCTGAGAGTTGACTTCAATGTTCACGTTTACAATTACACACACACACACACACACATATGACGTCACGCATTATGAAATGGACAAAGTCCGACAATTATTTTAATCGGTGAAAGGCACGTCAAGCTAAATGAAGGTTCCGTATAGGATAAAGGTTTTTATCTTGTCGGAGGACGAATATTTTCTGGGAAAATTTCTGGGACATTCAGGCCGGTAAATGTTGTTTAATACTGCTGTTTAATAAGCAGGGCATTTACTTAAATATTTGTATCTATAAAAAGAATGTATAAACATAAAAATGTCTTTATATATATATATATATATATATATATATATATATATATGTGATTGTGTTTGTGTGCCTCAGTGCGTGTGTCGGTATTGTAATAAATAAAATCAAATTATCACGTTTATTTACCCTGTTTTCATTTCAACAAGATTACATCCCTCGTCAGGGAACTTAACCTTAAGATTGAATGTTATAACCAGGTCGCCTGACGAAGTTATGTAAGGCAGTTAAGACAATGAATGAGTGATAATTGCGTCATATGTCATGCCATTGCCGATAAAAACAACCACGAAAGACCAATGAATGGATATAGAATGAAATATTAGTACAGACCTTCTTTTCTTATTTTTACAACATAAAATAAAGTATACAACATATGAAAGCGGATGAAAGGGATTAAGGTTACGCGAGAAGATGCAGAAAACATTCAGTAGAGACGCAAAACCGTGACTTCCTTTTATATATCAGTTGCCATTCTGTCTGTACTTTTTTTTATGGGTTCACTAAATGCTTAAATCATAACTGGTATATTTCCTGTGAAATTCATCTATATAAATACACTTTTTTTAAGCATTTAACCCAAACAAGGTTGGCAACCACTGGCACGCAAGATGTTACAGAGGATTTGGAGTTAGAGCAGATAGGAGTGATAGAGGAAAGAATGAAGAGAAGGATAGTGGATAGATCAAGGCAACTGGAGATGTCTATTGACATTACATTTTTAAATTTAGAGAAACAGGAAAAGGGAAGGAAGTTCCACAGGCAACAGGTGCGAGATATGAAGCTATTGGAGTAGAAGAGGCGGCTACTTTTAACATTTTCGACAGTGAAAGGGTGGGAGCGGGATGACAGCCTCGTAGGACGCTTGAATTCACGAAGTCTGGGAACCAGCGAAAGCAGCTCATCGGAGCAATTACCATGAAATTATTTGTAAAAAAAAAAGACAGAGGCGACGGCACGTCTGTGAGAGAGTCTGCAGACGAGATGCCAGATAAGGGCCAGTTACATCGCATATCCATCTCTGGATTTTTTTCAAGTACCCCGAGATAAACAGAAGTGGCTCCAGACCATATATGGCAGCAAAACTCCATGTAAAGTCGAATGGTTGATTTTCAGATTTGAAGCATCGATTACGGGGCGAAAATTTTCCTGGCGCGGCCTTGCGAAATTTTAAGATATTTAAAGTTAAATATCGCATTGAATAGATAAAATTGTAATATTTGTGCCAAACTTTGTCCTGACGGTCGTGCAGGGTCATTCTAAATGAAGAAAAATAACTGAATAGATGTACTTATATTTAATTGCCACGCTGTCAAATGAAGCGGCTGTGAGAACGACGTCCTCCTCTTGTCAACAAAGCTCCGTTCTCAAGTACAGGTGAGTACACGCATCAAAACCAGGTGTTGGATAAATGAGCTGATTATGGGAAGCAAGTTGGTGATATTTCTTATTAAGTCTTGTCATATGGAGGTAACAGGTTTCATCGGCCGGATGTAGAATGACAGTCGATGAAAGCAGGGTCATCGGCATAATTGTTGGAAGAAAGCTTTGACGTCAAAGCTTATAAGCAGATTCAAAAGAAATTCGCAAAGGGATGCATGGCTACTTTGTGACACTGTGATACTTGCCTCTCAGCAGATGTCTAAATTTTGACCATGTGTTGGAATTAATGCACTCTTCCCTCCAATAGTGATGAGTCATTAATATCTTTTTTAGCCCTAATCTCTCAGTCTTTATCTCCTCATGTTTATTCGTTCAGTTGTTTTCGCTAGCTAGCTTGGTAAACAGAGAGATAGACAGATAGAAAATAAAGAGTCGGTATTATATATATATATATATATATATATATATATATATATATATATATATATATATATATATCATTATAGTGATTCATCGGGTCTAGAAAAATCCTCAATAGACTCAATAAATTACTATAATCCACAAAATTATATTACTGATATATACAGGGTGTCCATAAATTCGTGTGCACTTTAAAAATTTATAACTTTATTTGTATTTGCGATAGAAATAATTTGTAAAAAAGTATTAGAAAGTAAGTAAATCTATTTCTTTAAGGTTTTATTGAAATTTTATTTAAGTTTCAACATGTCCGCCATCATTAGCAATACAAAGAGTAATACGATTTTGCAGTTCACGGAAAACATTTGCCAATTGATTAACAGTAATGCCTGAAATCACATTAGTTATTTTAGCTATACTTAAAACTAGGTACATTAATTTTTTAACATTTTGTACAGATTATTTCTATCGGAAATACAAATAAAGTTATAAATTTTTTAAACTGCACACGAATTTTATGGACACCTTATATATATATATATATATATATATCGAAAGTTCGTTCTCGGTGTCTCGCCAGAATGTCCTTTTTGCCTGAGTCCATCCTTCCCATCTACAAATCTACCATTTGTCCATGCATCGAATACTGTTCCCATATATGGTCTGGTGTCCCTTGCTTTTCATCTCGAGTTTCTCGACAAAATCCAAAGACGGATATGCAATGTGATCGGTCCTGACTTGGCATCTCGAATCCAGTCATTTTCTCACCGACTGTCTTTTCTACAAATATTTTCATGACAACTGCTCTGTTTTCACTGGTGCTCCCTTCTGCATGAATTGAAGTGTTATACAGTTAAATGTAACGGCCTCTTCTACTCCAACAGCTTCTTCTCTCGCCCTTCCTGATAGTGAAACACCGTTCCGCTTACTTGCTTCCCTGATAGCTATAATCTTCAAAGATTTAATGTAATGACAACCGACATCTCTTGTTGCTTTGATCCAGGTGTTCTTCTTTTTATCCTCATCCATTCTTCTTTTTATCCTTTCTTTAACCCTTCTATACCAAGTCATTTCTCTTATTTACACTCGCTGTATCCTCTTGCGTACTAGTGACTCTTACGTATAAAATATGGATTTGGGGATTTATCATTCTCTCTTTAGACATATAGATAATTATGAACCTGTTTGCGATAGATAGCGAGCGAACCTGTATTATATAGACAGATTTATTTAATAAAGCTCTTCATGGTCTATCTATCTACTTATTTAGTTATCTAATACAGGCTCGCTATTGTGTATATATATATATATATATATATATATATATATATATATATATATATATATATAAAATCATGAATCATTCATACAAAAAAACAAATATAGAGGTTAATGATTTAAATGGCGAGAATACTTCGTCGCAAACAATATAAATAAGATACATCAACCCCGAACCTGTATATGAAGGATATGCTCCTTGTTTACAAATTCCAGTTGCATAAGGTCTTTTTAATTTTTTACAAGCTTTCGTCTGTTCCTTCAGACATCATCAGGTAGGGAAGTAGATCTTGTTCTTGTTTTTACTTCTTGGTAATAAGAGGACAGCGAAAATAGAGATGTAATCCGAAAAATGCTGTGAGAAATGTTATTGTTTTGGAACGTCCGGTTGCAACGCTGAGTTTGAATTTAAATTTTAATTTATATATATATATAGGGCGCGATGAGATTTTGTCGTATAATTGGGTCAGTTGGGCACCGACTGTGAGAAAAAGAGCACCACTGTCGAATCCACTCTGCTAGAAATTAGGAAAATGGTTTGGCACATGCTCCGGAAGCTCTAGTACGAACATTTCAGAATGTTTCGGTGTTAATCTGGGGACAGTGCAGAGGATTCTGATGAGTCTAATGGTGATTACGAAGGTACGACTGTTCGGAAAACTCACTCTGATCAGAAAAGAACTCCAGAATATGTTGGTGAGTGCCTCAGACTCAACACAGAGGCCTACATCAACTGCCTTCTGGTGGTAGTTCTTTCTTGGGTTGCTGCTGGAAGAACCTTTATCTGGTAACAGGATTCTGCACTATGTCACACAAGCAGGAGTACATTGTCATGGCTATCAGGTAATATCTGCCACCGCGTCATCCCTTACATCTGGCCATCAATGTGCCCAGACTGCAACCCCTTTGAATATTGCTATACCGTACATATGGCCTATCATGGGTATGTTTCAATCCTTATAAATACAGCTGAGTATACTGTATGTGGTAGACATTTGGATTCACTTCCATCTGTGCTGGTCAAACTCTCTGCACCCGGGCAGAGAGGATCCCTAGACGAGGCTAATAGTTATTATAGTTAATAATAATAGTTATTCCTTATCTATCTATCTGTCTGAATTTGTCATATCTATCTATCTATCTATCTATCTATCTATCTATCTATCTATCTATCTATCTAAGTATATATTGGTTTGTTTTGGTTTGTGTTACAGCATATCAACCTCAATGGGTTATTTAATGCCGAGAAATTTTTTATTGCTGGTAATATTTTTATCTATCTATCTATCTATCTATCTATCTATCTATCTATCTATCTCGATCTATCCATATCTATCTTAATCTGTTCATATCTATCTATCTACACCGTTGAACAAATTAATTGAAACGGCCATGTTAGTTTCCTTTCATTCACCATACGGTCAGATTTAAACTCACTGGCGTGACAAAGTGTAATCGATTTGTATTTTTCCTCAGATTGTCATTTGTATTGGTGTGTAGTAATATTGTTATACCGTACCTATGGACTATAATGCGTATGTCCTAAGCCGTATAAGTATGTGGTAGCCGTTTGGATTCACTTCCAAGTGTGCTGGTCAGACTATCTGCCTCCGGGCAGAGAGGATCCCCAGACGAGACTAAGTCGAAGGGCAAAGTCTCGTCTGGGAAGACAGCTAGTCGACCCCAATTTTTCCTCGGTCTAACGGGAATTTTGGGCCGAGTCTACATATCCTAGAGTAAAAATCAGCCTTCTGCCGCATCGGACCGCGTCGGGTGGTTAGTAAATATCGTCATTTGAATTCACTTGCTATTCACCTTAATTCACTTCTAGCTCACCACTAGCATTTGATAACTTAATACACGCCGATGGCGAATCTTGTATGTTGTTCAGGTTATAAAGATTATCGTTCAATTTCCAACCATCGTTTTGGTTATTCGTTTCAGTAACATTTTCCTAGGTTACAACAATTATTGAGTGGGGAGGCGATGAGTGGGGGCCCAACAAATTTTGTAATACCAATGATGAACTAAAAGCAAGGATTATGGCATCAATCGCCAAATTCATCGAAGAAAACACTTAGAATAGATGCAGGGTACTCTTCAGTCGTCTGAAGGCCGTAGGTGAAGTCAGTTGCGATATTATTGAATCAATTTACACTTTGACAGTGTTAATTTCATTTTTGCTGAATTTAGATGGCAATTTGTACAACGCGCCCTGTTGTATAGTTGACGGGCATCCTCGGATGCGAGAGGCCAGTAATCTATCTATCTATCTATCTATTTATCTATCTATCTATAAGCCTGTTTAGCATCTATCTATCTATCTATCTATCTATCTATCTATCTATATTTCTATCAGCCTGTTCAGCATCTATCTATCTATCTATCTATCTATCTATCTACCTACCTACCTATCTATCTATCTATCTATAAGACTGTTTAGCATCTATCTATCTATCTATCTATCTACCTACCTACCTACCTATCTATCTATCTATCTATCTATCTATCTATAAGACTGTTTAGCATCTATCTATCTATCTATCTATAAGCCTGTTTAGCATCTATCTATCTATCTATCTATCTATCTATCTATAAGCCTGTTTAGCATCTATCTAGCTATCTATAAGCCTGTTTAGCATCTATCTATCTATCTATCTATAAGCCTGTTTAGCATCTATCTATCTATCTATCTATCTATCTATCTATCAGGCTTGCTATGTCATACTGGCTCTTCATTAATTATGTATGTATGTATGTATATATGAGTGTATTTATTTATCTCTTATAGGTTCTCCACTATGTTTGTGTGTCTGTGTGCGTGTGTGTAAGAGGTACGATATTCCTAGATATGAGCAGTGGAACGAGAACATTCTACCCCCATAGATTAAATAAGTGGATTCAGTTCAGTATTCCTTGTAGTTTACACAGATCGATATACACCCGCGTCAATGATTAACGTTAATCACAAAAAGTGAACATTCTACTGTAAAACAAACAGATAAGAATTCAACTAATAAATAAAAACTCAGTCAGTTAGTTATATCCCATGCGTGATACACGCTTAGCCGATCATATATCTTTCGATACATAACTGTCGAGGCAGATTTTTCCCGCAGTAAGTTGCCACTTCTTTCTGCGTTAGACCAGCTGTAAACAAAGGCTATAGAACCAGCTGAGAGAACATGATGTTTCAAACCGTTCCCAAGAGTATTAGCCCGTAAGTGAATGTTCGACTGGAATTCAAACTCTGCTCTCCAATACTTCAATCCTGACCGCTACCGATTACTCTATCATTCATCCTCAACCTCTAAATAATTATTAGCCTACCGTAATATTGATACAGTCTAACGTGTAATAATAATTGACTTGACTGTCAGGGTGGCTACGTAATCATAAACTACCTTCCAGCAGCAGAGCTTCTGATCGAGAGTTTAGAAGTTTTGAGGATCGTCGACTCACTTCTGAATTGAAGTGGTTTCCATATCCATCTTGACCCGAGCCCGTCCTGAGTAGGACAATAAACTATACCCGCGTCCTGAGTAAGACGATAAACTACATCAAACAGCAAGGCCTCTGATCAGAAGGTTCTGAAAAACATGGGAACTCTTCTTAATTGGTGGTGTTCCCCCGGTCTACCTTGATCCGGGTTGTTAGCAGCTGTTAGGGTCCCAGATATGGGCAACTAGTTAACCCTCCAAACTGGTGTCAAACCACAATGAAAGTTTAAAAATAGATATTAATACAGCAATACGTTTTGTAAAACAAATTACTAGTAAGAAATATTTTAAGTAAAAATTTTTACCAATAATATATTATTATCAGCAATAATTTTTTGAAAAAAAATTACCTGAAATAAAAATCTTCTCGGCATTAAATAAAGCGTTGAGAGAAGGACAGGTGCACGCACCGAGGCCAGCGGGGTCTTGGGGAATTTTTGTTCCTTTCCCAGGTGTACGCGCTGGGGCATCATACGTTAAAAAGAACTTGTGTCACATGTCCTCGGGGTGGGTGTGGAGTGAAGACCAATAACTGCTGGAACTTCTAGTTAAATTTGATTTGTTTGATTGTTTGTTTGGGTTTTATGGCATATCAACCACTGTGGGTTATTTAATGCCAAATCCAGTTTATATGAATTTTAAATGCCTATTTTGTATGGAATAAAAGACGTATAGCTGGCAACATTACTCTTTTACAAAAAACGTATAGCTGGCAACATTACTCTTTTACAAAAAAACGTATAGCTGGCAACATTACTCTTTTACATAAAAAAAAACGTATAGTTGGCAACACTACTTTCTTACAAAAAACGTATAGCTGACAACATTACTTTTTACAAAAAAACGCATAGCTGACAACATTACTTTTTTACAAAAAACGTATAACTGACAACATTATTGTTTCAAAAACTTAGAGCTGGCAACATTATTTTTCTGAAAACATTATCTGAGACCTTGCTGTTGGATGCAGTTTATCGCCGTACCCAGGACACGGATGTCGTTTATCATCATACCCAGGACGCGGATGTATTTTAACGTCATACCCAGGACGTGAGTAAGACTTGGAAAACTAGGAGTTCACTATTTGCCCATAGCTGGGACCCTAACAGGTGCTACCACCCCGGGTCAAGGTGGACCTGGGAACACCAGCAATTAAGAGGTGGTTTCACGCTCCTCAAAACCTCCTGATCAGAGGCCTTGCTGTTGGATGCAGTTTAACGTCATACCCAGGACGTTAGTTAAATTTGATATATGCCGGAAGGATATTACATAATAATACAGGACATATACTAGCAGAAAAACCCCTGATTTCAGGAAATATATAAGACACAGTGAGGTAAAGGATAGCGGCTCGGATTGAGGAATCGGAGAGCCGAGTTCGAATTCCAGTCGAATCCATTACATTCACTTACGTGCTAATACCCTTGGGAAAGGTATGAATCTTCTCCCCCAGGACAGACAAGTTTCTATAGCCTTGGATGGCAACTGATCTATCGTAGAAAGAAATGACAACTTACCGCGGAAAATATCTGCCTTGTCAGTCATGTATCGAAAGATGCATGATCACCTACGCGTGTATGAGGCATGGCACATAACTGAATGCAGTACTATGAAGGCGATTTGTGGTTATATCCTTTAAGTGTTGTTTACATTGCAGATTTACAATTTTCTATTGGAGAGATTTACAATTATCTGGACGGATGACATTATACCTCTTATCAGAACAAAAAAACAAACTAGAAATTACATGATCGCCTAAGAGTGTATGAAGCATAGCAAATAACTGACGGAAATATACGAAAATAGAAAAGTGGTCTAAGACAAGGATGCGCGTCTTACCAGAACTTTCTTATTTATGCGGAAAATTATAAGTCCTACCAGGATTCACTAATGGCGGTCACAATCTTAACAACATAAGATAGCAGACACAGAAAAGTAACTACACAAACTCCAACAGAATATAGAGAAAATAAACCAGAAGAAAAGACTAAACATACATTGTAAGAAACTTGAATGCATGGTTGCTAGCAGAAGGAACAGTCTTTCGAAAACATGAGCTAAGAAACAGATTTTTTTTTTTTTATGAATAATCAAGTTTTGTTACTCTCCTCTTCGAGAGAGCTATTTCTGTTTACTGGGACTATAAAAGGACACTATACGCGAAACGTGTATTCTCAGATGAATAAAGCTTTCTTAAAGCCTACATCCGCGTACTTTTTTCATCATACAAAAGAAAAGAATACTGAAAGTTATGTCGTATCAGTCTTCGTATCTGGCAGAGATATCTGGACAACGTCCTCACACATGAAGAAGAGACTTGAAGCAACAGAAATGTGCATCTACAGAAGTATGTTGATAATAAAATGGACTGAAGATGTGAGCAACGATAAATTCAAGAGACAACAGAAAAAAAAAAAGCTCACTTATAATTAACATCAAGAAATGACACTTGAAATTTATGGAGCACATAATGAGGAAAGAAGGCTTCGAAAATTTGATACGTAGAGGACTGATTGAACAGCGTACAGCCATCCCGGGGAGCTTGAGTCGATGGATTGCAGAGCAGGTTTTGGGAGAGATGGCAAAAAGACAAGATTATTACTATTATTATTAGCTCGAATGGATGGGATGTTGTGGAGAGTGGTGATTTGCCAACGTCACGGAACATAGACGAAGAATAAAATCTTCTGACGTTAGATGTGTGAGACTCATATATGACCTTTTGAATTAGGACCTATGATTTTTTTGGAGGTGGGGGATATTTGATCTTCCCTATTTCTTTTTACCGAAGAGTTATCACGAATTGTTTTGAAACGCCATCGGTTCTCCGGTTCAAGCACAATCTAGAATCAAGGATTTTCTTGTAAGACATCTTGCCAGACGCAAACAAACTGTTAAAAAAACTGAGATAGCGAGGAGAATAGAGGCAAAATGGAAACCGTTGTCGCGTGAACGACGCATACAACATTGTACAAGGAGATAAGTGATGAGTTCATTCGAATTAAGCAGAATACGACAGCGTGAGTGAGAGGAAAAATTTATGAGGAAAGATTCATGAAAGAGTTACCCGAGAGATGATGGGTTGGGTAAAGAGAAGAGAGTAACAAAAAATCATATTAATATGCGACCCGACAATAAATGCTGTGTGAATAATTCATGTTGTGCTCTCCTTTTGGGAGACTGGAATCAATTTCTATCGGTCCAACGTTGATGTCGCCTTTACCATGAGAGTATTATGACGTTTAAAGTGTCTGGGATATAATTAAAAAAAAAAACTCTTTTTTGGAAAATTACTTAGCTAAACTGGAGATGTACTAGTCAGCGTTTTAACCGGAATCAATGTAAAATGATGGATGCAACCGCATTGAGTGACGTGGTAATTAGAATGTTTTCGTTTTACAAGTATCAACAACCATCTTTGCAAATGTCATTAACGCTCAAAAAAGCATGTGCAACGATTCAATTAGAAATTTCTTCTTTGAACGCTAGGCTTTGTTAACGTTTAGAATCTTAATATAGTGGTAAATCAAAAAATCTAGATGCAAGACATTTATTTCCACTGATTATCATAGAGAAATAGTTTTTCCCTCCCCTAGCATGGCTGATGATAACCTTCAGGAGAGCAACACAATGCGCCATATTGGTCTCACTTTTTTTTTTACTCACAAAAAGTAGAACGATCCTATTCAATCAATTGTTACGTCTGCTTCTATGACAGTCGGTTCATTGTGTCCTGCCAGACGTTTTTCCAGAATCTATCTTATATATAAGTCTAGCATTCGTCCACGCTTAGAATATGGTCCGGTGGCCCTGCTATTTGAATTGAACTCGTTGAATCAATCTAAAGAAGAAACAGCAATATTATTAGTCCTGATCTGGTAGGTCGGCTTTAGTCATTTTGCCATCGCCGTAAAGTGATTGATCGAATTGCTCATTGGCCTCGTTTTATTTCTGTCTCAATTTTCTTTAGTTTAATTCCCTTTTTCATTCCACGTTTACGTGAGCAAAGACGTCAATTCTATGGTAGATGAGGGGCAACTTTCGTTTCGGATGTTATTTTCGTATTTGTTGTTGTGTTGTAATGAGTGTGTTTTTAACTGAGTAATTGGACGAATGAGTATTTTATGAGTTTTAAATCTGGCATTGATTTAGTCCTGTTAACTGATGTTTCTGCCCCAAGGACCATGGGATGTTTTATTACTAAAATTATTTTGTTTATTTTCATGTAAATAGTTTTGTTTCATAATTGTAAATATTCATTAGGGTTTACATTTTTTAAAATTGTTATCTTATTACCCCTCCTCTCACAGACATAAATTGTACATATGTAGTTAGTACTAGTTTAGCTTTTTCAAGGAAACATTGTGGTATTATGTTGGATGTTCTATTAAAGGTAGTAAGAATGCGTTGTTTTGGTGTTAGTAGTATTGTGGTATGTTTGGGTCAGTGATCGTGGCTAGCCAGACTTTTTCTCCATTCCCCATTTGTGCCACATTGTGTAATTTTACGAATAAATAATGATCTTCCCATTTATATATCTACAACTAGCCAAGCTACCCGACGTTGCACGGGTGTACACGACTGTAATTATATAACCACACCTTCCTGTTTAAAAATTTCTGCCTATGGCCCCGTTTGCATGCATCATGTGCTGGTATACTAAGCTACTACTGATCATCTCATCTTTTTACGGTATGTCATCCGTGAGTGTTTGATCGTTCTTAATAAAGAAATTGCATCGATACAACCTTGTGTGGTCATTGCTCAAGTTTAAATTGTTTCAATGTTTTAGATATTCAGTAAAATTCTTATGGCCGTAATCACTTTCAAATACTATGACATTATTCATAAATCTAATAATCAAACAATAACATGGATGAAGTTTCATTCCACTGCAAATGCAAACGGATGACCTACCCGTCTTTCTTCTAGCGTTGGGGTTAATACGAGGTTCTTCGAGAAATATTTTTATCCTATTTTACTCTTCAATAATCATTCTTAAGCAATCTTTGCAGGAAAGATTATTTGAATACAAATATAGAATGGAATCATAAAGAAGAATCAAGAGGTTAAATGACAAAAGCCGATTTGGGATTTAGTTTGTCGCAGATTTCGCGAACTTAAATGAAATAATCGAAACCAAACATTCACGCAAGACAATATGTGTGTCATATAAAATTTACATGACGAATTTGGAAAGCATCGTATGAAAAACCAGGGTGTTAAGGCCAATAAAACGAGATATATTAACAATTTTATCAGTTTTATAGTGGGGAAACGAGCAGGACTAAAACCTCATTAACTTATTGCTTGCATGATGGTAAGTTTTTTTCAACATGCTTGAAGAAAAAAAAGAGTAAGTTATTCAGTTTTGATTGAAACTAATATGAAAAACCCGATTTTTTCTCCAATTTTTTGAATGAAGACAATGTTACTCGAAAATTATCAAGCACACTACATCTATCTCGTAACATGGTCTATGTTTGCATTAAGTGCGAAGAGCATCAGCTCATCTAATAAAAATTTTCTTCGCGTGTAAATTTGCCTGGGTTTTTGCAAAAAAAAAATAAAAATAAAAATACGTACGCACCTTCAATTTTAATAATTTTTCTGCCAAACCCGGGCGGGTGGAGATCGAAACGTTGGTTTTGATATAGCTTGGTAAATTTGCAACATGTGTGCACACTTACATCGAAATCAGTCACAAAATTTGGACGTGCATAAATAGCATGTACACACTCACAGACACAAAGATCTTCTGTGTTATAGATATATAGTAGCCATAATGGTCGATCAGAAAAAGTGTTCAATTAGAATGAAGCAAAAACAACATCACGTTTAGATGCAACAGAGTCTATCTTCTTCAATTATTTTAAAGTACTTTCATTAAAAAAAACCTTTTTGAATTAATGCAGTTACCTATATAACACGAGTAGTCTGTATATTTTTCATTTGAAATGAACGGGTATAACAGGCAAGACCCACTTCAGACCATAATTATTTTGGAGTTTTTTAAAATTCAATTTATCAGTACGGAACCAGTGATGTAAAAGTGGACATATTCGTAAAGTAATTGTTAAGCTTGATGAAAATTGGTTGAAAGTTCAACGAAAAATAAGAAAAAACAACAGTAAAAATTGCAATTTTTGCTATTTACGCGGATTTACGGGTGACTAAAGTATCAAGTTCAATGACTGTTAAACGATCAGCTAATTGCTGACTGCAACTGAATGCAAATTATATGAGATCGCTTGAAAATTGAGAATCGATTTGTGTTGAAACCGAGTTTTCGTTTTTCGTGGTTTTTCGCTAAACGCAGTGGTATAGAAATAAAAATGAAGTATCGTTGAGCTCGTCACGATTTAAGTGACCTACCTACTGAGTTTGAATGAAATTAGAGGAAAAAAAATGAAATCTATCGATATTTGATCGTCGTTATCGATTATTGATCCTTTGAAAAGTATCGATGTTTTACGCTAAGAAGCCATCTCCTGTATTGTACAATCTATGTGTTAATTATGATCAAAATTGCTTGGATGGATTTCGAGTGAAAAGGTATCACACTGACAGACACACAGATATCCTCTGTTTTATAGATAGATTTATTCGTGAATATTGTATTTTCAGTCATATCCAGTCTGTTACTTCGATGAGTAGGACAATAAACTACACCCGCGTCCTGGGTAAGACGATAAACTACATCCAACAGCAAGGCTTCTGATCAGAAGGTTTTGTGGAGCGTGTAACCACCTCTTAATTGTTGGTGTTCCCAGGTCCACCCTGACCCGGGGTGGTAGCAGCTGCTAGGGTCTAAGCTATGGGTAAATAGTTTACCCCCAATCTAGAATAAAAACAATATGAAAGTGAAAAAATAGATTTTAATACCAGAAATACTTTGAAAAAAATATTTCCAGCAACATATATTTTGAAGAAAAAAAATTACCAACAGTAAAATCTGCCGGTATTAAATAAACCACTGAGGTTGATATGTCGTAAAACAAAACAAAACAAAAACAAAGAAATTGAGAGAGTCATTGAATTAACAGTAACATCTGTATTAGCTTTAATATTTCACATAAAAATTGTATATCTCAGGCTCTCTTTGTTTTTCTGAGAGCCAAAACCTAACAACCTAATTAGTTTTTTGTTCTGATAAGAGGTATAATGTCATCCGTCCAGATAATTGTAAAACTCTCCAATAGCAAATTGTACATCTGCTATGTCAACAACACTTAAAGGATATGACCACAAATCTTCTTGTTAGTACCCATCAGAAATTGTATTCAGTTATGTCCCATACGTCATACACGCGTAGGCGATCATGTATCTTTCGATACATGACTGACGAGGTATATTTTTCCGGCAGTTGGTTGCCATTTCTTTGTGTAGAACTCGGTCTGTCTTGCTATTTACCTATAGCTGGTGGAGTGTATTCATATCTTTCCCAAGGGTATTAGTGAATGTAATGGATTCGACTGGAATTCGAACACAGCTCTCTGATTCCGAGTCGCTATCCATTACTCCACCGTTCCTCGTAGAAATTTCATTACAAGACTGATTCTGCAAACTTTCTGAATCTAATAGAGAAATTGTATCAGTGCACAACTTCAAACCTACCTGGCGAAGGGCCCAATACCAATACATTTCAAACCTCATGAGGTGTTTGATAAAGCCGTAATCTTTTCAAAGCGAACATATAGAAAGATTAGCATTGATCAGTTAAGTATTCCCTGCATATATTATACGTTTATTTTTATTACTAATTATATTTATTTTAATAGAAACTGTCAATCTTGCTTTCGCTTTGTAGGCCAATAAACTGAGGATTATGGCGGTTTTCCTAGTATTCAGGTATTCATAGCTGCGAGTAATGATCTCTTTTCTTAACCATTTCACCCCAAGACAGCGGGAGTGCCACTAGAAATCAAGGAGTTACAGAGAGTGAGAGCAAAAGTAAAGTGGGTTTTGTGAGAAAAGGATAAAAAGAAGGACGGTGATCAGAGGCAACAAAAGATGTCGATTGACATTACATTTGAATATTTGAAGATTATAGATATCAGGGAAACAAGTAAGAGGAAGGGAGTTCCACTGTTGGGAAGTGCGAGAGAAGAATCTGTTGGAGTAGAAGAAGAGGTTACATTTAACAAAACTTTATTTTTATTGAGTATTCTTTCATCATGCTATGCTGTTTTTTTGTGTTTTTTTTTTTAGTGGAGGTCCCTACTATATATTAAAGAAGTTTGAAAATAAAAGATAAAAGTATTGTCTTTCATTAAGAGTAAAGAGAGAAACATATATAAAACTAGAAGATCACATTCATTTTTTTAAGTATCCCCGCCAAGCAATTGTTTACAGAGAGTGAAAGTAAGAATAAAGAGAGATGTTTAAAAAAACGATAAAATGAAGCATGGGGATCGAGTTAAAGGCATCAGAAGATGTCGATTGACATTATATTTAAATATTTGAAGATTATAGCTATCAAGGAAGAAAGTAAGCGGAAGGGAGTTCCACTGTCGGGAAGTGCGAGAGAATAAGTTTTTGGAGTAGAAAATGCGTTTTCATTTAACTGTTTCGACAGTGAAAGTGTGGAACCAAGATGCCAACCTTGTAGCACGCTTAAATTCAAACGGTTGGGACACAAGTGAAAATACCTCGTCGGAGCAGTTGCCATGAAAATATTTGTAGAAAAGACAGAGTGACGACACATCATATCTGTCAGAAAGTTACTGTAAAGAAAAAAATCAACGTCGTCTACTTCTTCTATTAGAAATATGAATCAGGATATACAGCAACAAGTACCTGGAACAGGAATGAAAGCAATGAGGACACCTACTCTGAATACTTCATAAAAATCCAGTATATGAAATTACTAAGTACTAAGCGCTTTAAATGTATTGATCAGTTATTAACAAATTATTATAGGAAACACAGTAGACTAATCGACTGCGGCTGGGATTTAGGAATCCAAGTAGCGAGTTCGAATTACAGTCGAATTCATTATTGTCATTTATGTGTCAATAGATTTGGGTAACCTTTTCATCTCCCTCCAATTCTGGGTAAATAGCACGACAGATTGGATTCTTTAGCCTTTTGTGCAAACCGGTCTAGGAGAAAGAAAACTCAGAATAGAAAAACAGCCTGGACAATCCCGAGGTAGCAAATAACTCAGTGATATTTGGTAATATCTGACATCCTCTACGACCTGGTTTCTCTCGCCAAGGGATTGTGTGCCCTGGGATTGTAGAAATAGATAGAGTAGGCTCAGCGCAAGTCGATGCAACCATAGCAACCAGAGCAAGGCACTTAGCTCTGATAGACTGAGTCATCATCAGTTTCCGAGGGAATCTTTTCAAGATGGAAAATAAAGGAAATGAACGTAGAATAGTCTAAGGTAGGCCCAATTTTGTTCAACACCGAAAATTGCTCCCAAACCAAACGATTAACATAAAACCTCGAGTCATGCACTTACTTTTCTCGTCTAGTCGAAACTTTCATATGGGGACTATATGTTTTTAACAATATCTTCTGGAGTTCTTCGATCGCTGGGATCGGAATTCGACTCTGAAGTGAAAGCCAACTATAGTTGTTTCCCTTTGGGCCTCTTATAAAGAATACGCTCCACCCTATTTGTTACCAGAGTTGAGTTATAGTTGAATAAAGCTACAAGCAAAGATCTTACCTGGTTTGTTTTCCATACAGACACATTTTAAAAGACGTTATGTATATTGTTTAAACTGAAAGCGTGAATCGAATATTTATAGGCGTTTTTAATTTTCTTACGCATATTAAAAACATCTTATACACTACTTTATACGAAAACATATTAGCTATTTATTTCACTGAAATGACAAAAGTACGCAGGTGTAGGCTTGACGAAAGCTTTATTCAACTGAGAATACAAGATCTGCGTATAGTGTTTTTTTATAGCCCCAGTAAACAGAAATATCTTTTTCAAAGAATCGACTAACGAAATAAAGGGAGACCACTTTTGAATATTCATAACAATCAATTTGCTAAAAACAGACACCATACCATAATTTGTATATAATCCTGATAATCATATACTGACTGCAATCTCATACGTTAATTAATCCGAAATCCTGACAGCCATTTATATGTCTTTGCTGAAACCAAAGTCATACGTAAATTTTAAGTATCATATGTTTGTCACCTAAAATAATCTTATATCTGTTCGACTGGAAATATTTCTTTATTTATATATTTTATATAACTTGTTCCACCTGATTTATTTTAAAAAAAAAAACAATATCCCTTTATTTTTAAATATATATCTGTTAAGAAAAACTGTGAACATCAAGCAAATCTTATTAAACCGATGTATTAAAAATAGAATCTTACACTGAAGAAATGATTGGCCATCCGAAAATAAAATATACGATAAATTAATCTGAATGAAGAAGTGATACCAATGAAATATAATAAAAAGATGACAAATATTTAGGCTTAGCCGAATAAAATAGTTACGATGTCTATACTGAAGAAAATCGATAATGATTTGTATTAAAATATCACAAAGAGAGAATAGTGTAAATACAGATAGCGAAAGTTCTGAGAGAATCGACTATAATTACCTTCTATAAGGAGAGTTCCTTTTCCTTATTCGTTCATTCGTAACCCTTTCCCCTTAATGCACGGATACGACACCATCTTAAAGTTAAAGATGAGCTAGCGGAAATGCAATGAATATAAAGCAGAATAGACAGAAAGTGAGAGAGAAATAACGAATTAAGTTTTAAAATGACGTTTCGATGAAGAGAAAATTATCAGATTTCAGTTGATTCAGTTTAAATATATAAGTGAGTCATTTGCTCGTTTTACTATACTTATCTTAGAATATACTCCCCTGTGGAAATTAATTGAAACAAAGCGAATAATTAAATATATTATTTACTTTTTTTTCGTATTTTTCCAATGAAATATAATCCATTACACATGTTAATACTTCGTATGTCCATTCCACGAAGTCTTTCATTGTAAATTGACCACCAATTCTCGACTGGGTATAAATCAGGAGAGTTTCCAAGCTAATCGATAGTACTTTGATTTGCTCACTGGTAAAGCTTGCCTGTGTTTTCGTGCAGCGTTACAATTTTCCCATGCCAACTTGGAGCAATGCCCATCGCAAACAATGGCCGTAGGACAAATAATCGACAGTCGAGACAATAGTGCCTGGACGTGATGAAAATCTGATGCAATAACGGATGACGGAATATTTTTAAGGTTAGCCAAATTTCCTCAAAGACCCAGAAATAAGACTTATATTACTGTACACAGATGTCCCCCTGTCTTTTCTACAAAAGAAATTTACGGTAACTGCTCCGACGAGCGAATTACTCTTGTTCCCAGACAGCCTGAATTTAAACTTGCCACTAGGTTGGCATCTTAGTCCCACTCTTTCACTGTCGAAACGGTTAAATGTAGCAGTCTCTTCTACTCCAATAGCTTCATGTCTCGCACTTGCCGTCTGTGGAACTCCCTTCCTCTTACTTGCTTCCATGACAGCTACAATCTTCAAATGCAATGTCAATCGACAACGTTGGATGCCTTGATCTATTCCCCGCCTTCTTTTCATCCTTTTTTCTATAATGCCTCTTTATTCTTGCTCCCACTCTCTGTAACCCTTTGTGTGCTAGTGGTACTCCCGTCTTGCTTGCGGTGAAATGCTTAAAAAAATTACGGAACAATTGTTTGATTTAATCCAATCGTTCCAATAATATCGTGAACTGAAGACCGTTTGCCACGGGTTCATTTCTAGATCCTTTCCAACGGATTCGGTTGACCCCCAAGGTTCTATCCATGGTCCTACGATATTTCTGATCTTCATCAATGATTGTCATGTTGTGATCAAGTATATATTGAAAGTGAAAGATTCTTTGAGACTTGAGTATATAAAAGAAAGAAGCATATTAAATCAAATATCATTCAACACAAATAAGATGTTAAAGTGTCCATAAGATACTTAAAAAAAAAAAAATTTAAATAGCGTAAATATGTACGAATATCTTCTACCTTTTGTTCAGGTGGGCCACACTAAATTTAAATAGTTAGAAAAGATAGCATTACTAAAAGAATATATGTCAAATCATTTGAGAGATGACTTTCAACCTTCCATCAGAAAGGCTAATGTTTACCTCCAGATGAGCCTTGAAATGGGAATATTATACTGAAACAATTGTTAGTTCTGCTGCTAAGTCGTGCTAAAAAATTTTCTCTCCAGAATCTATTTTACAGATTTATAAGCCTACCATTTGTTCAAGGATTGAATATTGCTGCCAGATCTTGTTTGCTGCTCCTGCTATACATTTAGAGATGCATGATAAAATTACAAGAAAATTCTGCAATGTTATCTCGGCTTCAGCCACTTCTCACCATCGTAACGGACCCTTCCAGTGCATGTTCTATACAAATCTTCATGCCAATTGTTCTGACATACTTTCCTCTTTGATACATAGACTTTATGAATTTAAGCGTAGTACTAGTCTCATCATTTTATAGTTGAAATGGCTAGACGTAACCAGGCTAACTGTCGCACTTCTCGCTTGTGGAATATTCTTCCCTCTTCTCCCTTCCTAGTCAATTGTGATCTACAAATATGCAAAGTTAACGTCACTCGTGATCTTCTCCATTCTTAATTGTTGTTATTTTCTTATTTCCTAATAGTATTTTTTTCACAGAATCTCAAACACTCAGCGGCCCCCTTGCGTCTTAGTAAATGTGTTGTCTTGTTTGTGGTGAAATGATGAAAAAAATACAAATAAAATATCCTGTAGACACCCATAGGAAGTATAGCACCATGATATCATCACCCTGGATTTGCTGCTGCAGCAAATTTTGATGGGATGAAATTGTTGATATTGTGAAATTGTTGATAATGTGATATGGTGATATTGCGATATGGTGATATGTTGCTATTTTAATATTGTGATATGGTGATATGTTGATATTTTTGACATTGTGATAATTTTGATATTGTGATATTGTTGATATTTTAATATTGTTATCTGGGGATATTGTGATATGGTGATAATTTTGATATTGTGATAATTTTCATATGGTGATATTGTGATATGGTGATAATTTTGATATTGTAACATTTTGATATTTTTGATATTTTAATATTATGATATGGTGACATTGTGATATGTTGATAATTTTGATATTGTGATATGGTGATATTCTGATATGGTGATATTGTGATATGGTGATGTCAGTGATAATGTGAAAACTCACATGTTGAACAAATCGGTTTTCGAACAGAAAATTCGAGATGAAAATGCTTCGGTTATCGAACAAAATTTCGGTTCTAGAACAACATTGTCAAACCGAGTTAACCCGAACAGAATTATTTCTTCGTCGATCCCCGTGTTGTATATATTCGTGTGTTGTGCCGTGCTTTTTCTTTTCCAATTTTTTTGTACTGTGACTGTTTTATTCCTATAGGAAAAATACGAACAGACTTCAGGAACGAACTAAATTCATGAACCGAGGTTCCACTGTATTGATATTGTTCGAGCAACACGTAACAAAGTTTATTTTTCTCTGTTACCAACCACTACCTCGGTTGAGAGAAAGTGGACATATTTCTCGATCAGGACTTTTGAATTTCATGATCTTTGATATAATTTTTTTGTTTGCGGTACCTTCATCTCTCCTTTCGCAATTACCAAGCTCTAAAGTGTTGAGAAGTGACTGGTCATTTGTTTCATGAGAAACAAAGTTTGAATTGATAACTGGAGCCCATCTGCAATTAGTGGATGTCGTGATTGTTTTTTCAGTAGCTGATACAAAATGTGGGACAACACCCTTAGACACGGGTGTTTTTGTTGAGATATCATCTATAGAAAGACAGGCACTAGAGACTAAATACTTCTTTCAAGCCATGAAAGGAATTATCCCACATAAGACACCAACTTGGTATTTGAATTTCCGCTTAACCGCATTTACGAAGAACTGAGATCAACATCTCATAGGCTCAGACCATAATAATTACAGTTTGCTGGCCACTGCCACTGATTGGGCGGAAATTGTCCAATCCTTACCTCTATAGTATCCTTCTAGAAGTGTTTTCTCACGAAAATTGACTTTATCAGACAAGATAGCTCGGGACTCAGTGTTGTACGTTGTGGATCTGGGGACAGCAATGCAGGGCCGAACAGTGTCAAAGGGAATTGTCAATGGAGTTCCAACCAACCATAGAAATGTCGAAGGAGGATGATGAAGAGTATATCTCTCGAAACGTATTTGAATTAATAGGAATACAACGACTTTTCCACCCTAGGAATATCTACGTTTTTACATAAGTAAAATAATATATGGTGAATAAATTCCGATAGAATTTTATGGTAAATAAATATTTATTGTATTTGGAGTTGACTGTTCAAGAACCTTGGTTTTCTTGATGTTTATTGCAAGTTCAAAACAATGAAAAACGATAGCAAAATTGTTGAGAGATTATTGGAGTTCTTTTGAAAAACTGAGCAGCTTCATCAGCTTTTTGAAGTTCTAAGATATATTGCGTGCATTTCACACAAACACACACACACACTAACACACTGTGTGTATATGTTTGTGTTCATATGTTTATGTGCGGTTGCGCAAAAATGAGTTGTGACTCAAAGAATCGAAATTTTTAAGGAAATATATTCAAATGTCTTTGACTCGACCGTAAACTTTCTTTTAGCATTTTTGACGTTCGCATTCGTTACTGCCAGATAATATCTTCCTGAAATTTGGCATTATGGAGAATTTTTTTTCTTTCCATTCTTAATAGAAAAATAAGATAAGGAAATGTAAATTTCGACAAGGTGAAATCTCTTGTATCTCAAAACGATTCCGAAAAAAAATAAGCAGATGTAGCCTTTTGTATTTGAATTGCAAATTTGAATTACATTTGAGGAATTATAGAAATATAATTATCTTTTAATAAAATATTACAAAATAGAACGAAAAATTGAGAACGTTTCTTAAGTAGAAGGAAAATGCTGTATCAGCGTGTCATGTGCACAAGCATTAGTGCATGTGTGCCAACACACAGATTGTCATTCAAAAAGAGACTCCCGGAAACGCTTAGAAATAGGCAAATACACATCCCCAAAGATATAGCTACGAATACACAAGCAGAAACGTACACGATCATGGTGTCGCCAAATGCACACATAGAAATTAAGAATAGTTGTAAAGCAGACACACACAACAATACAACAAGAACCATACAATTTTTCCCCTTATGCAGCCACAGAAATTTACATATATACATATATGATGATAATGTCGCCTCATTAAATGAATAATATCAAATCTGATATGGATATTACGGTCGTGAGACTCGTAACTGCTCCTGTAGCAAGAAAACGAGTTATTTGATTTATTGTACAGACAGTAGGTACAGGTCATTCCCTATTCGAGTCGTTTGTTCATCCTGGTTGGCTGGTTAAGGATTTTCAAGTGTCTGGTCAGTCCTGATTGACTGGAAGCCAACTTACAAGTGCAGGTAATATTGTTGTTAACCTAACATATTTGCTAGTTAAAGCCGGGTTTCACTATAACATTGTAATCATCTGTACGACATAGCTGATAAACATCCAAAATTCTGGAGCCAATCATCTAATTTGACGATTATTTTCGAATTCAGCATACTGAAATAGATATAGATTGGCACACTTCATATTTGAAATAGAGAACTTGCGTGTATATATATGTAAATCTATACAAAGTGCCAGGTTTGGAACTGGTGCCAGTTAGCTGCCCTTTATGAGGGTTAAAGGAGTCTCTCCGAGCTTTGGTTAGCAATCTTTTTAGTGTTGGTTTCACAATAAAAAGACTTCAGATGGGAATGAAAACGCATGACAGTTTAACCCCGTCATTATGTTGCATGTTTCTGCCGAGAGGTATATATTGGCTGGTATTGACTGTGATACGGAGAGGTTAAACTCCCCGATAATAGAAAATGAGGATTGTCGTTCGGAGTTTCCGTGGCAAGTCTTTGCACTGTAATTTTTTTATCGACAGATCCAAAATGTTTGTATGGTCCGACACAGGCCTTCACCATTTGAAACAAATCATTGTGTTGGTTTTCTGACAATTATATCTAATTAGTTCTACATATATCCGGCTACTGCGAAACAACATCAACTTCTTCTTGACACTTGGAATGTACGAACTCTCCAGGATAGCAAATCAGCACCAGAGAGAAAAACAACTCTGTTCACATTGAAGCTAAAGAAGTGCAACATTGATATATCTGACCTGAAGAGTAACCATCAGTCGATTAAATGAAACGAGAAAGCAAAATAAGACATCTAACAGTGTTCCTGTTGCACTTGCATACAATACGTTCTCCTATACTGTTTGCGATCTTTTGTGCAATTCTCAGGCCGATCTCAAAAGTCATGTTCGTCAGAGGCATGCAGGTAATTAGTTCGTGGGCGTCGGAACCACATACGTCGAACTCGACCGGAGAGTCCATCATATACATACATATATATCTGATTGATTCTATGCGTGATTATTTCTTTGTATATAAATTATATGCTGCCTAATGTTTTATGTTTATAAAAAATACTATCGATCCGCAGTACAAAAAATTCCTATAAAAAAAAATACTACTAAGACATAACACTATATTAATTGAACTATATACTTAGTTCATGACATATTAACTGAATACACTTGTAAAACTAGAATACGTGGATTTAACACATCACAAGAAAAGTTCAAATAAAAATTGCATGTTCCGATATTGTACACAGCCGTCAATAATATCACATTCTCAAAAAAAAAAAAAACATCTTTCGTTCTACAAAAAATTATTTCGTCTCCAAATCTTAATTTTAAAAGGGAAAAATATGCCTGTGGATGAATAAAGGATTATTCGAAAGTACTTGCATTTTAAAAAAATATAAACTGGAAACAACAGACAACAGTTTTATAAATGAGGATCACATCCTTCTATGGATTAACAGTATTTTAATGCATACATTATATAAAGTGTAACTCGGATATAAGAGACCCTGATATAAAATACACCCGGATACAAGAGAAATTTTCTCTGGTGCCAAATTAGAGCCATACTTACCTAAACAAAATAGACCAAACCAAGATATAAGAGAAATCCGGATATAAGAGACTTATTCTCCGGTCCAGACAACTCTCTTATATCCGGGTTACACTAGCGATGGATATCGCCAATAATAACATTGACATTGCTGATTGATTCTATGCGTGATTATTTCTTTGTACATATATATATATATATATATATATATATATATATATATATATAGTGATTTTCCATGCATGGCTTAGATGAAGCACAAGGCCGAAAGTAGGGGTCCCACACAGTCAGGATCGACTCACTACTTGGTAGTAATTGTTCTAGAGAGGCAAGCTTGCTTACCATTACACTGTCTCGAGGTGCGCTATATATGTTGTTAAATGTCTGTCTGACAATAGTAAATCATGGTAGGACTGCTAATTTTCTCAATACAGCATCACCGCAAAAGATTGTATAAGTCCGGTGTGAAATCATCATTGTCTAAGGACTCTTCCATATTTCTGTATTCAATCAATTTATTTTCTATCCGGATGCAAGTGGTTCGCTCCTAGATGGGTTTTGGGTTATTCTAATAACCTTCCCAAATAAATGCAAGTCACTTATCAGTTTAAACAATTCTTTAAAATCTAATTTATCTAACGCTTTTGCATAATCGATAAAACATCGATATACGGGATGTAATAGCAAAATTGTCCAAATCTTGTAAAAGCAAAATTATCAAGTTATTACATTAAGATATAAACCGTTGTTTGTTTAAATGATTAAAGATATCTTACTGGAATTCCCCGGGATTTTTATAACGCTATTGGACTCTACTTTGAACAATAAGAATGTATTGAGCTCTAAGTTGAAATGACTATCTCTCTTGCTGCTTTGACCTCCTGGGCCTTGTGTCCTCTCTACTTTTCCCTCTTTTTTTAAACTTATTCATCATTCTCTTTATGGTTCTTTAATGGCCATAGAAAATGGAAACCAAAGTATGAATCTTAGTACCATTGCTGAGGGCCTGAATAATATTTTTCCTCTCATCATTGCTCAGTTAAGAAGCCATTAAGTCTGACATAAAACGATTTTAACCTTTTCGCCTTGTAGCTGAATAACTCAAATGTTTTTCACGGATTCTTAAAGCAAATTGTGTCAAGATAACTCGGTTATTTCCACACTTAGTAAAATATTTAAATGACTTTTCTACCATTTTAATGGTTAGTTTTTGAGATGTTTGGAATTTACGAAAAAGGACTGACTGAAATTATGCAGATTAATCTACTATTATAGGTTGGTGCAAAATAATGTCGTTTCTTCACACATGTTACTATGTGAGAAAACGACACTATTTTGCACCAACCTAATAGCGTAAAACCTCTGAAATCTAATAAAAACTATTTTTTTTTCTTTTGTCCATAATATATATTGAAACACGAGTAAAGGGGAGGATCTAACCACTGCTTAAAAAACAGAAAATAACAAAGTTATTCAGTAAGGCAATGTCGACATTCGAGATATCAAAAGAAGATCATCAAAGGATAAAAAGGACTGTTGAAGATATAAGCTGAGTACTCGAAACAATCATTTCTGGCTAGCGATCAGATCTTTGAAACAGGCTGGAATTGGGAATGTTAAAAAGCGCAAAAGTTGTGAATTGGGATCTCTAAAATATGTCCTAGGCAAACTCATCTCACTAAAGCAAATATTTTCAAGAGTTTCAATTGGACCAAGAAATAAATGAAAAATTACTTTTCTAAAGTAATTTTCACCAATGATTATCGAGTGGCATTCGATGGACATAATTGGTGGGCCACCGGATGGATTATATTCAATTCAGACATGCCTGTGGCTAAATGACAGCAAAGAGGAGGAGGCAGTGTTATGATATGGGCTGGCATTGTCGATCAAACAATTATTGGACCAGACTCTCGATGAAGCAGTTGAAGTGAACAATGCTAACTATTGCGATTTTTATCAGTAAGATTTTCTTTGAATGGTACAAGTCCCAGATTCGCAGTTTCAAAGGGAAGTGTGAATTTAGGCAAGACAATGCTACTTCTCATGTACCTAAACCCACTCGTGAATTCTTTGATAATGGAATCACCACCATCAAGCGCTGATCTGAATCCGATTGAAAACCTACGGTCAATTGATAAGATGACATTATATGAAGGTGACAAACAATATAACAGCAAAGCAGGCTTATAGGAAGCAATTAAAACTATCTTGTCGGAACTTGAACCTGCTAAAGTAAAAAGAATCAAAAAAATCAATGGGTTATTACTGTCTGTTATTGAGAAGAAAATGTAATGTATTCAAAGACTTATATGTGTTTGTTATTTGTTCTATTATAGGTGTTGATCATTTTTGATGATTTTATTACCTTTTTATTGAAGTAAATTGTGATTATTTAATTTTGACTAATAACTTTAGAAGGCAGTTTTGTAGAATACGTCAAATAACTTAACTAATTTGAATAAAACATATTGATACTACATAAAATTTTAACTCAGGCTTTGTCTTGACATCTAAATTGACATTTTCTTTCCGAACCAAGATTGAATTATTGATGTTTACATGATTTGCTTAATAACTTCATGTCATGTGTATATATGTGAGTGCTTTCGGCTATTCTCTTCGCCATTTTCTAGTCTTTTTATTTAACTTTTAACTGAATGTATAGATTTTTTCTCTAAAAAATCTGTCCAATGTACTATAGACGTGAGCACTTTAAGCTATTCTAATCGCACTTTTATACAATTTTCATTAAAGTCGTCTGACAAATTACTGTAAGAAATTACTTGTAAAAACTGCCCAGATGTTCTGTAGACTGTTTGAAGTTATGTAAATTAAATAAACCTCAGTAAGTCAAAAAAATCATGAAGCAATATTTGTCAAATTTAATCTCGTCTATTTCCAGCCTTAATAGAATAGTTAATTAAATTTCCTGTCTTTTCAATGTTTAGTTTTTGAGATATTTGAAAATTACGAAAATGAACTGACTGAAGTTATAATGCATATTAAATTAATATATCTGAAATGTAATATAAACTATTTTTTTCTTTTTGTCTATGATATATGTAGAAACATGGTTAAGCAACTGCTGAAAAACAGAAAATAATAAATCTATTGTCAGAGGGAATGTCCAAATTAGAGATATCAAAAGAGCTCTTCAGAAAACATAGAACGATATTGATAGTTGAGAACTGCTTAAAGCGAAAGAAGCATTTTTGACCAGCGCTCAGATTTTCTAAAAGACATGATTGAAGGAGTCAAGAAGGACAAAAGTTGTAAAATACTTTGGGATCTGTAAAAGAATCTCCTTGGCAATCAATTGTCACTAAAGCAAATATTTTGAAGCCTCAAAATTATGTCAAAAAATACATGAAAATTTATTTTCTAAAGTAATTTACACGAACGAATTTTCCGTCACATTTATGGGCCGGACGAATTGGTCAAAAGATGGATTCTATCCAATTCCGACGTGCCTCTAGCTAAAAGAAGACAACAAAGAGGCGGCAGTGTTAAGATATGGGCTGGAATAATTAGACCAATCAAAATCGATGAAAGATTTAAACTGAAAATGTTAACTATTACGATTTTATAAATAAGACTTTCTTTGAACGGTACAAGTCCCAGTCACGCAGTTTCAAAATGACGTGGGTATTTTATAACGGCAATGCTCCTTCTCATCTATCTAAGCTTACCTTTCAATTATTTGAGCAGAAAAGGTTTACAGGAGATAAGATATTGAAATGGCAACGATTAAGTCCTGATCTGAATCCGATCAAAATCCTATATTCAATTGAGAAAATCAAATATGGAGGTAGGAAAGAGTATAACAGCAAAGCAGACCTCTAAGGAGCAATTAAAACACGGTGAAGTAAAAATTCTACAAAATCAGTGGCTGGTAGGTTACTGTCTGTTATTGAGAAGAAGTGTTATTATATTAAAATTTAAATGGTTCAAAGACTTATGATATGTGGTTTTTATTTGTTCTATTATAAGTGTTGATCAATTTTTGATGATTTTATTACCTTTTTATTGAAGTAAATTGTGATTATTCGGCTTTGCATAATAAGATAACAGTTTCTTAGAATCCGACAAATAACTTGAATAAAACACATTGATACTACCTAAAATTTTAAATCGATTCTAAATCGATTGTTTAAAATTTGACAATTTTTTTCAAACTAAATATGAATTATTGAAGTTTATATGATTTTCTTAATACCTTCATACAGAGTGTACTTTCCCTGAAATTCTAAAAAAAGCTACCGATTAATATTCTTAGTGTACGTATTCTATACATAAAGGGACTTATATGGAATTCGATTTCGGGAAAATACCCTCCCTTGCCTCCCACAAAATATGGACAGCGCGAATGTGGTTTTTTCGTCCTACCAAGAGCTTACATTTTCTTGTACAGATAATTCAGCATATATATATATATATATATATATATATATATATATATATATATATATATATATATATATATATATATATATATATATATATATACATAATCCTCACACTTGCTCCATAAGCGGTTCATAAATGCTACTTAAGATTATCGCACAAACTTTCATGACTGAATCAATAATCTGTCAGATCCTCATACGTCGAAACCGAAGGAAGAGTCCATTATTATTATTATTATTATTATTATTATATATATATATATATATATATATATATATATATATATATATATATATGTTGACATACATAAACTCATTGATATATGTTGACATACATAAATATATATGTTGACATACATAAACTCATAATACATACACACGCACACACGAATATTTAAGTGTGTGTATTTTGTGTAGGTGTTTTATTTGTGAGTGTGTGTGTTAGTTGAGATACCTGAAACCTAAGGAGTAAGATTTTAAGTGGCAAAATGGCACATTTCAGCCTTTTCGTTCTTTGACGTAAGCCTTCTCCAGATCAGTGGTGAGGAATGGGTCATTACTCTATGACCTTGGCCCAATACGTGTTAGTAAGGGAGGGTACGACGCGCTTGGCGTGCCCGTTTCTCTTTCCAAATCATGATTGCACAACGGTATATCCGTAAGTGACTGGAATTTGAACTCTGCTTTCCGATTTCTCAGTCATCCATTACATTACCCACACACCCCAAAATAAGGTGTAACCATTCCTTAATATTTTTGATGATCTACTCTCTCTAATAAAATGACTAACAGAATTCGAGACGCGTATTACATACCACGATTGCATAGCAATATCGCTGTTAGACTTTTCGTAAAATACATCTATTGGATGCTATAGTACATATCATCAGTGATGTTTCTAGCCGATGTTCATAATGGGTTTCTGGTCTTTTAACATCATATCCCCTCTCCACGGTGACCCAGCCGATAATAATCGGGTATCGACTTGTGTACCTTGCATCAGCTACATTTTTATGACTACTCACTGCCACTCCTCCTGGCAATTTATTGCTCACTACCAGATAACTTCCGGTTCACATGCAGTGTGCGCTCTTCCTTAAAAAGGAAGCAAACGCTGACACAATTTCTATCTGGTCAGAAACATGGTGCCGTGCTCGGCTTGAAATTGTAAGTAATGATTTGTTTTCGTTACTTAGACATATATATATATATACATATATGTACACACACGAAAATGCGCTCAAGAATCACATTCTGCTTATACTTAATCCATTTCCGTTCACGTTAATCATCCAACCGAAGTGAAAAAAAAAATTCCTCCTTCCTAATAAATATCGATATGATAATAACTCTTTTTATAGCAGAAAAATACCTATTGCATTTCGCGTGTATGATGGTACATTTTCTGAAACTCAGGTCATTTATTATAACTGCTTAATGAAAATAGCTGAATACGTATCTTCCTAATCCGCTTCAAATGAGGACTTATTAAGATACATTTTTTTCTCTAAATTGCTTTTTCAAAACACTTACATATATTTCACTGACCGGATATGATAAATAAAAGAAAAATTCTCGCTTTAAACAGAACTTTTACAAAAGGTAACGCATTACAGAAAATAGCTAAGTGTCTTCTCTTTTGATAGACTCGAAAGTAATTCGTTTTCGCCTCCACCTTTGTGAAAATTAATTCAGACAAAACAAATGATTCCGTTATTTATTTTCTTCGTATTTTTCTCATGAAACATGACACAGTGCGTATATCAGTAATTCGTATATCCATTCCACGGCGGCCTTCCTAGCAGATTGACCATAGATTCCAGATTGGTTTTAAATCAGGAGAGTTTCCGAGACAGTCTATAGCACTTTGATTTGCTCACTGGTAAAGCTTGCTAGTGTATTCGTGCAGTCTTACAATTTTCGTATGCTTCCGCAGAGTAACGTCGATTGCAGAGAATGGCCGTAGGACAACTAATCGACAGTTGAGACAGTAGTGTCTGGGCGTGATGAAAATCTTATACTATCACGGATGACACAATAGTTTTCAAGAACAAACAAATTTCATCATACAACCCGAAAATAGATTCCTATTGATGCACACCACTGCAACATTGAGGAAAAAATAGAAATCGATCGCACGCTGTCATTCCAGTGCGGCTAAAACTGACTGTATGTTGAAAGAAAGGTAACTAACGCGGTTGTTTCGATTAATGTGCACAAGGGTGTATATAAAGAAGATCTAGCAACCTCTTCCAAATTATATAGTAAGATGTAGAATGTGGTTGAGCCATTTTAGAACATGTGTTTGAGGATTAATGGCTACATGATTCCCCGTGCGGACAGCGAAGCATACTTTACTGCGAGTGACGAAGCAACAGTGGCAGGTAATTATGTAATTGAGAGGAGCAGCATGTTGCAAACTTCCTTAAATATTTGCTCGTAGCTGATCCCGATGCTCAAGTTGGGTTCGCTCAAACATGTTATAAATGGAAAACAGGACATGAAGAAAAGGTCATACAGCATCACTTCAGAATGTTTTATTCATTAAAACGCAAAAGTGCCATTACAACTGACCTGCTTCTAAGAAGCTGGCCAAAAAGGAGCTGATTTGGAAGACTGCTATCGCTCAGATGAGAAAGATGTCCTACCTACATAATTTGGATATTCATTAGAATGGCTTCAATGTATGTCATATTGCATTTTCTTAGGCACTCTTTCTAATGCGATCACAGTTTTCTGTTGCAGGGGTAACGCATGTAATGTAAGTAGAAAGCACCGAGTTGCTTGATATGTCGTCAGTAAAGAGTCCAATATTCTGCACCATGAAGAACAAATGTCAGTATTTCTGACGTGTACACATCAATTTTCTCTTTATAACAAGACATCACGATTATTCCAAATATTGTGATAAAGATTACCGAAGGCAGAACAAATCTTTCCAATCCGGAATTCTTTCTTTGTCCATCGTTGGATAGAACGGAACCGAAATATATGAAAGAAGAAAGGGTTTACAAAATTCTTCTATCAACATTGGGATCAATATCTGGGCTATCGTTACAGATAGGCTGATGGACAAGGTTCCGTTTATATTTTGCTGAAGTTCAAACTGAAAACTTTTGATGCACGATAGTATTTGCTAACAATCTGTTATATATTCTCAAGTCTGTGACGCACACGGGTGCATTTTTCTACCAAGAGGAGATTACTATCAATTTGTACAATCGTCTTTGTTTCTGCTTTGTAGCTTTGTTGGTTGGACAACTCAACACTAGTCCTAAACTTAAATCTCACACATTTAATATTCCCAATGTAACGTCAGAATAAACACAAATGTAAGCCAAGTCAAAGAACACACCGTTGTTTTGTTCCATTCGAGAAGATGAATGAGTCTGATACCCTCTCCACTGGATCTAACTTAGGCCATCATACCCTGATGGAAAAGCATATCAGTGAGTAACCTTACAGGAACACCCAGCTGCCGACGGACGACCAAAATTATCATCCCTTGAAACGTTATCAAAGGCCCGAGTGCGATCAACCAAAATAATTAATAAAACCTTATCATGCTCTCCTGCTTTCTATTTGTATAGATGGAAAGCAGCACAGGACGAAAAGGTCATCGGCATCACTTCGGAATGTTTTATTTATTAAAACGAAAGTGTGCCCTTCTAAATGACCTGCTTCTAAGAAGCTGGCAAAACAGGATTTGATTTGGAAGGCTGCTATCACTCAGATGAGAAAGATGTCCTACCTACATAATTTGGATATTCATTAGAATGGCTTCAATGTATGTCATATTGCATTTTCTTAGGCACTCTTTCTAATGCGATCACAGTTTTCTGTTGCAGGGTAACGCATGTAATGTAAGTAGAAAGCACCAAGTTGCTTGATATGTCGTCAGTAAAGAGTACAATATTCTGCACCTTAAAGAACGAATGTCAGTATTTCTGACGTGTACACATCAATTTTCTCTTTATAACAAAACATCACGATTATTCCAAAGATTGTGATAAAGATTACCGAAGGCAGAACACATCATTCCAATCCAGAATTCTTTCTTTGTCCATCGTTGGATAGAACGGAGCCGAAATATATGTAAGAAGAAAGGGTTTACAAAATTCTTCTATCAACATTGGGATCAATATCTGGACTATCGTTACAGATAGGCTGATCGACAATGTTCCGTTTTTTTTTTTTGCTGATGTTAAAACATTTTTGCACGGTAAAATTTAATAACAATCTATTAATGTGTAACATACAAGTGCGAATTTGTCTGCCAAGAGGTGTTCACTATCAGTTTGTAAAATCGTCTTTGTTTCTGCTTTGAAGCGTTGTTGGTTGGACAACTCAACACTTGCACTAAACTTAAAACTCAAACCTTTAGCATTCCCAAATCCTTTTTCATATGTCATAAAAATACAAATCTATTCTAGATCAAAGAATACAACCTTGTTTTGTTCCATTGGACACAATGCATTGGTCTGACACCTCTCCACTGGATCTAACTGACGCCATCATTCCCTGATGAAAAAAAAATATGACAGTGGGTAACCTAACAGGAACACCCAGCTTCTGACGGACGACCAAAATAGCATCCCTTGAAACGGTAACAAAGGTCCTAGTGAGATCAACGAAACTAATAAATAAATACTTAAAGTGCTCTCCTGCTTTCTCCTGTAGGGGCCTTAAATTGAAAGTCATGTCCGTATTGCTTTTATCAGACGGAAACCACACTAAGATTCAGACTTAATCGCCCAGGGAAGAGGTAAATCTATTCAAGATAAACCTGGAGTGAATGCCACTACTGTCTTTATATTCGAATTTATTTCATTTGTGCTTATAGAGAGGGACAAAGAAAACATATAAGATCTGACGAACTTATTGTTAGACATTTTCATGACGGTCGTCTTCGAGTATAGAATCCAGAGGTTGGTAGTGAATATTTCGGAGACAGTAGGAAAGCGTAGTTCTGGTTCGCAGTGGATATCTTAGCAGAGCGTAGTTCTTCCTTCTATCCTCTTCGCCTGTCAAGTTAGCACTGATCCTTCCGGTAGGTTAAACAAAGATGGCCGCCTTTATACACGACTAATACAATGTTCTGCGGCTTCTGATTGGTTAAGCTTCTATTGGTAGACTATAAAGGAAGTTGAGTCATTTAGATTGTCTCACTAGTCATACATATATATATCCAAAAAACCGTAACACTTATGTATACCAGATTTTAAAAAAATAGATCAAAAAGTTTATGAATTAGGATATTTCTGCCTCATTTCCTATATTTTACTTAACTTGGGATTCGTTTGCTCCCAGATCCAGGAAGATTAATTTAATTAGGACCCTTACTCATTGTGCATTGACGGTGTGACCTGTTTGTAAACTCGATGCCGGGCTGAGAAAGATTAAACAACTTCTGATGATAAATGGTTACCCCGAATATGTTTTAACAACTATCATTGAACAAAAATTTAATAAGTTCAATGAGTCTAAGAGATTTGGTGCCCCTATGTGTCCTGTGTATTTGAGACCCTGTGGATTGGTCCCGAAAGTCAAACATATGTAGACATTAATAATAATTCAATTAAACGGTGTTTTAATGCTGTTACTGTTTGAAATATTTTCAGTACAAAAAAGGCTTTCCCCACTCACCTTAAGGATGTCTTGCCTACCATTCAACAAAGTTTAATTATATATCAATACAAATGTCGGTGTGAGATCGACTATGTGGGCAAGACCATCCAACGGTTAGAGATGAGGATCGTCCAGTATGTTCAGGGTAAAGTGCCTAGGCACGAACCAATTACATCCGTGTGTTCGCAGACTCCTGAGTCAACGATTGGTTAACGCCTTTTAAATTCTGTCGAATGCAGGACGAATTATTCTCCCGATTTCTTTTCTGTTTTGCACAGGGCACGGAAGAGACTCCATTTAGATATTTTGGAGTCCATTATTAATATACTAATAAATATAAAAAATATAGTATTTTAGATCTTTATAAATAAAAATATAAATATATATAATGTGACTTAATCCTATTTGAAAGCTCCTTTCAGAAAATACCAATGTATTTTATAAAATAAGAAAATATAGATAAATTATAAATAAAAATGCCAATCTATTGTAGAATACCACGAAAAAGAAAAAAAAAATACAGAAATGATGATACGTTCTGTTATAAGAAAACCAATATCGAAAGATAGAAATTACCAAATCTTAACCTATATTTACTTAGCTATCTTTTATTAACCTTGTATCCTGATTCGTCAAAAAAGCCAACACCCTCTTAAAATTTTGTAATTCCATTCCCTCATCAACATTGCTTGAAAAAAGAACAAAAACTTTAATTTTAAGTTTAATTTAAGGTTTACGTTGTTTCCGAAGATGGTAATTTCTGAGTCACGCCGAATAAATATTTTAAATAATAATATTACAATATATATATATATATATATATATATATATATATATATATATATAAAGTGTGTGTGTGTGTGTGCGCGCGCGCGTGTGTCTGTGTGTGTGTAATTGAGTATTTGAACAAAAATATCACTTTTATGCAAGTTTCATTCAAGATGACTTACATTCTACTGTGATTAAGATTTTTATTTCATTTTTCTTGTGTTTAAAACTGTAAAAATTGTCCAAATCTTCGGTATATCTGTGCGCTTTCGTCTATTGTATTATCGATTGTCATGTGTTTTTTTTTTAATTTTAACTGAATGTATATATATATATATATATGCCAATCAATTGTAGAATACCACGAAAAAGAAAAAAAAATACAATACGTATAATATATATATATATATATATATATATATATATATATATATATATATATATGTTCCTAGAATGATGGTAATGTTTTTTTTTTATTTCTCAAACATGGTAAAAATATTTTGTCCGTGTTCATAATCGCTGTTATTGATTGTTGGCTTTTTTTCTTTTTATTATTAGTCCTGCCATCATTTTAATTCATTTTTCTTGTGGATGAGGTTATTAGACTTGTATTTTGCGTATTGAGTTTGGTAGGTTTTGTAACTGAGTTATGCGCAGACTGGTGTAACTTGAGTCCTCTTGAAATTCATGTACCTCAATAAAATTATTCATGAATTTCTTTTGAACAAGAACTCAGTTCATTAAAAGAGATGTGAATTGATACATAATGTTGGTCTCTCTGTATAAGAAAATTAGAAAAAATAAATAAATCTTAATCGCGGCAACTTGTCAGTTTTCTTTAATCAAACGTGTATAAATAAGTTCACCGTGCTGCTGACGAATTTCATATAGAAAAAAAAAAAACGCTAAAATTTCCGTTTCTCTACGAAGGAATAGAATATCTTACTGACGTCAAATCGGTCGGGTTTCCGTCCTGGCTTGAATCAATCGGACCTCTAGCCACACTGAAGAAATTTGAAACAGCGAAACAATCTGTCTGTGAATGACACCATATATATATATATATATATATATATATATATATATATATATATATATATATATATATATATAAAGAAAGAGGTTGTAGTGGTTCCAACGAGAGAAAAGTATGTATATTAAAAAGAAGAGGAGAAGAGAGGGGCCGTAAACGTTTTTGGTTGTAATGTGGATTTATTTAGAAAAAATGTTATGTTTTGTTTTACATAATTTTACTACACGGGTTTCTGGTCTCGTGACCGTCTTCAGGTAAAAGCTGAGATTTCCACATATTATTAAAAATAATTAATTTTTTCTTTTGTTTTTCAATGTTAAATATTCTCGATATGAGACATTTTCTGTGTTAGTAATCCGAATTTCTTTCTTGAATTGGCAATGAAGAGTTCTGCGCGAAGGGTCATAAAACAATTAAGGTTGGTCCAAGCGAAATGATGAATTACTTATCGGCATTTTATCTTTTAATGTTTTACTGACCCCTATGTGTTCTAGGATCTGTTTCTATTTTTGTGTGTTTCTGTCAGCATGCATGTATATATGCGTATATTCCCCCTCAATACATATACTGTCTTACTATGAGGAATTAGTAAACTCATTTGTACATATACACGTACACACATACATACGCACATACACACCATCCCACCACAAGAAATCAGTACATACACACTCATACACATACAAATATATATATATATATATATATATACGTCTATTTCTTTCTTTCTCTCTCTCTCTCTATATATATATATATATATATATATATATATATATATACATATGCATATATACATTGTACATTTATACGTGTATATATATATATATATATATAGAGAGAGAGAGAGAGAAAGAGAGACAGACTGACAGACAGACAGAGACAGAGTAAGATTGTATTATTTCGTAAAGTAAAAACGCTAAAATTTCCCTTCTTCTCTACAAAGAGATAGGATTTCTGACTGACGTAAAATCGGGCGGGTTTCCTCTTAGCTTGAAACATTCGGACGTTTGGCCACACTGATTAGTTGAAAATAACGAAACAGTCTGTGTTTGACACTATATATATATATATATATATATATATATATCCGTCTATTTCACTCCCACTCTCTCTCTCTCTGTATATATATATATATATATATATATATATATATATATATATATATATATATATATATATATATTACATGATGACCTGACGTTTGCGTCTAGCACGAAACAGCCTGTCGCCTCTGAGTTTTGACTCCAATATCCACATTTATATTTATATTAACGTAAGCTCAATCTCTGTTATTTAGTACTTTATCCCATAAATATAGCGCACCTTAAGATTATATTTCTTCATATATTTATGCATATATACATAATACGTTTATATATATATATATATATGTGTGTGTGTGTGTGTGTGTGTGTGTGTCAGTGTTTATGTGTGTTTGCGTGTCCGTGTGTATATGTTTTTATCAATTCAAATACATATGGCTCCTGTAATCTGACGTTTGTCAGTTGTTCATTAATTGGCGATGAAGGCTAAATATGGCTTCAAGGTCACATATCTGTTTTCTACTCTTGAAGTCCTTCTGAAACTGGAGACCGTATTCTTTGAGGAGGAAGAAAAGTTGATAGAGAGAGATTTCAAAAAGATTCGCATATATCCTTTGAATCTCTTCAAATTGTATATTCCTAGAACTTCAATAAGTGCCTCCTCATCGACATTAAACAAAAATATGAATAGTATACACATATATATATATTTTATTAAAGACATTTTTATGTTTAACTTTCTTTTTATAGATACAAGTATTTAAGTAAATGCTCTGTTTATAATAAACAGTATTAAATAATATTTACCGGCCTGAATGTCCGAGAAATTTTCATAGAAATGTTATTTAATACTGTTTATTATAAAGAGAGCATTTACTTAAATACTTGTATCTATAAAAAGAACGTTAAACATAAAAAATATCTTTAATAAATATATATATATATATATACACATTAAGAAATGGACAAAGTCCGACAATTTATTTATTAAAGACATTTTTATGTTTAACGTTCTTTTTATAGATACAAGTATTTAAGTAAATGCTCTGTTTATAATAAACGGTATTAAATAACATTTACCGGACTGAATGTCCGAGAAATTTTCATAGAAAATATTCGTCCTTTGACAGGATTCGAATCTGCATCCTATACGGAACCGTTATTTACGCTGACGTGCCTTAACCGACTCGGCCACAAAGGAGCGTTCGGTTAGCAAGGTCGAATTTACTGCTTATAAACTTCAATCTTCCATGAATATCGTACATTCATAACTTCTCATGGCGTATCAAATGTAAAGAAATGACGTCATACATTGAGAAATGGACAAAGTCCGACAATTTATTTATTAAAGACAATTTTATGTTTAACGTTCTTTTTATAGATACAAGTATTTAAGTAAATGCTCTGTTTCAAATAAACAGTATTAAATAACATTTACCGGCCTGAATGTCTTTAATAAAATAAATTGTCGGACTTTGTCCATTTCTTAATGTATGACATATATATATATATATATATATATATATATATATATATATATATATATATATATATATATTGTACTGGAGATTTAAATGTAGGAGGACCAAGAAGTTGACTTTTAGAATTGAACAACCACACTACCCACGTATATGATTTGATTGCAGTGGCAGATCCCTATATAGAACCAGCTACACTTTCCCAAGAATTGAAAACAGAGAAACTGTTTACAGTGTGCTACAATGCCCCAAAACATGTCCCTCCTTTCTGAACCGACCTTCCAATCAATCTCAGAGAGGCACGTCTTCCCTGCTATTTCGACCATAGCTGCGAAAGGAAAAGATACTTCTGTACCTTTAATATTGCATTTATGCTAAAGTTTCCGGACAATGCACAATTTTTCTGGTTAATGTAATTTTCCTTTATACTAAGAGTTTTTTTTTTTCCATGTCATCGATACAGTTAAATTCCCAGATCAATTCTGTACACAAGACACATTGGTATAAAATGATAATTGGAAAAAAAAACTTAGATTTTGCCGACTTTTTCAATTTTTTCCAATGTTCATTTTATAACAGTTTGTCTTGTCCACACACTTAATATGGGAATTTACCTGTATTGTCGACATGAAAAAAAATTTCTTCGTATAAAGGAAATTTACATTAACCAGAAAAAGGCTAAGACTTTTTAAATTTGGATTTTTTAATCTAACTATAACAAGAAAGACATTTCGATTTCATTTTTGCCTGTCGGAAGAAACGCGTCGGCAAAATCTAAGATTTTTTTCCAATTGTCATTTGTCTTGTCCACAGAATTGATCTGGTTTATTTAACACACTCTCTCTCTCTGTGTATGTGTATATATATATATATATATATATATATATATATATATATATATATATATATATATATGTGTGTGTGTGTGTGTGTGTGTGTGTGTGTGCAGATATGTAGAAAAATAGAAAATAAACTGTTAGGTAAATAATCCGGAGTTCTTTAGTATTTTTGTTTTTATTTTAAAAAATCAGTCCTCTATACAGAATTAGAGCTATAATTATAATTATAATTAATTTTGCGAATGAACATGCTTATAAAGATGCGTAAATTTCAAGATTGGTTATTCCTAAATATTCGCTTGAGGATGAAACAGGGCTAGATACTTTAACAGAATTTAATTTTAATAATTATATTGAGGTTTTAAGCTCTCGTTTTTGAAACATGAGAACTCTTATGTAGCGAAGGTATCATATATTTTTTTAAAATAATTATACTATATAGTAGGGTCTTGTTGGTCATCTTCTGTAAGTAATGGTGCAATGTATTACGTCAGTAATTTGGTAACAGCATGAAGTACTGATTGTCATTCGCACCGGAATCTCCAATAGGAATATATCAGTGTGTTTGGGTGTAAATCTGAGGACAGTTCAGAGGATTTGAAAAGAGTTTCATGAGTCTAATGCTGATTACGAAGGTGCGACAGCTTGAAAAACTCACTGCGATCATTATAATAAAAACATCCAAATTTGATTCAGTCTCAATACTGAGTCCTACATCATGATCGTTGAAGAAGTAGTCCTGCCCTTGGTCAATAGAGTGTCTGCTGGAAGTGCACTGCACCTTGCAACACAAGGAGGATATCCACATCATGGCTATCAAAAAAATTTTGCGGTCACATCACCGCTTAAATTTGGCTAGATCTCCCCAGACTGCAACCCACTTGATTCTTATGCGTGTTGGGGGCAGTTGAAGGAGAAGCCCCCCCAAAAAAATGCTTGTAACAGCAAAAAGAACTGAGGGTAGCATTCATCAACTTAAACAAGCAGATCCCATCAAGAAGTGTTGCAGAAGATTCTGATGTCGTCTGTCAATGTCGCTTTTCTTGAAGAAATTTACACTTTAGTATTTTGTCTGTGTAATTTTTACGAATATATCTGTTAAAATGAGATGTCAGTATTATTTTCAATTTTGCGTAATTTAGACAATTACATATATATATATATATATATATATATATATATATATATATATATATATATATTAAGACATATTTATGTTTATACATTCTTTTTTTACAAATACAAATATTTAAGTAAATGCTCTGTTTATAATAAAAAGTATTAATAGCATTTACCAGCCTGAATATCCAAGAAATTGTCATAGAAAATATGTATATGTGACGTCATTTGTTTACATTTGGATACGCATCGAGCAGATATGAATGTGCGTTAGAAAATCATGGAAGATTGTAGTTTATAAACAGTAAAATCGACCTTGCTAACAGAACCCTCCTTTGTGGCGAAATCGGTAAAAGCACGTCCGAACATATGACGGTTCCGTATAGGATCAATTCCTGTCGGAGGACACATATTTTCTATGACAATTTCTCGGACATTCAGGCCGGTATATGTTATTGATACTCTCTCTCTCTCTCTCTCTCTATATATATATATATATATGTGTGTGTGTGCTTGCGAATTTGTGCTTGTCTGTGACAGATAGAATATGTCTGCGTGGGGCATGTATTTTTGCTTAGGTGTATTTTGAGATACGGCTCAAGTCGATGGCTCCACAGATTTCAAGAACGAACATTCTGATGTTATGAACAAATCAAATCCAGTAATGTCGCACACCTGTTGTACAATTAGCGACATGACGATTTCGTCTGTAAATAATAAAATTTGGAGACTGTTATCGCAATATTTGGTAAATCCGTCGATGTGGGGTATGTACAGCTCATCTCTGCGGGAGTTTTTGTTAGGAACATTCAAGGAAATAGGTATGATTTTGTGAAGCAAGAAGAGAGAGAAAAATTGCCTCTGGCAATTGCTTTTAGTTTCTAAGGGCAATGCATTTTCGTCTACATATAAGACGTCTTTCCCAAAAATATCAAGGCATATGCCTGAATTGGTTATACGGCCTTGATGTAAATTATTAAACAGAAGGCTTACTGTAGCTTCATGAATAGATACCGTCCTATGAGGATTATTTCTAGGACATTGGCAAAGCACTGAAACGAGCAACTATGTGATCAGAACATTCATGACGCTGAGTGAATAAATCAGGGAATGATTCTTATTGTTTTTAAGATGTCTAATGCGATGTTTTTAACTAAATATTATTCATTAAATACGAAATATAGACAAAAAAGACAGAAGAAAATAAGTTTTGACGTCTACAGTCTAGAAGAATCCTCAACGGAGTGCCGAAAGCACTGGACGGCCGTTTCGTACCGGTCCGGTTCGATTCTCCGTAGTGGATACGCACTGCTGATGAGCGCCAAATAGGATGAAACGGCCCTCCAATGCTTTCTGCATTCTTTTGAGCCCAAAATCCAACAAATGTATAAATTTAAAGATAGGGAATTTATTTTAAAAGGAGAGGCATGGCGGATTAATGGATAGCAGCCCGGATTGAAGAATAGGAGCGCCGAGATCGAATTACATTCATTTACGTGCTATTAACCTTGGGAAAGGTATGAATCCTCTTCTACTTCTTCTAGACTGTGTTCTACCGCAGAAAGAAATGGCAACCTCCTGCGGGAAAAAAATTGCCTCGTCAGACATGTATCAAAAGATACATGATCGCCTAAGCGTGCATCACACATGGCACATAACTGACTGACTGATTTTATTGTACTCATAACATCAGAATGTCCTTTCGTGAAATCTGTGGAGCCATCGACTTGAGTCATATTAGGTTGGTGCAAAAAATAATGACGGTTTTTGACGTTAAAAAGTACGTCAAAAACCGTCATTATTTTTGCACGAACCTAATATCATTTAACAGAAGACAGAATGTGGGACACTGAATTCCGAAGGCCTATTCGGATAGCCAAGAGAAGTATTCCAAAAGCTAAGCAGAATCCTAGGAAACTGTTACGTGATATCTGTCCCTCTAGAAAATGAAAAAGAGACCGGAAGCAAAATAATTGTGATTTAACAGAAGGATGCTGTGGATGATATGGAACGAAAATGGAGGCAACAACCGAAGTTTAAAAAAAAAAATGAAAATAAAAGCAAACTTATACTTGGCACTAGATGGAGACAGTATGGGACACATAATGAGGAAAGCTAGCTTTGAAAATAGGATACTCATGGGCCACAGAGAGGACAAATCAGACAGAGGAAAACAACACATAACATTGTCAACTTGAGTAAATGGATGGCAGAACAGGGTTTAAGAGAAATAGCTGAAAGAAAAAGTTTATTAAGAACTATAAGGACCAGGAAGATGTGGGGGGCTGTTATCGCCTACATCTTGAGTGGACACAGTACAAACAAAAAAAGAATATCAGCATCGAAACCGTGGAAAAAACTTTTCAATGTATCCGTCTATATTTCTGAGATGAGGTATTATATACTATTTTCGGACTATTGCCCTTATCTTTGTCGCCTCGAGGACACACGGCACAGTGGATAAATGCGTTAGTTAGATCCAATGACAGGACCCAAAGTGTGCGAGTTCAATACCTGGTTAAGGCAGTGGAGAACTTTCAGAACGGAATTAACAGGAGATAACTGACATCCATTAGACATGGCACGTGGAATTAGAACAGTCTACACCAGTGAGCGAAATAAAGGGTTCAGTTAGACGTTCCAACCAACTGAAGAAGGCCGGAGCGTATAACGGCCGAAACGCTGTGATAAACATAGCGACAAAGATGATGAAAATAGGCCGAATAATGTAAATAGTGCAAACTTTACGAAGTTTATGTCTCATCTATTTTTGTTGTGCAAGTAGTTTTGTCTGTCTTAGTCATGCTCAAGAACCATGTACTGTCAGCGGGGTAGGACACATTTGATTGGATACGATTATATAGCGCTCAAGATTTGAATGATTTAAAGTGTTTTCTTATTTCTACCTGAATTTTGGGGATGTTGAGTTATTATTCAAACTATTTATATTCGGAAATTGTTCTCCACTTTGTTGTTTTTATCACAACGTTTCAGCTGCTGTGACCCCACTCCCGTCCTTCCTCAGTACTATATCGACCTGGGTAACATAAAACAAACTGTAAACTGAATCCGCTATTTAATCTACGTGTGTAGACTGTTCCCTTTCCCCTGCCCATTTTTCGGCATATCTCGTCTAGTTCTTATTTTTAGTACTGCACAGTTATTGATCACTCGATTCTTCTGAGTCCAAGTACACACTGTATGACCCAGAGATTGAACTCACAATTACTTTATCACCACTTGGACTCAGTTGAACCGAGAAAATAGATTACATAGTAGTTGATATATTTCGGGAAGGGACAAGTCAACAGAGCGGACTCCACACAGACGACTCAAAACCGCCGACTCACCACCGCCAACTCAACACCACTGACTCTGCGCCGGGACAACTCAGGACCGAAACAACTCAAGGCCGAGACAACGCAGCACCAGAAAAACATAACTTTTTTAATAACCGAATAAAAGTAATTTATTAATGATTAAAACATTAATTAGTGAATATTTTTATTCAAATATGGCATTTAGAAAGGCAATATGTAAAATATGAACAAGTTTTTTGGCTTTTAATTATTTTTAATAAAGGAAATCGTAAAATATTAAATTATTTTTTATCAAAATATTTTGAAATGTTAATTTACTTTATCAAAAAATAAATTACATTACGATTTAATTTAATAAAAATAAATAGAAATAAAAAACTACTCATTCTGTTTTGTATATTATCGATTTACATCATTAGAATATAATTAAAAGAAAGTGTGTTACATTGAATTATTTTTAAAAGTGAATTTACTTTCAAAAAAAAAAAAAATTCCTCACGATTTACTTTATTAAAAATAGTTAAAAAAAAATGTTTCGTATTTACATAATGCGCCTTCAAATGCCTTATGAGAAGAAAAATATTCACTAGTTAAGGTTTTAATCTTTAATAAATTACTTTTATTTCTTTATAGAAAAAAAAAATGTTTTTCTGGTGCTGAGTTGTCCCAGTCGTGATTTGTCCCGGCGTTCAGTCGGCGGTGTTGAGTCGTCCTCACCCGATACATTTTGGTTGATGCGGTCGTTACTCATAGCGTCACTTTGAACTGATTAACCTTCTAATAAATTATTTATCTTCCCTTTTTTCTCATTAATATTATCATTTGCTTCTTTTCCCTCTTTTTTTTATATTTTATCAGTTATTTTCTTATTTTATTTTTATATCCTTTCTTAGGCTTTCTCTCTTTTTTTTTCAACTTTTTCTTTGGCACTTCGTTTAACTTCCTATTTTTGCTAACATTTTTACTTTTTATTGCTTTTTTATTCCAGTTGTTGACTTTCTTTACTAATATCCACAAAACGAATGGCCCCGTCCTTATCAACCGTGTTGAATCATATCAAATTGATTCAACTGTCATTGTCTCATTTTTCCCCTTGAAAAAGAAATAATGGAAAAAAAAAAAAAAAAAAGACTTCGTCCAATGGCTGGTCGAGTAGCAAGACAAAATGGCGCCGTACTTGCGAGAAATTAGACGACTCATTGCTTAACACATGTCAAGTGGCTTTTGTGGCTAAAAAAATATCAAATAATTGAATTTAATATCTTCTTTAGATATTAACTTTGATCACTTGTCCATTGCGTTTATTTATAGGACCCCTTTTGCAGTTTTTTTTTTCATATCCTTAATAATGTATCTCGTTTCTTTTTATTATACAATTTCTTTGTATTTCTTTGTCTTGTGGTTTTCTTTGATTTTTACATCACGTTTTTTTTTTCAATGTAACCAATATTTTTTTATTCTTCATAAATGGTAAATAATTTCTATGTATTCTTTCTTTCATCTTTCTTTTTGATGAAACGTTATTCTTCTTTCTTTCTTACACTCTGCTTGCTTCATTATGCATTTCTCATCGTATGTCAAATCTTATTTATTCATTTTATCTTCATTCTTTGACATGCTTTCCTTCTTTCTTCTAGAATGCTGACCATTTTATGTACTTTCCTTCTATATTTTTACGTTTAACTTCCTTTTTCCTCCTATCTATCCAACATCAAATGTTAACTTCGATTAAATTATAAATCCTCTCTTTGCTTTCCTTGATCTTTACTTGAGATTTTCATGGCACATTATATATTTCATTCGTTTCTTCTTTCTTTCTTTCTTTCTTTATTTCTTTATTAAACTGTGCTTTCTTTATTTGCCATGTATTTTTCTCTCTTTTCTCATACCATATTATCTAATATCTTTCCTTCTTTCCTTCCTTCCTTTTTTTCTTCTGTCTTTCTTTCTTTTTTCTTTCTTTCTTGCTTTATTTCTTAAATCGTGCTCGTACTTGTTCACACCACATTATCTATCTAATCTCTTTCTTTCTTTCTTTCTTTCTTTCTTTCTTTCTTTATTAAACTGTGCTTTCTTTATTTGCCATGTATTTTTCTCTCTTTTCTCATACCATATTATCTAATATCTTTCCTTCTTTCCTTCCTTCCTTTTTTTCTTCTGTCTTTCTTTCTTTTTTCTTTCTTTCTTGCTTTATTTCTTAAATCGTGCTCGTACTTGTTCACACCACATTATCTATCTAATCTCTTTCTTTCTTTCTTTCTTTCTTTATTAAACTGTGCTTTCTTTATTTGCCATGTATTTTTCTCTCTTTTCTCATACCATATTATCTAATATCTTTCCTTCTTTCCTTCCTTCCTTTTTTTCTTCTGTCTTTCTTTCTTTTTTCCTTCTTTCTTGCTTTATTTCTTAAATCGTGCTCGTACTTGTTCACACCACATTATCTATCTAATCTCTTTCTTTCTTTCTTTCTTTCTTTCTTTCTTTCTTTCTTTCTTTCTTTATTAAACTGTGCTTTCTTTATTTGCCATGTATTTTTCTCTCTTTTCTCATACCATATTATCTAATATCTTTCCTTCTTTCCTTCCTTCCTTTTTTTCTTCTGTCTTTCTTTCTTTTTTCCTTCTTTCTTGCTTTATTTCTTAAATCGTGCTCGTACTTGTTCACACCACATTATCTATCTAATCTCTTTCTTTCTTTCTTTCTTTCTTTCTTTCTTTCTTTCTTTCTTTCTTTCTTTCTTTCTTTCTTAAACTGTGTTTTCTTTATTTGCTATATGTATTGTTTCGATTTTTCTTACCCCTAATTTCGTTTTTCACCTTTCTAATATCTTCTCTTTCATTCTTTTTTCCTTTCTCTTTCATAATCCTTTCTTTATACTTTCTTTATTTTCATTTCTTTCTTTCTTTCTTTATTTCTTTCTTTCTTTCTTATATTTTTTTTCAATCTGTCTCATGCCAAACATTCATTTCCCTTCATTTTTTTATGTATTATTTATTATATTCTATTTTCTTTTTCTCATATCGAACTTCCTTTTCTTCGATTTCTTTCTTCAGGTCATTTTCTTATTCATTTATTTATTCGATTATTCCATCTTTTTCTTCTTCTTTCTTTTGCCTGGTTTTTGTTTCTTTCATCCTTTCCTACGCCATAATTTCTTCATTTCCTATGTATTTCTTTCTTTATAATGTCTTAATATAAAACTTTCTTTCTTTCGGTTTTTTCTTCTTCCTTTCTCCTCCCTCTTTTTTTTCGTTTTTTATTTCCTTGTTTCTTTCTTACTACAGGATTGAATTCTAAACCAATTCTTCCTCTTTCTTTCTCTTTTCTTTTTCTGTATTAGAATTCGTCGTTTTTTTGTTTTTTTTGTTTTTTTCCCCTTTTTTCTCCTTTCGTTTTCAACGGTTTTATTTTCATCCGTTGATGGATTTAACATCTTTCTTCGGAAGATCTCGATTATTTTACAGTCTTTCTTTATCATTATCTACATATCTTTTGATTTTTATAAGTTCTTTTTTTTTTGCTCATGTCACCTGTCATCCTGCTTCGAATTTCTCCATTTTCCATTGCCCTTTTTTTCCTTCCCAGAAGTCTTTACATCAGCGCATTCTATCTTGAACTATCGCTAACTTAATTCTTTACCAGCCTGATTGTGACTTCAATTCTTTTATTGACCTTTTGTCTACACATTGCCCCTATCTTTTTTCCTTCATTTCTTCTAGTTTAACTCATTCAGTTTCTTTCATTTTTTTTGTGTTTCAGTATTTGTTGTTTTGCTTCTTTCTTTCCTTTTACATTTCATTATTTATAAAAAGATTCATTTTTCTCCTCCACTATATCCCTTTCTTCTTGTTTTATCATTTCTTGCTTTTCCTTCTTTCTAATTTAGGTTTTGAGTCCGTTTTTTATTTTATTCTTCGTTTAATACCCCCCCCATCCCTGTTGAATATCTTTTGTATCTTCATTTGTTGTTTCTTTCTTTCTTTTCCTTATATCATTCTTATTCATTTTTTTAAATATTTTTTCAAACATTTTATTGTTTCTTTTTAATTCATATAGTTCTTTTTGTTTCCTTTTTCAATTTATCCTTTCCTTGCCCCCCCCCCTTTTTTGTTCTCGTCTTCTCATTCGTTTCTTTAATTCTTGACCCCTGGTTTACTTTACTTGTCGCTTAATAGTTTGTGTCCTATATTTTCTTTCTTCCTTTCTTTTAAAAACGCCATCTTTATTCATTTTTTTTTTTACTCCGTTTTCTTTTCGATAGTCTGTTATGGCTTGAAGCATTTCCCAAAATATATTTAGTCATATCTTTTTCCTTTTAACGCTCTTTGATGAACAGTTTATTCGTTTTCTTTTAGCATTTGATTCATTTTTAGCCTTTCCACATTTTAAATACTACTACTGCTACTACTACTACTACTACTAATAATAATAATTATTATTATTACTATTGTTATTATTATCATCATTATTAATGCTATTGTCGTCGTCTTTATTGATACGTTCATCGTCATGACTGCCTTGCCTTCATTGCCCATGCAGATAAATCGAGCAAAATAACTAACTCTATCGACAAACAACAAAGACGCCAGTATAAGACTGCCAAGTTTGTAACCGTCTTTCTTTCTCGCTGTCTTCTCTCGCTTTCACACACACACACACAAACACACACACATGTAGACATACGCACACACACAGTTTATGCTGCGTATTTTCATTTCAATCGGAAGGTTCATTCCTTTTGCCCTTTAGTTCTAATAGGATGACGCCGATGGCGGCACAGGAACACGAGTACAGCTTTATAGATGGGAAATCTTAGCGCCTTCGACTACGTGTCTCTTGATATCTCAGGCTTATTAGCGCGGCGGCATTCACATAAAGTTGCTCGTAATAATAAAAAGAATCGCCTGTCAATATACACTAAAAGTGCTCGGACCGACACATTTACCCAAACCAACATTTCATTGGAGAGAATATTGGATTTTGAGAAGTGGATTCAGATGACAATTTTTCAGCACTCTTTCCTACGCTCTAGCATTATTCTTTCACTCTTTCTTTCCTTCTTTCTTTCTTTCTTTTTTTCGTTCGTTCGTTTTGTTTTATTTCTTTTTAATTTTCTGACATTTTTTATTCACTACTAGAAGTAGAGACCGGCGTTGCCCGGGGATGTAAAAATTAAGAGATAGATCAAGTATCGACCATCATAAAGACTGAAAAATAAAATTGACAAAGATTATTGTTTAAGTTTGACGGACACGCATGACTTTATTAGTTTTTTTTGTTGTTGTTGTTTTTGTTTTTTTACGGATTGGTCAAGCCCAAACTCAAACAAAAACATTGTTTTCAATCGTTATGAGTTTACCGATTGAATAGAATTTTATTACAAACAATTGTCTTGTAAATGAAATTTTTTAAAGCATTCTGAATGTAAAAATAAAAAAAAAGTGTGCAAGACAATAAGAAACACTACCTGCCAACAAAAAAAAGTGAAGTTTTGTTGAAATCGGTTGAAAAATGTAGGAAATCTGATCCCATATATAAACGAACACAAAAACAACCTGGGTTTTATAATAAGTATAACTCGATATGAGTTGTCCCCCTTTCATTCACGCAATGACTCTTAATCGTGTTTTCAAATTGATTTCGTGCAAAAGCAATTGGATTTTTCCAAATTTTTGGCGCTGTCAGAACCACCGCAAGGTAATTTTACGTAGTCCTGTGAAGTTTTGTTGAAATCGGTTGAAAAATGTAGGAAATCCGATTCAATATATAAACGTACACACACACACACACACACACATACACACACACACACACACAAACAAACGCACACACAACCTGGATTTTATAATAAGTATGACTAGCAGAAGAGGCCGGCGTTGCCCGGGGATGTAACAGTAAGAGATAGATCAAGTATCGACCATCATAAAGACTTAAAATAAAATTGACAAAGATTATTGTTTAAGGTTGACGGACACGCATGTCTTAATTAGTTTTATTTTTATTTTTTTATTTCTTTTACGAATTGTTTAAACCCAAACTCAAACAAAAACATTGTTTTCAATCGTTATGAGTCTACCGATTGAATAGAATGTTATTATAAACAATTGTCTTGTAAATGGATTTTTTAAAGCATTCTGAATGTAAAAATAAAGAAAAAAGTGTGCTAGACAATAAGAAACGCTACCTGCCAAAAAAAAGTGAAATTATGTTGAAATCGGTTGAAAAATGTAGGAAATCCGATCGCATATATAAACGTACAGACACACACGCACTCTGCGTTTTTTAATAAGTAAGATTACTTACTTCGTATTTCTTTCATTCTTCATTCACATTTTCTTTCTTTATTTCTCTCTTTCTTTTTTTTTTTCTTATTTGTAGGTCTTTCGTTTTCTTTCTCTTTATTTTCTCTTTATTTTTCTTTAATTTTTCTATATTTTTTACTGGTTTCTTCTTTCTTTCTTTTTGTTTGTTTGTTTCTTTATTTTTTTAAGCATTTCACCCCAAGCAAGGCGGGAGCCACTAGGACGCAAGGGGTTACAGAAAATTTAGAGCAAGATCAGATAGGAGTGATAGAAGAAAGGATGAGGGTAGTGGATAGATCAAGTCAACTGGAGATGTCGATTGACATTACGCTTGAACAGCTGGAGATTATAGCTCACAGGGAAACAGGAATAGGGAAGGGAGTTCCACAGGCAAGAGGTGTGAGACATGAAGCTTTTGGAGTAGAAGAGACGGCTACATTTAGGAGTTTCGACATTGAAGGGGTGAGAGCGAGATGCCAGCCTCGTATGGCGCTTGAACTCATGACGTCTGGGAACCAGCGAATACAGCTCCTCAGAACAATTTCCATGGAAGTATTTGTAGGACAGAGAGAGGGGGGCGACGGCGCGTCTGTGAGAAAGTGACTGTAGACGAGACGACAGAGCAGGGCCAACTACATTGCATATCCGCCTCTGGGGCCTATCAAGAACCCCGAGGCAAACAGAAGGGGCACCAGACCATATATGGCAGCAATACTCCATGCAAGGGCGAATTGTTGATTTGTAGATCTGGAGGATCGACTCCGGGGAGAAGAACTTTTTGGCGCGGCTCAGGGAGCGAACTTTCCTTGCGGTGGACGAAGCAATTTACTCAATGTATTTATTCCATCTCAGGTCAGCAGTCAACGTGAGACCGAGAAGCCGCAGAGAGTTGCTCTCGAGGAGTTGAGCGTCAGACATTCTAATGGAGGGAAGGGAAGGATCTCTGTGGTGATTAATAGAGAACAGTTTTGTCTTAGAAGCGTTGAAGTTGACCAGCCAATTCTTGCCCCAGTTCACAATCGATTGGAGGTCCTTTTCGAGACGCATGGCCAGGTGAGTTTTGTCATTGAGATTAGATTTCTTTTTGAGGCAGGAATAAATTGTGTTGTCATCCGCGTAGATGCCAACTTGGGAAGTTATGGCGTCACGAAGGTCATTTATGTAGATAAGAAATAGAGTGGGGCCTAGGATGGAGCTTTGAAGAACACCTGCTTTCGTAGGATAGGAACTGGATGAGAATGCGTTGAGAACGACCTTCAATTCACGGTTTGACAGGAATGATTGTATTAGGTTATATAATCGACCCGTAATGCCATAACCCTGGAGCTTGCGAAGAAGGCCGGCATGCCAAACCCTATCAAATTCTTTGGAGATATCTAGTGCCACTACACGGGCTTCCCCGTTATTTTGAAGAGCTCGGTATACAGTTTCACTGATGGCCGTAAGCACATCAGCTGTAGATCAGGCAAAGCGGAAACCATATTGCTTGTCTGAGAGCAGATTATGGGATGTGAGGTGGTTTACCACCTCGATATTGATTAGGGCGTCAAAGATTTTGCCTAAGAGGGGAAGGAGACTGATAGGACGGTAGTTGGAAGGGTCAGAGGGGTCGCCGGAGTTCTTGAAGACAGGAACGATCGAAAAGGACTTCCAGCAGTCAGGAAAACAAGAATCTTTGAGGCAGTAGTTGTATAGTTTAGAAAGGGCGGGCGCCAGTTCAGGCGCACATTTCTTCAAGACAATGGCTGGTATCCCGTCTCCACCACTAGCCTTGTTTGGGTCTAAATTGGAGATAACGCCCAGTACCAAAGATGGGGTTATGCTTAGCCCACTCAATATGGCCTCAGTTCTATGAGAGAAGTCGAGTATGGGTACACCGGAAGAGTCGAGCGTCGAGTTGAACGAAAATTTCCGAGCAAAGCATTCAGCCTTGTCGGTAGAGGAGGTCAGGACTTCAAACTGGTTGAATAAAGGAGGTATAGAGGGTTTGCAATTGTTCAATACGCTCTTGCAGAGACGCCAATAATCTTTGGAGACAAATTTGCGAGATGCAATACGTTCCTTCATCCGAGCCGCAAATAGTGACTTAGCATCGTTGAAGACACGCTTACACTCGTTACGGGCGGAGGCAAAGAGACGTCTATTGCAGTCAGACATGTCGCTACCAAATAGGTGGAAGTAGTGGTTTCTATGGGCGCTGGCAGCTGAGCAACAGCGGAGAACCAGGGGGAGGAGCGCGACTTGACCCTATATTTCCTTGATGGAATGAAAGCGTCGATTCCAGCTTTAACCCAGGAAGAGACCTCAGAAGCACATTCTTGGACAGGGAGCTTAAAGACTCCATCCCAGGGAACATCGCGGAGGAAATAACGAAACGCGTTCCAGTCAGCTCGTTGATAGTAGAACGAAGTTCTAGTGGTAGGAGGTTCTTCATAGGTGGTGGAGTTGAAGGAGATGTTAACAGACACTACCCCATGATCAGAGTTACCAAGAGGGCAGAGTTGCGAGGCGCTGCAGGATTCGGGTATGGAGGTAAATCTCAGGTCGAGAAAAGAGGCTTTACCTTCCCGGTTGAAGGCAAAACGAGTGAGGAAGTTAACTATCTGTGTGTGTAGGAATGAGAGATTGAAAAATTGAGCGTTTGAATGCCTTCGTGGTCAGTAGTAGCATTCTTAAGCCACAAGGTGTGATGGGCGTTAAAGTCACGAAACACAAAAATGTGAGCAAACTGGGGGGAGGGAGAGAGCCTTGTCTATGCTGTCAGAAATGCTATCGAGTATCTCACAGTCTTGGGAGGATGGAGAGCGGTAAAGGAAGAAGAGATAGCTTACCGCATTGAGAAGAGAGAGTCGGAGACACATGTATGACTGGTCTGGCGATTCGAGAGAGGACTCTGTGGCCAGAGGGAGATGTTTCTTGACGTAAACACCAAGACAGTGCATGTGGGTTAGAGAGTCTTTTCTGAGGAGAGGAAGATAGCCGGGGATCGAGAGATCAGAAGAGGGGATAGACGAGACAAGGTTGGTCTCACAGAGAGCCAGTATATCCGGACCATTTGCAGTGAGGAGAGATTCCAGACTGCAGAAGTTTGTCCTAATGCCACGGATGTTGGAGAACGAAATGTTGAGGGGTTTAGGTGGTTTTTAAGAGGCTGGCTTAGCGTTAATCTTTCGGTTTTTGTAACTGATGTTAAATTTTGTTTGTAAGATGTGAAGGCCCGGAGTAAAAGAAACAGACAGTTTCGACCGTGACGCGGGCAGAGAAGAGTTGGCCCAACCTGCATCATTATGTAGCCTCAGGGCTGCCCACCGGAGATGACTGCAAGGACACCTTTCCATGCGTGACATGGCACTACAAACACCCCGATATTATACAACTGTTGATCAGAGCGGCCGCTCAAGACGTTACGCAAGAGTTAGGGCTCCTAACTACCAGTCGGAAACAGCAACCAGAGAACTGTCAGCCGTGTACCCTCAGAATGAAGAGGTGATGCCACAGACTGCACACATCGGGGAGATACAGAGCTGCACTAATACAGAGGCCGGGGAGAGAAAGAGTACCGGGAACCCGTTCCTAGACAAGAAACGAGCCGTAAGCCTCTACTCACGTCCAATAGAAGGGGGACGAGTGTTGACCGGGCGGTAGAAGAGACTACCTACTCCTATTACAGATAACACAAAATACGACGAGAAAAACAGAGGGAAGGGAGTGGGGGAGATAACAAACAAGGAGTCCTGGTTCACACTTGGATATACCCTATCACATTAAATTTTAACTTACTATAAGTCCCATTGTCTATTCTAAAAAGAAATTGAAGAAAATAAGGTTATCCGCATTTATTATCGTATGTAGCCAAAGACATTCAATTCACCATTTTTCCTGATTTTTCTCACGAACCGGGATTTCTTACTAAACTATCGAATAAGGAAGAATCATTGCGACAAAATGTCTTACTATGGTAGAGCACTTTGACAAGTGGGGGGGATAGAAAAAATTAAAAAAAAAGAAAAGGAAAAAAGAAAAGTAAAAAAAGAAAAGAAAAATGTAAATGGGTTTCTGCTAGAGCGAAACTATACTCACACGAGGCAGCAGGTGTCTGCTTTCTTCCTCATGACGGCAACTGAATGTACGTCTTACCTTACGTCCAAGTGTCGACCTGGTGGGGGAGGGATCAACGGCCAATCCTCTGCCCTCACCAAATAGTGGGCTTCGGAGATATGCTTTCAATAAAATTTAGAACAGGAGAAAGAAACGGCGGGGAACAATTCCTAGTTCAGACAATATATCAAGCAAAAAGATATAATCACAACATCATTAGAATACTGACGAGACACCTTCGAACTAGGCCAAAGACATTTAATTTTCCATTTTTCCTGATTTTTCTTACGAACCGTGATTTCTTACTAAACTATCGAATAAGGGAGAATCATTGCGACAAAATGTCTTACTATGGTAGAGCACTTTGACAAGTGGGGAGGGGGCGGGAGAAAAAAGAAAAAGAAAAAAAAAGAAAAAAGAAAAAAGAAAAAAGAAAAAAGAAAAAAGAAAAAAGAAAAAAGAAAAGAATTCATTTCGTATTTTTCTTCCGCTTCTTCTTTCTCTCACTTTCTTTTCATCGTTCTTTTTCTCTTTTCCTTTTTCTTTGTTATTTCTTTTTCTTTCTTTCATCTCTCTTTTTCATTCTTTATTTATTTCATCCTATCTTTATTTGTTCTTATATTTCTACCTACCTTTCTCTATGTTTATTCTTTCTTTCTTTCTTCTATCTTTATTTATTTTCTTCTTTCTTTCTTTCTTTCTTTCTTTCTTTTGCTAGCTTTCCTCACGTTATATATTTTTCCTTTTCTTTTACCTTTTTTCAATCGTTTCAATCCAAACAAGGCGATAATTGAACGCCAGGAGTTACAGGTTCTGAAAATGAAAGAGAATGCGAATGGGAAAGGACAAAAAAAGAACAGGGATCTATAAAATGGAAGATGGCGATTGACTCGCCACTTAACCAATGGAAACCAAAACTCACTCTCTTTCTCTCTCCCTCTCTCTCTCTCTCTCTCTCTCTTTCTTTCTTTCTTTCTCACTCGCTCTCTGATATCTGACTGATGTCAAATCAGGCGAGTTTCGATTCCGGCTGATTTGACGTCTAGCCATCACTCGTATAGAGATCGGACGTCTAACCACATTGAGGAGTTGTGATACAGCAAAACAGTATGTTTGGGGATGACTATATGAGCTTTCTAGGGAGACGGTGTTTTAAAAACAGCAGCTCCTACTGCTTTTCAAGTATAAATAAATTTCTCGGAGCCACTGGCGTATTTCGATAGAGAAAAACGTAAAAATTCCCATCCTTTCTGTAGTGCGACGATGACCAAGGGGTAATATATATATATATATATATATATATATATATATATATATATATATATATATATATGTGTGTGTGTGTGTGTGTGTGTGTTAGGTTGGTGCAAAAATAATGACGCAATAATGTCGTTTTTTGACGTTATACGTCAAAAAAGGATATTATTACGTCATTATTTTTGCACCAACCTAATATATATATATATATATATATATATATATATATATATATATATATATATTGTGTATATTTAGGGAGCAATTTTTCATTGATGCATGTTACATTAATTAATATAGACAGGTTTTGACTATTTATTTTTAGTAAGCTCCTTTCATATTGTCTGATGAGCTTAATAACATTATCATTGAAAGACGAAAAGAAATCACCATATTGATACATGTTTAAATCCAATCAAAGCTTTCGGTTTACATAAACCATTTTTAAAGATGACAATTACACTTCAATATATCAAACAAAACACGTACGAAACAATAATGATAGTCTGTTTTTGTTGCAGGCAATATGAAAGGTACTTACTTAAAATAGATAGACAAAACTTGTCTATATTATTTAATAAAAGATGAATCAATATATATATATATATATATATATATATATATATATATATATACGCGTGTGTGTGTGTATATACATATATATAAAGATGAATCAATATATATATATATATATATATGTGTGTGTGCGTGTTTATATGTGTGTATATATATGTGTGTGTGGTATTTTTGTAAGGCACATTCTTCATAAAATACTCGCATAAAAGTGGCTTTTAAACTTGATTAGATTCTTTTCGGGAATGGACAGTTGAAATTACGAGGATAGCTAATAAGTAAGGAAAGACGGCTGATCGACTTTAACGCTCAGAGGAAACAGTAAATCAAAAGCAGCAAAGGGAAACAGCAAATACTCTATTCAACCATGTTAAACATGGGAAAATACATGAGAAAGAAAGAGTTGTACTTAGAGCAAAACAAAAGGACGTTATGGAGAACCTTGTCTGGCCGCGTTCAAAATAGACATAGCACATCTAATAACTATTTGCAAATAAATTAGTAATTCAATTAAGTATACACTAATTACAATGTACTGGATGAATTCACTCTAAATTTGGTTGGTTGATTTTTTTTAGCGGCATATCAACCTCTGTGGATTGTTTAATGACGAAATCTAAATATTTTTAACACAATCGTTTTTCTTGGGCTACAGATATTTTGTGGATAATTTTATAGGTTCAGGGTAAAATTATGTTTTTTTTTAGATATGTAGTTTGTAGATAATAATATTTAGTGTTGGTAATTTTTTATAAAAATGTATTCCTAGTAATTTGACTATAAAATATATGTTTATCAGTATTTTGAGATTTATTGATTGTTAAATTGTTATAAAATGTATTTTTGATAAGTTTATTATAAAACTGTATTCTTGGCAAACATACAATAAAATCTTTTGGTCGTTATTTTACTATAAAAAATGTACTGCGGATTTTTGTTTGGGGGTTTACTATATAGCAGTTAAAATGCGGTTCAACACGCCTCAAAGCCTTTAATCTACAGATTAGAGGATTTGTTTGTGAGTGTAGTTTATCGTCATACCCAGGACGGGCACTAAATTTAAAGTTAAAATTTAAGTTTGTAAAAAAGAAAAAAGAATTGCTATTATTTTCTACATTATCTAATGCTATCAAAATTTGAAGAGACATTGGGATAATGAAAGTTGCCTTTTAAAAGTTAAGCAAAATATAAAGAAACAGAAAAATTTCGTATCGATCAAAGAAAATAGTACTGAACTGTTATATATATATCGGTTTTCTTATATGGCATTGAATGTTGGACAATCTCCTCAAAGACGAAGAAGAGACATGAGACAACCAAAATCTGGTTCTACAGAAGGATACTGAGAATGTCATGGAATGAACATGTGAGCAAACACGATAAAACGGAAACACAAATGAAACTTAAACTTAACAACAAAAAGAAATAATTGAAGTTTCTTGCGCAGATTATGAATAAAGTATGTTTGAAAAATGCGCCAACACATATGTTGGAAAATTTGGGTAGTGTAGTACCAGTGAGCTAGACAAAATGAACAGACTCATTTCATAGTTCACCAATAGAAGGGTTAACCAATCAGAAGGCTCAAAATATTCAATCCGACGTGTATAAAGGCAGCCATGTTTTTAGTTTTTTTTTTCGAATATTCACTGCCAACCATTGATATCGAAGACTGAAAAATTACGGAAGAGCTGCTGGTAGTATTTGCGATATAGTCAGATCTAGTAGAGTGTCTGACTCGTGAGTATTAATCTTTAACGTCGTTTTATTGATCAGATTGTGTACTGCGCCGTATTCTATATTCATAGACTTGGTGAACATAGTTAACAACATATTGAAAGTAAAACGAACAAAAGTAAACAGCTTATAACCTATCTAACGAGATACTGTAAATTGGTTAAGGAGAGATAGTTAAAAAAAAACAATTTACCAAGAGATACAAAGGACAGAATATTGTGGAATGTCATTATCGTCATCGTCTTAAAGAGACATGGAAAACGGGAAAATCAATATTCTACCTGGATGTGTCGATAGCGTAAAAATCTTCGACGCTGGAAGAGTAATTGGTAACCAGATTTCCAAGTTGAGCCTCATTATATATTAACATTATAGTTAAGTGGTGTCTAATACATTTTGACGTTGCTTCATAATTTTATGAATAATCATTGGATTTTACATTCAATTATGCAAATTCTATATATTATTACAGGTCAATTTAGCAAAATCTTGATCCTACGTTCGAAACATGCCTCTGGCTTCAATGCAAATAAACATCCAGTATTTGTTTTGAGGCTCTTAGCGATTAGTAAACTGTTTTCCTTCTAAAATTTTGCACTGAACCTAAAAGACGATAGTCAGATGGAGCAATATCAAGACACTGAGGAGGATGAGTAGTCACTTTCATATTTATAACTATGAACATTTTCTGGCTGACTTGAGTAATATATGGTCAAACTTCTCCATATTGTTTCGTTTTAGTTTAGCTCTTCATTATTGATGACTTCATTTGAATTATCAACAAACACGGATCATTTTTATCACTTTTGATGATTCTACCCAGGGAACTTTAGTAGAATATCTACTCATCAATGCCGAGAAGGAGGAGACATTTTGGTTAATCTCAGAATTTGTAAGATTATGAGGGACATTAAGAGAACTTTCTGAATTCATGAAGGCTTTTTTGAATTGAAGTTGTACTTAGATTGCACTGTTTTGCTAATTTTCTTTCATGAAGATGTTCTATGATAAAAACTTTACTCAGGTTCTACTGTTTTTTTTTCTGTTTTCTTCACGAAGGCTCTTATATGATCATTCCCTAATCCATATGCAATGAAATTTACTTTTGCCTATTTCCGAGTGAGCGTGTAAATTTCTAATTTCTGAATTTTGCATGTGTAAATACATGCTTGTCACAATGATATGGGTGAGTGTCTTTCTTTCTCGAGTAAAATTTTGAGCGCTCCCAGAAGCTCAAAAATAATTTCTTCCTTACTAGTTATTGAATGTAAGAACCTGCATACATATAGAAGGTAAATAGGCAACAGGTGTCTTGAATTTTGACAGACACGAACTTATTTACTTTTGAAATAACCCAACCCTAGGAAAATCTAGTGCTTGAAACAAAATTCGATTCTTGAAAGAATATTGTTGGGAAAAAAGAACAAATTTTCTTATGAATAATTTTGAAGTATCAATTAACAGTCCCATCGTGTCACAATACTTCAACTTAGGTGTCTTCCAAGAATTAAAATTTATAAATGTCTGTAAGCATTGCAGCAATGTTAAAAACATTAAGCGAAATTAATTTGCGTATGTGAATGCGCAGAGCATTTTCACATAGAAACTAATGGTAATTGCTTCTTCAACTTTCAGCAAGTTCCTTGACAATGACCTCCTTACGCATAGACAAAGAAAAGTACGCGGATTTTTCAAAATTTGATGAAATTATATTTCCTTCGTGTTTCCTCAGTTCAGCTGTAATCCTTAATCTTGCGTATCATATTCTGTCCCGCCATTTACTGTTTGGGCACTTATATATTCAATATGTCATAACTATGACAATTAGATTTTTCTTTCCATTTATAAGTCTACCATTCGTCGATACATTGAATATTGTTGCCAGATCAGGTTTGGTGTTTCCTTTATAATTAGATATTTTGGATAAAATCGAAAGAAGAATCCACAATGATATTGGTCCAGACCTGACATTTTGGCTTCACTTATTTTCCTACCAACAAAATGGAGCTTCGCTGGGCATTTTGTTTATATATACTTTCATGGTAATTGTTCTGACAGACATTGGTCAATGGTACCTTGACATTATGAATCGAAGAGCAATACTATATTGGTGACAATGTCTGACCATCTTACAGTTGAAACGGCTAGATGTAGCCGTAATTTCTATTCTAACAGTTTCCTCTATTGCATTTCTTGCTTTTGAAACTCTGTACGGCTTCTTGATTCCCAGTTAACGTTTGGTTTGGTTAGTTTTACGGAAAGTCAATCTCAATGGATTATTTAATGTCGACAAGATTTTTATTGCTGGTAATATTTTTCCCTAAGAAATGTATTGCTGCTAATAATTATTTACAAAAATGTGTTGCTGATATTTCTCCCCCAAAAATGTATTGATGGTAATATCAATTTTCTTCAAAAATGTATAACTGGCAATAATTTTTCTTCAAAAAAAAATTGTTGTATTGAGCCCAGTTTGGGAGTTAACTATTTTCCCATAGCTGGGACCCTAACAGGTTCTACCACCCTGGGTCAAGGTGAACCTGGGAACACCTGCAATTAAGAGGTGATTCCACGCTCTTCAAAACCTCCTGAATAAAGACCTGGCTGTCGGATGTATTTTATTGCCTTACCCAGGGAGCAGATGTAGCTTATCGTCATACCCAGGACGAAATGCCGACAAGAGTTTTATTGCTGGTAATATTTTCTTTTCAGAAATATATTGCTGGTAATATTTTTTCCAAAAATGTAATGATGGTAATATTTTTTCAAAAAATGTATTGCTGGAAATATTATTTAAAAAATTGTATTGCTGGAAATATTTTTTCCAAAAATGTATTGATGGAAATATTTTTTTTCAAAAATGTATTGCTGGTAATATTGTTTGCAAAAGTGTATTGCTGGTAATATATTTTTTCAAAAATGTATTGCTGGTAATATTGTTTGCAAAAGTGTATTGCTGGTAATATATTTTTTTCAAAAATGTATTGCTGGTAATATTTATTTTTTAAAAAAGTAATGCTGGTAATATTTTTTTTCAAAAATATATTGCTGGAAATATTATTTAAAAAAATGTATTGCTGGTAATATTTTTTCCAAAAATGTTTTGATGGAAATATTTTTTTCAAAAATGTATTGCTGGTAATATTGTTTGCAAAAGTGTATTGCTGGTAATACATTTTTTCAAAAATGTATTCCTGGTAATATTTATTTTTTTTAAAAAGTAATGCTGGTAATATTTTTTTTTCAAAAATGTCTTGCTGGAAATATTATTTAAAAAAATGTATTGCTGGTAATATTTTTTCCAAAAAGGTATTGCTGGCAATATTCATTTTCAAAAATTTATTGCTGGTAATTTTTTTTCTCAGGAATTCATTAATGGTAATTTTTTTCCAAAATATATTGCTTATAGACAAACATTTTGTTACTGCTAATTATTCTTTCAAAAATTTATTCCTACTAATTGTTTTTTATTCCATTTATTGCTGATAATTGTTTTCAAAAATATACTGCTGGTAATATCTTTTTCCATCAAAAATTTATTGCTGGTAATAATGTTTTAAAAAATTATTGCATGTATTAAAAGATATTTTTACACTTTAAAAGTGTTTTGACCTCAGTTACTGGTTAACTGTTTGCCTATAGATGGGACCCTGGCAGGTGCTACCACCCCGGGTCTGGGTGGATCTGGGAACACCAGCAATTAAGAGGTCGTTCCACGGTTTTCAAAACCTCCTGATCAGAGGCCTTTCTGTCGGATGTAATTTATCGTCTTACCCAGGACATTCCCAGTCAAATTTCTTCATCAAAATTTTATCTATAATATCAATCGTTATCATCTGTATTCTTAATTCTAGTTCTTTTATTACTCTCTAGCCTAAATAAGTATTTTTCTTTTTTTACTTACTATCTAATACCCTGTAACCGTTGTGTTTTAGTGGATCTATTGTCTTGCTTCACGTGAAATGATTTTAAAAACTTATATATCGTTACAGCTAACGTTATTTTACTTATTGTATGAATAGACTCCATTGTTCGGTTTTATTGACCTCAGTTGATAAAAGCACTAATATTCGATCTCTAATTTCTGCAGGGCTGCCTCTAAGACATTGCAACATATGCCTTCCAAGGAATGTTTTATCAAATCAACGTCAGATATTTGCAATTATCTCTGCCCAAGTCTGTGTTAAAAAGAAAATCCGTATCTCATCAGATGTCGGTGATGGACAAGTAACGAAGGTTTTTGCAAATTTACAAAGGGAAAATGATAGTTTGGGTTAAGGTTTAAATCTCTCACCTTGCTTGTTACTTGTTCGGTTTAAACAAAACAGAAATCAGGCATTACATCAAATTTTGTCCTTTGTGTGACGTCCCCCTGGTGTCGCTGCGCCAAATGTGACGTCTGCCTAGCCGCGTCCGTCGTGCTATCCTGTCCTGTGACGACCAACTGGCTTGGTATTGGTCACGGCACCAAATGTGACGTTCTAACCTTTTGGTGATTCGGATGGGAATCTGGTTAGATTCGGTATCAGCCTTGTCGTTTCCAGCTCGCCTCCAACGTCTGGTTACCGAAGTAACTGTTTTAATTTCCAGTCTAACCTACCCACGTTGTGAATTGATCTTAGGCAGACGAAATCAATCAGTCACCGAGCCGTAATGCAGACCGAGTTTGATCAAGGGCAACACCACACAAGTATATGTAAAAGAAAATAAGATAATAACTCGAAAAGTTCAAATGTGTTAAAAAAGGATAACAATATTTTATATCTGGTTGCTGAATACAGGGCTGCGTCTTCTTCACAACCCGCTATATGGATTCGTGACACTTTGTGTTTGTTAGGCGAGTTTTGTTATTTAAGAAACTGGTTCTTGGTGTATCTTCAGGTGATATTCATAAAGCTTGTTTTGGTGGTGTGAGTCTAAGTCGTTCTTCAAAAATAAATTGTTCTTGGCTAGAAGTTGAGGTCGTGATTTGGGTGGAATCTTTTGGTCAACTCTTTGCAAGGCGGGCTCAACTCAGTTCAACTCAGCTGCGAACTTCACTGCGAACTTAACTGGAACTCGAACTGAACTGGTTTTCACTCGCTGCGACTCTGCTTATATGGACGCCGATCAAATCCGGGGTGGGCTTGTCGGGGTTTGATGTTCCTTGATAATTCTAAACCCGCAATCCACTTGTTTTCGGTCAGGAAAATTTTATTATTTTCCCTTTTTGGAAGTCTTTCGTCTTCCCACTGTCTTCTGTTCTCATATTGGTATCTCACCATGCCCTCAGAGTGTGTCAAGGTGTTTCCCCTCTCTCTCACAGTGGCATCTCACGCCTATCCCTTCAGGGGGCGCAACAGGCCTCCCCTCCTTCTTCACATGATTACCGCCGCCTAACGCTCATGCCACCATTCAGCCAATGGGCGCTCGGCAGCGTGGGTGTGGCCAGACTAGCCTCGGTTTAAAAAAATCTTGCTCAAAAAAAAAAAATTATCTTGCACTTTTTTTTTCTTTTCTTTCTTTTCTTCGAGGAGACCTCACACCCTAGACTCTTATCTTAACCGAATCACCTGGAATTCGTCAATCAGATTTTCGCCAGCATCAAGTGGGTGGCCATTTGGACGTATTTGCATTCTTGGTGCCAATTACTGATCCGATAAAATAGTTTCGCTATCATAGCCAACCCTGACGATAAACAGATGCTCCTCTCAATGATATTCTGCATATAGACGAAGGCTTAACCTTTCCTTCCTGGTGGTCAGCGGACACTTTTGTTTTTCTCGGACAGTGCGTGCTTAATTAATTTTTATTTTTATCTCTTTAGAATTCTGTGGGGGTCTCTTGTCCAACTTGAAAAAATCTTTACCATTGCCATGGGCAGATTGGATATCTCTTACTCGACTCCCCGTAACATAAATCAGATTAAATTCTGTGTTTTATTTACTTGACAATGGAAATAAAAATCTTACCACTTTTCGTTGTCAGAAAAATAACACCGCTTAGTGTCCTTTTCGTGTTGGCTTCTTATCACCTAAATTTAATTCTCGCCTTTCTTTTTTTTTTTCTTCTTTATTTCTAGCGATGTAAATATTGTCACATTTGAAATTTGTCGTAGATTTTTTTTTCTGATGTCGCAGACATTTTAAAACTATGTTCAACATGTTCGACATAAAACGGTCACAGAAGGCAAATAGGTTAAATGTTGATAGAGAGACTGCCATAAAGCATATTTGACATTTAAGCCTGACATCTTGCCAGTTCCGTCTTTGGACAAAACACGGCAGACGTCACGAGCTGCTTTATACATTATTGCTTCATCTATTTTATTGTCTTTTCTTGATTGCGCAAAGAAGTCGTACTTTTAGCCGACGCGTTTCGACCAATGTATGTATGTATGTGTGTTTGTTACAAACTTTGTTGCCACAGATCGTATCTCAGCGACGTTAAAATGCAGAGACTTTTGGATGACTCGGCTGCCTTCGATTTGGAATCGGATACAGCCGTCCTTTACCATTCCTGCTGCTGTATGTAAAAATCATATATGTCTGCTCACGATATGATTATTCGGCCATTGTTAAATGCAACTCTTCACAGTTAACTCACTACTACAAACTTAAACGTTGAAGAAAGTCAAGCCACAAATGTACACTAATGACAAATGTAATCTAGTCTAAATGGCATTATAGGGCACCTCGAGGCGGTGTAATGGTTAGCAAGCTTGTTTCGCTAGAGGTGTTACGACTGAGTAGTGAGTTCGATCCTCACTGGGTGCCCCCTACTTTCGGTCTTGTGCCACATCCAAGCTATGCTTGGAAAATCACTTTGGGCTCCCCAAGGCGCTGTAATGATTACCAAGCTTGCCTCGTTAGATCAGTTACGACTGAGTATTGAGTTCGATCCTCACTGGGTGCCCAATGCTTTCGGCCTTTTTCCCACATCTAAGCTATGCTCGGAAAATCATTAAATGACATTACAGCACCATCTACCGTAAACTTACTTTAAACTTAGTAAATCAGAAACAAAGTATTTGTAGACACATATTTAGATGGAATTTAGTGCCCTGGCCTCCAAAATATGTAAAATTATTTTCGATAGACCATATATATATATATATATATATATATATATATATATATATATATATATATATGTGTGTGTGTGTATATATTAGGTTTCTGCAAAAATAATGTCGTTTTCTCACATATGTTACTATATGAGAAAACGACATTATTATCGATACACCACACACATATATATATATATATATATATATATATATATATATATATATATGTATGTATATATTAGCTTGGTGCAAAAATAATGTCGTTTTCTCACATATGTTACTATGTGAGAAAACGACATTATTTTTGCACCAACCAAATATATATATATATATATATCACAACACGAACACTACTGAGGAAACTGTATGACAAAATAGAAAAAAAAATATTTGTGACGCGTTTCATTCAATGAAGTCCTAACGGATGAAACACGTTACAAATAGCCTTTTCAACACGCACGCACACACATACACACATACACACACACACGCACACACATATATATATATATATAGTTATCCACAGACAGACTGTTTCGCTGTATCACATCTCATCAGTGTGGCTAGACGTCCGGTTGCCTCTAGCTAGGATCGGAACCCGGCTGAATTGGCGTCAGATTCTACCACTAAGCCGTCGGCACACGACAGGGATTAAGTTGAATTTAAGCGTATTTATTTTTAGATAAACACACAGAAACTGAGGGGTCTCAATTCGTTTCATTTGTGTCATGATACATACATACATACATACATTGTTTTGTGTTTTACACTGATTTTCTTAACTGTGAGTTAATTATTTCTAGTATTATTTAATTTATTTTACCTTCTTCATTTTTAGTCAATGTGTCTGCAGTCGAGTCTCTTCTGAAATTTTTCTTGTGGTCTTATCTGAGAAATGCTTGTTCATTAGCGATGCAATTTATTCGGTCACTTAATTTTATTGTGTGATTGCTTTAACTTCCTTATTGATATATTCTCTCGTTTTTGGTTATTTTCTGTACGTTTTAGTTATGTTCTCCTTCAGCAATATATTTTCTTTTAGAACCTTTCTTCGTTTATATTTCTAGTTTTGTCCACTGCGATAAATACGTTAGATGTTTTCGGAAAATTATAAACATTTGGAAATTGGGTTTCCAGAAGACCCGTCTTCATGGAATAATTAACATGGAATGTTTAACAACATATCGACTATTTTGAATCATTGTATTCCCGTCAACGTCAGTTGCTTTTGTAGGGAAAATAATAGCCGGAGATGAAAAGTGGATAGTTTACCACAATATAAAGCGGATGTGTTAAAAACTTGCTCGTAGCAGAAGACCTGTTCACTGCTCAAGAAAACTGAGTTCATGGTGGGAATTATTTATTAAGAACTGTTAAAATATAATCACACACAGCCGATGTTTACTGTCAATATCTTACAAGTTTAAAAGCAGGTTTGGGCAAACTAGAAACAGGTCGTCCTTATTAATGATAAAGAACGACACTCTACTGTAAGAATGATTCGAGACTTTATGAAGAAATCGGCAGGGAAAAATGATTCCTCTGTCACATTTTTCGCGTATCGATTTTTACGATTGCCATTTGGGAAATGTGTAATATTCGTACCTGCATTAAAAAAGGACATTTTACCTTTGACAGCGCTATTAATTTCATTGCCTTCACTCCCTCAGATATGTTTATTGATTTTAAAAGGGATGATTAGAATAAAACATATTAAAGTGACACTATTTACATTATTCGAACCATTGTCCTCATCTTTGTCGCCATATTTATTACAACGTTTCGGCCGTTGTAATATCTAGAACAGTCTAACCCAGTGAGTAAAATAAAGGGTTCAGTTCGATATTTCAAACACCTGAAGAAGGCCGGAGCGTACAACGGCCGAAACGTTGTAATGCAACAAAGATGAGGACAATAGTCCGAATAATGAAAATAGTGTACATAATACCTCATCTCAGAAATATACGCAGATATGAAAGTGAAAAAGTAATTTACGACAAAATTATAAACACTATTAGATTCTTTACAGGAATAATTTTCTATTTAATGAGTTCAAATA
>OZ010595.1:20039423-20171923 GCA_963932145.1 Acanthosepion lycidas | reverse complement strand
AATTCGTCATTGGAAAATATTTACATTCGCCCTGTTTCAAAATTTCTCCAACTTAATATGCAAATCCTTCCCATTTCAATGAGTTTTTTTTTAGACATGTTACTCGCTATATTTTTGTTCGTTCATTTCCGCCATGATTTCTGTTTGAATCTTGCCCGTTTTTCCCTCTTTCGTTTACCTCGATTTATTATCTCTTATTCATTTTGCTCTCATTTTATTTCCAAATTTCTTCTTTAAATGACATCGACTTTTTCATGAAAGTCTAGTTTTGGAATAAGCCTTACTTTTTTAAAACGCATTCTTTTCTTCTTTATTTCCCGAAATCTTTTTTTCTTATTCTCCTCCATTTTTTTCTTACAATTATTTTTTATTGCATTATTCCCCGCATTTCTTCTACTTTTTTTCTGCTTCTCTCCCTTCTCCTCCTCTTCCCCCTCCTCCTCCTCCTTATTCTTCTCTTCCTCATCCTTCTTCTTCTTCTTCTTATTCTTAATCGTATCTTATTCTTCTTTTTCTTCTTCTCCTCTCCCTCCTCCTTTTTCTTCTTCTTCGTCTTCTTCTTCTTCTTCTTAATCGTATCATCTATTTCTTCTTCTTCTTCTTCTTCTCCTTTTCCTCCTCATTTTTCTTCTTCTTCGTCTTACTCTTTTTCTTAATCGTATCTTGTTCTTCTTTTTCTTCTTCTCTTCTCCCTCCTCCTTTTTCTTCTTCTTCTTCTTCTTCTTCTTAATCGTATCTTCTTTTTCTTCTTTTTAATCGTATCTTCTTTTTCTTCTTTTTCTTCTTCTTCTTCTTCTTCTTCTACTACTACTTTTCCTCCTCTTTTTTTCTTCTTCTTCGTCTTCCTCTTTTTCTTAATCGTATCTTGCTCTTCTTTTTTTTCTTCTCCCCCTCCTTCTATTCCTCCTCCTCCTCGTCCTTCTACTTCTTCTTAATCGTATCTTCTTTTATTCTAAAAACTTCTTAAATATTTAATGTTTTTTACGACTTCTTTTGACTTGTTTATTCTTCGATTTACAGTTTCTGTTTTTTTTTTTTTTTTTTTTTTTGCTTTTACAACCATTTATCATGACGCCATTTTTTAGGACCTTTCACATTTCTTCAATTTGTTCTGCTATATTCCACCAGCCCCACCTCAAATGAGAATCCCACACTTCCATTAAATTCCTTTCACCCCCTTTTTCTTCCATTCTCCTTTAATGTTTCCATTTCCTGAATATTTCGCAATATTTCTTCTGTGTTCTCCTAAAACATTTTAAGAATTTTTCAATATTTCTTCATTCATTGTTTTTCATACCGTCTTTGGATTGCAATATTTTTCTTCCAGCTTTGCATAACTTATTTTTTTCATTTTCACCTTTAATGACCACAATTTTGCATTCTGCTGCTTCCTTGTTTTTCGACGATTTATTCATTTTTATTCGAAGTTAATTAGGTTTGAAACTTTTCTCTTCCTTGTGTCAAGATTCAATATGTGGCAGATTTGTTTCGCTCTATTTTTACTTCAGTGATTTATCTCATCTGCTTTCACGAGGTTTCGAAGTATATGTACTCTGGGCTTTTGAGACAGATAGACAGATGTGGACAGACTGAGATAGATAGATAGATAGATAGATAGATAGATAGATAGATAGATAGATAGATAGATAGATAGATAAAGAGAAGGAATAGATAGATAGATAAAGAAGCAATAGATAGATAGATAAAGAGAAGCAGTAGATAGATAGATAGATAGATAGATAGATAAAGAGAAGCAATAGATAGATAGATAAAGAGAAGCAATAGATAGATAGATAGATATTAGATAGATAGATAGATAGAGAGAGATAGAAAGATATATATATATATATATATATATATATATATATATATATATATAAAGGTAATAGATAGAAAGATAGATAGTTAAAGAAAATCGATAGATAGATGGATAGATAGATAGACAGACAGACAGATAGATAGATAGATAGAGAGATAGATAGATAGATAGATAGATAGATAAAGAGAAGCAATAGATAGATAGATAAAGAAGCAATAGATAGATAGATAAAGAGAAGCAGTAGATAGATAGATAGATAGATAAAGAGAAGCAATAGATAGATAGATAAAGAGAAGCAATAGATAGATAGATAGATAGATAGATAGATATTAGATAGATAGATAGATAGAGAGAGATAGAAAGATATATATATATATATATATAAAGGTAATAGATAGAAAGATAGATAGTTAAAGAAAATCGATAGATAGATGGATAGATAGATAGACAGACAGACAGATAGATAGAGAGATAGATAGATAGATAGATAGATAGATAGATAGATAGATAGATAGATAGATAAAGATATATATATATATATATATATATAAAGGCAATAGATAGAAAGATAGACAGTTAAAGAAAATCAATAGATAGATAGATAGATAGATAGATAGATAGATAGATTTGAAAGCACGGAAATAAATAGTTAAACAGATGAATGCGAAAAAGATGGAGATAGATCTATAGATAATGAAGGTCGGAAAATATAGATACAAAGATACAGGGCGATAGAGATAGAAAAATGATAGAATGAATGAATAAAAGAAGGAAAGAGGGGGAAGGAAAAAAAGAAGGAACGATCTAAATTACAATAATCAATAAGAATATGAAAGAGCCTAAATTTTTTAATTATATTTCTCTGTAATTAACTATGTGATCATTGAAAGTATAGGAAAACGAGTGTAAGTTTTATTTAATTTATATTGGTCTGTTCAGAAAGTAATCACGTATTAACAGAATGTATATAAAAAATGACTGCAACATTATTTATTTTACATATTAGTGTATCCGAAAAGTAATCACTTTTTACCATAAAATGTATAAAAACTATTTTATGTCATTCCGGTGTTCAAGAAGAAATTACGTTTTAAGAGAGAGGATATATAAAAAACGAATGTTTAGTTTATTTAAATTAATTACTGTTTTCTAAATATTTTATTTTTATTTTCTTTGTCTACAATACTTAATTAGTATTTTGACAAAGAATATAAAAAGAAATTTAAATTCAATTTCTTTTAATTCCAGTTTTCGAAATGTAATTACATTTTTAAAGAATGGATACGAAAATAAACTTAACTTAAATTTAATCTGCAGTTCTCAATAAGTAATTTTATTTTCAGAGAAAGTGTATGAAAAGAAATATACGTTATATTTATAATTAATATTACGTTCTACGAAAAATTAATTGCGTTTTAAAGGAAAGGAAAACATTTGTAAGTTAAATTTAAATATAATTTATCAAAATGCAGTCGCCTTCATTTTCTATGGCTGCAACCCAGTTGAAAGTCAGATTTTCGATGCAACGCTTAAAGAACTTTGTTCTTTTCTTAAGAAAATGTTTTAAAAACTGTTTCGAATTTCTTTGTTCTTGAATATTCTGATATTTATGAAATATTCTAATGAAGTTTTGAGTCCACGGTATTCTTTGCATATACTTATCTCTGCCTGAATTCTTTTATTCATCGGTTAGAAAAGTGTCCAGCATTCATTACCGCATTGGTACATAGATATTATATAGCAATTCCACTGACTCTTTTGTTTGTTTCTAATGAAATATTTCTATTAATATTCTATTTTTGCTTTTAGAATGTAAATCTGTTGACGCTAAAGCTTGTGGGTATGGCCGATGTGGACTAATCCTAATTATATGATGATTTCTTAGATTTTATTTGAGGAAATTCTTCTTCGATTGTTCCATTGAAGTATACCTTTAATTAATACGTTTACTAAAGCATAATAGTTTCGCGTAATATTTTCTTTATCCACTCAAGGTTCTAGCAATAAAAGGCTACAGTGAAAATCGATGCATTTTCCAGAAGCTTGTAATGGAAGACACCTCTCATATTCAACAAGAAATAAAGGAAAGTCCACCAATCTAGCAGCTCAATTAAATTTATGGAAGATCAGGGCCGATAACATTAAAGAACATTCTTTGGATTTTGTCAAGAATCTCGATGTATACAACAGGAACACCAGGCCAGATACGGCTGCCATTTTATAATGCGCGGACGAATAGGCTTACGGTCACATCACGTTTTCGTATAATCACCGAAGTTAAGCAACGTCAAGACTGCGCAATATCTAAATGGGTGACCGCTTGTGAATAAAATTGTTCTAAGCTTGGATGTGCGGTTTGTGTAATGAAATTGTAAATCGGTGAGCCGTGTTCAATTGCTGTCGGATTCGTTATATTTACTTACGTGCAAATGTTCTTGGAAAAGGTATGGCTCCACCCCCAGGTATGGGCTAATTAGTACGTTTTGTGTCAGTAAATCATTATTATCTCCAGAAAATAATAATATTTTGTACAAAAAATATTTAGGTTTCGGCATTAAATTACCCATAAAGTTGTTGATATGCTGCTTAACAAAAACAACCAACGGACGAATGGTAGATTTATAAATCTATAAGATGGATTCTAACATTTTCTGGCAGGACACAGTGAAACGACGTGCGATGAATGGTGTCTGAGTAGTTTAAACTCTTAAAAACAGTCGGTTAGTTAAATCACGCGCCAATAATTTGATGGTAAACGCGTAGCTATTAAGGAAATAGTTTGCTATTATCTGTCTAAGAAAACACAATAATGGGCTGCTTTCATTCAGAATATGTTCAAAGTTGCCTTTCTGTATTTTAATTGATATATATATATATATATATATATATATATATATATATATATATATATATATATATATATAATTGTGTGAGTGTGTGTGTAAGGCGCGTTTTTGACGGGTTCAAACAAAATTCAAATTTTACTGGTATCGAATACGTAATGATACAATACCAACAGAATCTGGCATCTGACAATGACAGAATCTGATAATGTTCTTACATTTGAATTCTTTGTCCTATCTGTTTATATATTCCCAGCTCTAGTTCAGAATATTCCTGAAACTCCTGTTGGAAGTCGATGTCATTTCTTTGTATGGAATTGAATTGGCAGCATTTAAAGTTGATCCTGGTAAGGCAGATTGGTCACCAATCTCAGTACAATCAGTTCTACATAACATAATTTCTTCCGGTGTGCTAACCCTGACTATGGGAATTCCTCGAGATAAAAATACATCTCATATGTTTAGGCATATATGCTCTGGTGCTTCTGCTGTTTATCACGGGGTCCTCGCCAAAATCCAGAGACTGATATGCAATGTGGTTTGTCCTGATCTATCATCACGTCTGCAGTCGGTATCTCACAGACTGTAGCTTCCCTCTGTCTTTTCTACAAGTACTTTCATGGCAACTGCTCCGACGAGGTCCTTTCACTGGTTCCCAAACTGCATGAATTTAATCGTGCTACTAGGTTGGAATCTTGGACCCACCCTTTCACTGTTGATATGACCCGGAAAGGGATATATTTGAACGAAGTAGCTAAGTGGTTTGGGCTACTGTAACCATGTAGAATATGGTAGCAGTAATCGACTGCTACGCGTCGTAGTCGCAGGTAAGAAGTGTAGATCAATGGCGTAGTCCAATGGGCGTCGTTATAGACTTAGCTCTCAGACTAAGGCTCTTTGAGTCTGACTCTCCTACACGTCTGTCGGTATTTATGACGGACACCACCCAATCACATTCCAGTGAGGGAGAACACAGGTGTATGCATATTTCATTATATCAACAGTCGAAACGGCTAAATATAACCATCTCTTCTCCTCCAACGGCTTCTTATCTCCCACCTCCCATCAGTGGAACTCCTTTTCTATCACTTGCTTCCCCTGATAGCTATACTCTTCAAATATTCAAATGTAATATCAATCGACATCATCTGATGCTTTTCCCTTGATTCCTGTCCTTCTCTTGATCCTTTTCCCAAACACTCCTCTTTATTCTTACTGTCACTCTCTGTTACGACTTACGTGCTAGTTTCACTCATGCCTTGCTTTGAGTGAATCGCTTAAAAAGAAAAAAATAATAATTGGACGTTTTAACATAGATAAAATTTAGGTAGTTTATTAGATCGGTTTCCCTTGAGCAGTAACAATGTAAAAAAACTGTATCGATTTGATAACTAGAGAAACTACAGCGTTTAACTTCAGTTTATGTCCTAAGGTATAATATCCGTTCGATCCTGGATAAATTGTCGTATAAATTAAGCAAAGATTTATATGTTGTGATCAAGTAAATGGCTAAGTAATAATAAAAACCAGGTTTGCAGATATATCGTATATTAAACTGTAAGTACACCAGAAAAATATTACACGTATAGTGAGAGTGTATCGAATGAACTAGCGCTCAATATATTCAGTGTGCCCTGTGAATATTTAACAGCCCCACCACGAGGGATGTATTTGGAACATAGCCGATTTTACCGTGGGTTCTGCGAGCATGAAGGCTGGGTCAAAAATATTCCCGTAGAACACGCATAAACGGGTCCGTGCCTGTCTACCTCCCCGGACGAATCTTTGCCCTTCGGTAAAGCCTCGTCCAGGTTCCTCTCTGCCAAAGACAGAGATTACGACAGTTGAACCGTTTGGAGCAGTTATATTTAAGCCCACCCCACCACGTCGGTCGTATGTGGCACAAGGTCGGGTTTACAGTGGGTTCTCCGAGCCTGTAGTCTCGGCCAAAAATATTCCCTTAGGACCCTGTCTACCTCCCAGGAAGAAACTTTGCCCTACTGCAAAGCCTCGTCGGGGTTCCTCTCTGCAAAAGACAGAGAGTTCAAGTGTGGAACAGTTTGATCACAGTTCCCCGAGCCTTCTCTCCTAGTAAACTTAATCTTAAACTAACACAGACCCTTAGAGGGAGGACACCACAACAGTATATAACACTGACATTTTTTTTAACAGATAATCACCCTTGTGCAAATTAATTGAAGCAAAACGATTATTTACTCTTTTTCTCTTTTTGCTCCAATGAAACATGCCCAAGTGCACAGGTTAGTACTTTGTATGTCCATTTTACGAAGTCTTTTCTAGCAGATTGACTATAGATTCGCGACTTGATCTAAATCAGGGAGTTTCCGGGACAGTACTTTGATTTACTCACTCGTAAGTCTTGTCAGTGTGTTCGTGCAGCGTTACAATTTTCGTACGCTTGATTGGAGTAACGTCCATCACAGACAATGACAGTAGAACAACTAATCGTTAGTCGAGACAATAGTGTCTTGACGTGATTAAAATTTGATGCAATCACGGACGATTCAGCATTTTTCATGACCAAACAAATTTCATCATACACCCCGAAAATATATTTATATTACTGCACACCCTGCAAATGACCAAATCTGAAGAAAAATAGAAATCGATTACTCACTGTCACTCCAGTGGCTCTAAAACTGACCGTATGTTGAATGAAAGAAACAAAACTAAAGCGGCTGTTTCAATTAATTTGTACAAGGGTGTATTTACCAAAATTAGACAAATTTATCTTGTAATAGAAAAAGGTAAATATATTGAATAAATTCGACATTGGCTTCAACCACAGCCTCTCATCTACTTCAGAATCACTTGCATCTATTCTGGACAGCCTCGTTGTTTAAGTTAATGTATTCTGACATAATCCTTGCTTTCTGTTCAAGTAATTTTGTTGGTCCCTCGTTCAACTGAACCCCCCCCCCACCTAATACAAAATCAAGTGGTTTACCGTCTGGAGAGTTAGGCGGCCAGATAAAAGGGGTGATGCGGTAGCAGAAATTGTCTGACAAATCTATGACTGAGTTCAACTGCTTTTGTGGTATGGTGCAGAGTTTTGTTGCCAGAGATAGGGTCTTCCAGCAGTTACCCTCTTGATCAAGGGCATCACTAGCTTCTCAAGGCACTTGTCTTAGGCCTCACAATCACATTTGAGAGTTCTTTTCTTATCAGAACGATCAAAGTGAGTTTTCCAAGATGCGTACCTTTGTAATCATCATTAGACTCATCCATCTCTTTCCAAATCCATTGCAATGTTCTCAAATTGACACCCAAATACATTGAAATGTTCGTTTTGAGGCTTCTGGCGTGAATGCCAATCTGTCTAACATGTCTTTGCCAAATTGATGGTGGGGTGAATTGCATCATAGTGCTCTTTTTTCTCATAAATAGCGCCCAACTACCCTATTATATTGTGCATTCAACAAAATAAAAACAACGCGCATGCGCGTAATTAAAAATATAATATGGCGACAATTCAGCCACCGAATTCTAAATAAAATAAATCGATTATTTTTGGATATTCTTCTTCATGTTTCGTCATTAAATGCAACTGGTTTATCCCCAGACAAACTCTTGAATAATGAACTGACAAAAGTATTTGTACTACTGAACAAAAGTCTGTCTGAACTGCTAGGAAACCATGATTTATGAGAGAAATATGTTAGAATAATCCAGAACTTATGGTGGAAACAAACACACTGCATACGGACGGAAAAGTGATAAACGAATAAACACAAATACAGAAAATGAAAAATAAAAAAATAACGGGCGTATGAAAAGGATGCATCTTTTCACCGGACATTTTAAAACGTTACAAGAGTCGTCTGAGAATTAAACGTCCTATCAAGATTTATTTCTAGTAAGCACAGATTTAGCAACATGGCACAAATAGGATAATGCAAGAACTCCGAATTGTAAAGAACAACGAGAAGAAAAGACTAACTGTCGATTGTAAGGAGACAGAATACATGGTTGCAAATATGAAGAAAATCTAAAGAAGATAAATACAATATCTGTCAATATTTCTGAGATGAGATATTGTAATTATTTTCACGATTTACATTGTTCGGGCTGTTTCACTCATACTCATTGCCATATTCACGACATTTTGGCCGTTGTACAGTCCAGACTTCTTCAGAAGATTGGAATTCCCGATTTAAAGCCTTTTATTATATTGTATTCTACTTCCACAAGCTATGCCTCTTTCGGGTGACTCAATATCAGTTATCTGCCTTTTACTTTATTCGTCACCTCAGCTGTAGCCGGGTATTTAACTCACAACTCTTTGGGTAAAGTCACTGGATTCAATCACTGGACAATATGTCCCCAACAAAAAACAAAACAAAAAAAAAGCAAAAAACCTAAACAAAAAAAAACAAACAAAGGAAAAAAACAAAAAGAAAAACTCAGTCATTTGAGTTAAAGGGAGATAACTGATATTGATACATCCAGAAGAGGCATGGAACGTTGAACTAGAACAGTCTCTCCGGTGGGTGAAATAAAATTCCGATCAACTGAAGAAGGCCGGAGCGTAGAACAGCCGAAATGTCGTTAATATGGCAACGGAGATCAGGACAACAAATTTGAAATAAGTTAACAACAAATTGAAGATGTCAAAACCAAGAAAGTACGTCATTTTGAATATCTACGAATTGTTTTGACAGATGATGGAAAAAGTGACATAGAAATCCGCCTATTAGAACAGTAAAAGATTATTTCCAAAAGCTAAACAGAGTATTACCAAATAGGAAGGTATCATTAGAAACAAAGAAAAAAGTGTTTTTTTTTTTTGTTTTTTTTTATGGCATATTAACCTCAATAGGTTATCTAACGCCGACAACATTTTTATTGCTAGTAATAAGCCCAAATTGCAAAATGTAAATCGGAGGTTCCAAAATCAAAGAAATGCACAAGTTGAAAAATCTGGATTTCTTTTAACAGAAGACGCGGAGAGCAACACTGAAGACCTATTGAGATAGCAAAAGAGTAATAAGATATATGAAAATATCGAATTAAAGAAGCAAAAGAGCCATAAACTTCAATGTAAAATCTCTCGTCCTGTAAAGCAGTAAATATTCGTTTCGTTTGTTTTACAGCGTATCAACTAGGATAGATTCGTATGAATAAAATATGTATTCTTTGGTTTAGATTGGTTTGGTTTATTTTATTTTACGCCATATCAACATCAATGGGTTATTTAATGACGACAAAATTTTTTCAATGGGTTATTTAATGCCGACAACATTTTTAGGATAGATTCCTATGAATAATGTATGTATTCTTTGGTTTAGATTGGTTTGGTTTGTTTTGTTTTACGCCATATCAACCTCAATGGGTTATCTAATGCCGACAACATTTTTAGGATAGATTCCTATGAATTGAATATGTATTCTTTGGTTTAGATTGGTTTGATTTATTTTCTTTTACGCCTTATCAACCTCAATGGGTTATTCAATGCCGACAACATTTTTAGGATAGATTCGTATGAATAAAATATGTATTCTTTGGTTTAGATTGGTTTGGTTTATTTTATTTTACGCCATATCAACATCAATGGGTTATTTAATGCCGACAAAATTTTTTCAATGGGTTATTTAATGCCGACAACATTTATAGGATAGATTCGTATGAATAGAATATGTATTCTTTGGTTTAGATTGGTTTGGTGTATTTTGGTTTACGCCATATCAGCCTCAATGGGTTATTTAATGCCAACAACATTTTTAGGATAGATTCGTATGAGTAGAATATGTATTCTTTGATTTAGATTGGTTTGGTTTATTTTCTTTTACAGCATATCAATTTCAATTGGTTATTTAATGCCGACAACAGTTTTATTTCTGGTAATTTTTTTTTCCTACAAAAATATATTGCTGGTAATAATTTTTACTCAAAAATATTATTGCTGGTATTAAAACATATTTTTACACTTTCCTAGTGTTTTGACCCCAGCGTTTTGGTTTCATTATTTTCCCATAGCCGGGACTCTAATTTTTGCTACTATTCCGGGTCAGGGTGGGCTTGAGAACTCCAGCAATTAACAGGTGGTTCCATGCTTTTCAGAACTGTTTCATTAAATTGAGAGCCTTGAGAACAGCTATATAACACCGGTTCGCAGACATTGCACTGGCTGCGGGGCAATTTCCACACAGAAGGCGAGGCTTGAACCAACAGAATTATGGATATGCAGAAAATATTTATTGTGGGAAGGCTCAAGAATGAGGGTTTAATGTGTATCGTAGTATGAACGTAAGAAAAGACAAGATTTAAAGTTCATAGGGTTTGGCAGGAAAGATAACGACCAACACTCGAGTTGACGTGTTTATGATTTTAGTGATTGAGAAAACATCCTAGGAAGGTGGCAGGTATTTCACAAACGATTAGTTTTTCGGAATAATCCGTCCAAGTAGAACTTAATTATTTCTAATCAGATATGGGGGAAATGAGGATGATTCACACTTTCATACGTAGCAAGGCGGGTCACAATTTTAAATGTCATGGGTCGTGGGACCAAGCACTGTAGCTCTTCAGAACACATGGCATAGAAATAGCGATACATTAGTGAGAGGCTTACAAAACTTTGTGGGAAAGGTGGTGTTGGATGGAGCACGTTTCATCCCGCACAAGTCTGCAAAGACGCCTTGAACACTGTCAAGTCAGCGAAGTGTAGTCTGGGCGTCTATATCGCACATATGGCGCCAATACTCCATTTTTTGTTTCATTTCGCTTTTGTAAAGATAGCAGAGCCATATACTTACTAGAGCGGAACTATAAGCCGAACAATTTTTCAGGATCTTTAGCAATAGATCGGATTGATATGAGTTTTAATTTAGGTCTGGGGGGGGAGATTGGGCAGCTACAAAACGTTCAAGGCAAGGAGCCCGGTTGAAGCAAGAGATATCCATCATGATAGGTATAGGGGTCTGCTCCTTGGTAGAACGTTACGTGTGTAATTTGGGCGCTATTAAATATGACAAGCCAGTCAACTGTTCCAATGTGGCAAGTGGGCCTGGTCTGAAGAGAGATGGGTTGCATGGTTCTGGTCTCCTAGATTTTTTTGTATTAATTTCTTGTTAGAATCGTTTTGGAAAGAAAGAAAGAAAGAAAGAAAGAAAGAAAGAAAAAAAATATTTTTAGATAAGAACGGATTTGGATAGCTAGATAGAGATAAAATAGGTTGAATTAGGCAGAGAGATATGCAGAAAAAGAACTGGTAGATAGATAGATAGATAGATAGATAGATAGATAGATAGAAAGAAAAAGGCTTAGATAGATAGATAGATAGATAGATCTGAATAATTTGAGTTATATAGATAAATATTTAGATAAGTACGGACTTGAATAGGTAGATAGATAGATAGAAAGAAAAAGGCTGAGATAGATAGATATATAGATAGATAGATAATTACAAGAGACTTAGAAAGATTGACAGATAGATAGATAGATAGATAGAAAAAAGGAAGGAAGGAAGAGATTCAGATATATAAATAGAGTTAGATATATATTTAGATAAGTATCGACTTAGATAGATAGATAGATAGATAGATAGACAGATAGATTACAATATATAAATACATCCTAATAATTTAACTAGATAGATATTCAGACAAGTACGGACATAGATAGATAGAATCTATTCACCCCCCGCCCAAATATGAATGTAACGACATTGTGTTGAATTCAACAGACAAGTTTCTATTATCGAATGTTTTATTCCCTCATTTTATTTTCAACTGTCGACAAAATTGTTTTACATACGGATCAACATATATATATATATATATATATATATATATATATATATATATATATATATACAAACAGATAGATAGATAGATTGATAGATAGAAAGAAATTAGGCTGAGATAGATAGATAGATAATTACAAGAGACTTAGATAGAAAGATAGATAGATAGATATATACATACATACATACATACATACATACATACATACATACATAGATAGATAGATAGATACATACATACATACATACATAGATACATATATACATGCATGCATACATAGGTAGATACATACATACATACATGGATACATATATATATATATATATAGATAGATAGATAGATACTGAACAGTTAGATAGATAGATAGATAGATAGATAGATAGATAGATAGATAGAAAGTAAATGATCAGGCATAGATAGATATATAGATAGAAAGTAAATGATCAGGCATAGATAGATAGATAGATAGATAGAGAGAGAGATAGATAGATAGATAGATAGATAGATAGAAAGTAAATTATCAGGCATAGATAGATAGATAGATAGATAGATAGATAGAGAGAGAGAGAGAGAGAGAGAGAGAGAGATAGAAAGTAAATTATCAGGCATAGATAGATAGATAGATAGATAGATAGATAGATAGATAGATAGATAGATAGATAGATAAGTAGGTAGTTAGGGAAGAGGAATGAGGCTAAATCGAATAATGAAGATACTGGTCAGAAGTTGCTTTCTAACGACGGTATGCGAATTACAGTCACTCGTTTGGATGACGAGCAGCTGAACGATGCTCAAAATAGACATGGCCCGTAAACGCCTGGCAAGTCGAATGAACGTAAGTAGCCATTCTGTTTCCTGACTTCGAAAAAATAAAAGCAGCAGCAACAAAGTAAATTATCTCAAAGCAAGTATGGCAAAAAAATACACCAAGATTACCAGTCATTTTTATTGCCTCTTTTAGTGATTTCCCCACTGTACTTCTCCCCGTTTATTTGTATCTTTTTTTCTTTTTTTTTTTTTTTTGGTTAGGACGCCTACTGTAGAGTAATGGCTAACAAGCACGTCACGCGAATCAATTTGCCAATTTTGAGTCTTTCGATTTTCACTGATTTTTTTCCCCCATTGTGACCTTGTTCAAGCCCATGTTTGTCATCGAAAATGATTTTGCCGAACATTAAATTGACTCTCCCTGCCGTGTAATTTTCCTTTGTGAGTTCGTCCTACAAACAATTATTTCTGTTTATTAACGTCGATTCTCCTTGTGGTGAGCTGGGCGGGGGGATTCATACTGGCGGTTCTGTGCCAAAAACGTTGAAATCATAAGTCGATATCTATATACGACGGCGATTCTCATACACCGTGTTAGACCGCCTGTATGCGGACAAAAACAGATTTGAGTGAATACACAAATACAGAAAGGGCGTAAGACAAGCATCAAACTCTTCACCGGATTTATGAACCTGTGCGCAGAGCAGAAGGTAAGCAGGATTAATAGAGGCTACCTCGTATTGATGAATCGTAGACCTGAGTTCGAATTCCACACGAGTTCAATGCGTAGCGTTAAGCTCTTGGGAAAGGTATTAATCCATCTTTTTTGCCCACCTAAGCTGTAGATAAATAGTAAAATAGCCTGGGCTCTGAATTCTTCGTTGGCAATTCATCCGCCTGATGCCTTTATACATTACTTCTTAAATTTCCGAGAGGAGGGGCGAGGTAACCTCAACATCCGCAGGGTAAAAGTATCTAGTAAGACTTTGCATTATTTTGCATTTGAATATCGCTGTGGACCGCAACTGATGCGGAGACGAGTGCGGACCGTAGCAGCGCAAGACAGCGTGAGAGAGAGAGTGAAAGGTAGACAGCGAGAGTGAGAAAGAGCGTAAACATGAAAGAGCCTGAGAGAGAATTCGAAAGAGATGGAGGAAGAGAGAAAAAGAGAGAGATAGAGAGAGCGTGTGAGAGAGAGCAAGGTAGAAAGAGAGAGTGAGAAAGAGGGTAAGCATGAAAGAGCCTGATAGAGAATTCTCGGAGAGATGGAGGAGGAGAGAAAAAGAGAGAGAGAGAGCGTGTGAGAGAGAGAGAGAACAAGGTGGATAGAGAGAGTGAGAAAGAGCGTAAGCATGAAAGAGCCTGAGAGAGAATTCCGGAGAGATGGAGGAAGAGAGAGAGAGACATAGAGAGAGCGTGTGTGTGTGAGACGGAAAGCAAGGTAGAAAGAGAGAGTGAGAAAGAGCGTAAGCATGAAAGAGCCAGAGAGAGAATTCGGTAGAGATGGAGGAAGAGAGAAAGAAACAGAGAGAGAGCGTGTGTGAGAGAGAGAGCAAAGTAGAAAGAGAGAGTGAGAAAGAGCGTAAGCGAGAAAGAGAGAATTTGGGAGATATGAAGGGAGAGAGAAAGCGAGAGAGATAGCGAGTATGTGAGAGAGAGCGAGGACGAAAGTGAGAGTGGGCGTAAGTGAGAGAGAACAAGGAAGAAAGCGAGAGTGAGAAAAAGCGTAAGCGAGAAAGAACCCGAGAGAAAATTCGGGTGAGATGGAGGGAGAGAGAAAGCATAAGAGACCGAGAAAGCCTGAGATAGAGAGAGCAAGAGTGAGAAAGAGAGTAATAGAGAGCGTTATACAGACAGAGAACGTGAGAGAGATCAAGGAAGAAACTGAGAATGAGAAAGAGCGTGAGAGAGAACGTTAGACAGACAGAGAGCGTGAGAGAGATTAAGGAAGCAAGCGAGAGTGAGAAAGAACGTAAGAGAGAATGAGTGTGAGAGAGATCGCGAGAGAAAGCGAGATACAGAGAAAATGTTTGTGTGTGTGTGTGTGTGTGTGTGTGAGAGAGAGAGAGAGAGAGAGAGAGGGCAAGAGATAAAGCGAGAATGAGAAAGAGCGTAGGAGAGAACCACCGTGGGAGAGGGAGATAAAGCGAGAGATATAGATTGAGCGTGACAATGAGCAAGGAAGAAAGCGAGAGTGAAGAAGAGTGTAATGGAGAAAGAGAGTGAGAGAAAGAGAAAGATCGAGTGAGATGGAAGGAAAGCGAGAGAGATAGAGAGGGCGGGAGTGATAGCAAGAATGAAATCAAGAGAGAGAAAGAGCGTAAATTTCTGAGAGAGAGAGAGAGATCGAAAGAGAGTGAGAAAGCGAGAGATATAGAGAGACCATTAGAGATATATCAAGAAAGAACGCGAGTGAGAGAATGAGCATAAGAAAGAAAGCGCGTAAGAGAGAAAGACCGTGAGAGAAAAATTGAGAGAGTTAGAGAGAGAATTCGAGCGAGATAGAGCTTTCAAGAAAGAACACAAGAGAAAGAAAGGGCATAAAAGAGAAGGAGCGAGAGAATTAGACATAATAAGAGAGAGAAAGAGCGGGAGATGGAGAGAGAGAGAGAGTGAGAGAAAGACAGGTGGGGGAATGAGAGATCGAGACTGACAGACAGAAAGCGCAAGTGAGACAATATAATAGAAAGAGACAGAGAGAGATAGAAGCTTGAGAAATGGAAAGTGAAACCAAGATATAGAGACAGAGGGAGAAAAAAGAGAAACGAGAGATAGATAAATATGAAGAATAGATAGAAATCACAAAATATACTCTAAGAATTGAAGATGTCATTACGAAAGGGTAGGTACTCAATGCAAATATTATAAAAGTACGACAGAAACTGTGACTCAGAATATCGAAGACAATGGAATAATGCCTTGCGAAAGCTAAGCAAAGTATTGAGAATTGGAAAAATTCAATAGGAAAAAAAAATACTTCTGTAATACTATTCAACATCAATCTAATTATATTATACGGCAGTGGGGGTTGGGCAATTTTTCGCAGATGAAGAGGAGTCTTGAGACAACAGAAATCTGATTTTACAGAATGTAGCTGAGAATGCCATAGACAAAGAATAAAAGAAAGAAGATTTAAGGAAAAAGAAAAAAAAATGGATATATCAAGATTAAGAAAGAGTTGATTTTTTTTTACTTATATGGATAAAGCGCTTAACGTATCTGACACACATTGGACATGTTGAAGACACGAGAGTCTGGGTGTAACATCGAATTGCCTACAAAACAAGCTTGTATTGTATAAACGGATTAGTGAACAAAGTTGAGGAGGATTAGTAAGAGGGTGGGGTAAATATTGTTTACGATGATTAAATTTCACTCACCGATCTAATAAGGTAAGCAGAAAACCTTTTCAGTAGTCTTTAAAATTCAGCCAAATGTATCAGTTTCCATGTTAACTCAGACCAAACAGAATACTTAATGGAACAATTAGAACAATATTTGACACGGCACTCAACTGCGTAGAAGTAGATTATTTACATTATTCGGACTATTGTCCTCATCTTTGTCGCCATATTTATTTTTCGGCCTTTCAGTATCTGTCTATATTTCTGAGATGAAGTATTATGTACATTATTTACATTATTCTCACTATTGTCCTCATCTTTGTCGCCAGATTTATTTTTTCGGCCTTTTCAGTATCTGTCTATATTTCTGAGATGAGGTATTATGTACATTATTTACATTATTCTCACTATTGCCCTCATCTTTGTCGCCAGATTTATTACAACGTTTCGGCCTTTCAGTATATGTCTATATTTCTGAGATGAGGTATTATGTACATTATTTACATTATTCTCACTATTGTCCTCATCTTTGTCGCCAGATTTATTTTTTCGGCCTTTTCAGTATCTGTCTATATTTCTGAGATGAGGTATTATGTACATTATTTACATTATTCTCACTATTGCCCTCATCTTTGTCGCCAGATTTATTACAACGTTTCGGCCTTTCAGTATATGTCTATATTTCTGAGATAAGGTATTATGTACATTATTTACATTATTCGGACTATTGTCCACATCTTTGTCGCCATATTTATTACAACGTTTTGGCTTTTCAGTATCTGTCTATATTTCTGAGATGAGTTATTATGTACACTATTTACATTATCCTGACTATTGTCCTCATCTGTGTTGCAATATTTATTACAACGTTTCGGCCGTAGAGTACTACGGCCGAAATGTTGTAATAAATATGACGACAAAGATGAGGACAATAGTCCGAATAATGTAAATAATGTACATAATACCTTATCTCAGAAATATAGACAGATATTGTGTAGAAGTCTTTACTAATCTAGGTAGTAAAATCACTATTTACCAAAGCGATATATTGTGGTACAAGGCCGAAAGTATGGTAATTGTTCTAACGAGACGAACTTGCTAACCATTTTCCCGCCTCGAGGTGCCCCTACCAAAGCGATATAAACAGCATTGGCAAAGCCTGTGTTACCGTCCACAAGTTATCTCTAGTGCAGAGGCATGAACATCCCGACAGCATGAAAATAAGCCTCTTCCATACAACAGTTGCCAGCTCTGTTGTATGGTAAGGTTGCTCAGCATAAGCCCTTAACTCCAATCTAGAAAAAAAATGAGATGAAATCTTTACCCGTATACTAAATGTGGCTTTGTATCCCACTTGGATAAATCGCCTGACCAATGACCAATTCTATACGAATCTTTGTTCATTCCTTCGTTGATCCTTTTTTTACCGTTTATCAGCCCAATAAAGGTTATTTAATGCCATGGAATATATTAAGATTCTAAAAATATTTTTTTTTAGATAATAATGGTTTAGTCGTAAAATTTTACTAATTAATCCATAGCTGGGGAAGAAGAGGTTGATTTATAGCTTTCCAAAGGTATTTACCCGTAAGTGAATAGAACGAATCTAACGGAAATTGGATTGGTTTTGGTTTATTTTGTTTTACGGCATATCAACCTCAATGGGTTATTTAATGCTGACAAAAAAAATATTTCTGGTAATATTTTGTTTTGTCAGATCTGTTTCTGGTAATATATTTCCTTCAAAATTGTATTGCTGGTAATAATTTTTTTCAAAAAAGTATTGCTGATAATAGTTAACTATTTTCCCATAGCTGGGACCCTAACAGGTGCTACCACCCCGGGTCAAGGTGGACCTGGGAACACCAGCAATTAAGAGGTGCTTCCGCGCTCCTCAAAACCTCCTGATCAGAGGCTTTGCTGCTGGACATAGTTTAACGTCTTACCCAGGACGCGGATGTAGTTTAACGTCTTACCCAGGACGCGGATGTAGTTTAACGTCTTACCCAGGACACAGATGTAGTTTAACGTCTTACCTAGGTCAATCAACGGGAATTGGAACTTGGTTGTCTGATTAACAACACCGAGCCATTATCAATTACACAACCCGCATATCCAAGATCACAGAGTCTGGTAATCTTAAACGGTAACCTATATAGGCATTGACCAGACTCAAGGTTGTTTAACTTCGGCGATCCTATGGTAACCGATGTGTCAAAACGATGTAACCATAAGCCACCTTCGTCCTCTATCAAAGACAATCAATGAACTTGTGAATTCAACAGATAGGAATACGGAACCTGCATGTTGATAGGAAACGAGTCTAGTGCAAAGCCAATAACTGAATGAGGAGGAAGACAACGAAGCGTTCGCTTTTTTTTTCAACGGAACTACACGAAGAGCAGATTCTAAAAAGAGACGACAACAAGACACATGAATTGCAAAGTGTTGATAGCAGGTTATGAAAGAAAATGGAAAGATCACTTAAATTACATTATAAAGGAACGCCTGAAGAAATGGATAACTGTAATTCCCCATGTATAACACGCATTTTATTCTAAATAATTAATAAGCAAGATGAGAGGTGTGTATTATGCAGAGCTACGAAAAATCTTTAAAAAAAAACATAATATAAGAATTATCATAAAACTGAATTAAAATATTTCCTATGCTTAAAACCATTTTGTAAATGTACATTATCTACATTATTCGGACTATTGCCCTCATATTTGTCGGCATATTTATTACAACATTTCGGCCGTTGTACGCTCCGGCCTTCTTCAGGTGGTTGGAATGTCAAACTGAACCCTTTATTTCACTCACTGGGGTAGGCTGTTCTAGTTCCACGTATGTCAGTTATCAGTTATCTGTTGTTAATTCCCCTCCCCAAGCTCGCCACTGCCTTAACCGGGTATTGAACTCACACTCTGTGGGTCGTGTCACTGGATCTAACCAACGCCTTAATCCACTGTGCCATGTGTCCTTGAGGAAATATAGACAGATTTTTTTTTTTTTAATGAGTGGGAAACGTAGCCGTAATGAAATTGGAGAGATACAATTTACAGGTTTTGATTACCAAACAAGGAGTGCGTATTATACGTGAGTAGAAGCATTTTTCCACACTTTCAGCATAATTTTAGGTGTGTGCATTAAGGATGAAGGTGTATTATATATGAGGAATTATTAAGGTAAATAATAACAAAATAAACTATATCCATAGATCTCAGCAGAATATATTCATGTAAATTTCAGTTATGGAATGGTCATGATAAAATGAAACGGAGACTACAATCAACTACAGTCTGACCTTTTTTAATCTAGCACTCCCTGGGATCAGGTAACTGCCGGACCACCTATATGATTAGGGGAAATCGTCTGTAAACATGCCAGTTCATTTCTCATATATATATATATCAACACTAGAACAGCACTTAAAATACGAAATTTAACCACCATTAATAACTCGGTATCCCCTTATGCAAAGCAGTAATGTCACCAAATCACAAGGGGTTACAGGGTGCGGAAGAATTAGAAACAGAAATAAAAATCAAAGAGAAAGAGAAAAGAAGAAACGGAGGACAGTAGACAGACATTGACATTGCATTAAAATTTTTGCCGTTTAAAGTTGGCATAAAAATATGGAGTCGGAAGGGAGTTCCACAAGATGGAACAAATACATTGAATCAATAGCTTTACCTACGGCAAGTAAAGTTGATTCTCTGTGTCGTACCAGAAACTTTTGTTTTTTTTTTCTCTCGCCTGAGTTCATCCTTCAAATTTATAAATCAACCATTCCCCCTTGCATAGAATATTGCTGCCATATATGGTCTGGAGTCCCCGCTGTTAGTCTCAAATTCCTCGACAAAACCCAGAGTCGGATATGCAATATGATTGGTTTTGATCTGGCATCTTGCCTACAGTCACTTTCTCACAGACATGCCGTCGCTTCCCTCTGTCTTTTCTACAAATATTTTCATGCTAACTACTCCGACGTGATATTAGGTTTGTGCAAAAATAATGACGTAATGATGTCGTTTTTGACGTATTTTTAACGTAAAAAAAAACAACATTATTACGTCATTATTTTTGCACCAACCTAATACTATCGCTGGTTCCTAAACTGCATGAATTTAAACGCGCTACTAGGTTGGCATTTCGGTCCCATCCTTTCAATGTTGAAACAGTTAAATGTAGCTGTCTTTTCTACTCCAATAGCTTCATGTCTTGCACTTCCCGTCTGTAGAACTCCCTTCTTCTTATTTGATTCCCTGGTAGATATAATTTTCAAATATTCAAATGCAATGTCAATCGACGTCTTCAGATGCTTTGATCCAATTCCCCGTGATTCTCTTTGCTCTTGCTCCCAGTCTTGGTAACCCCTTGTGTGCTAGTGGCACTCCAGCCGCGTTTGGGGTAAAATGCTTAAAAAAGAAAAAGAATGCAATTTTCTGTTTTTATAAAGTTTTCTTAATGAAAGACAATATTTTTATTTTCATAGTTTATTAATATATAGCAATATAATACAGTTATATCAAACAGAAAAGTATAATGGATTAATTAATCACCTTAAAATATATTACCGGTTGTATCTAGTTAGAACCTTTCCCAGAAAATTCGAAAATACATTTTAAAACGGAAAACTACGAGAAGACACATTTTATGGCTAAACAGCATTTCTTATTTACTGGAGAACACATAGTTCAGTGGATAAAAAACGTTGATTAAATCCAGTGACTTGATCTAAAAATTTGGGAGTCCAATACAAGGTTACAGCAGTGATGAATCAAAAATTCTTGACTTGAGTTAAAGGGGAATAACTGAGACATCAGGAAGAGGCATAGCTCGTGGAACTAGAACAATCTACCGCGGTGGACGAAATAAAGTGGTTCGAAATTCCAAACATCTTGAAGAAGCCCTCTGCGTACAACGACCGAAAAGTTGTGAAGATGAGAATAAGTGTTCGAATAACGCAAATAATGCAAACGATCATAATACCTCATCTCAGGAAGATAGATACGACGCCAGTTATATGATAGATTTGAATTAATTTTTATGCTGAAGTATTCGAATTCTTTGTCAGGGTTTTCCATTGGTGTTGCCCGGCACGTGGTACCACTTCTTGAATATAACTTTCCGGAATTAATTTCTTCTCGATTTTTGTTATTTGAATGTTTATAGAAATTATAATTATAATTATTACAAAATATTTCATTGGTTTCCGTTTTTATTTTTATCAGCTGATCTCTTTGCCCACATTGTGCGTCTTAGGTCTGAATTACGCAAAGTGCAGATAAATTCTTCGCGTATTTGTTCAAAACAAAACGGCTATATGGGCATCTAAAATCCCTACAGAAATAAAGTTATTATTTCGTGCTTATGTTGGTTCCAGAGTCATCTCATTTTCAATTGTTAAGTGTGTATTTTTTTAGACCAATCAGAGCATACGAAAAATGACGCAACATCTTCTAAAATTGAAAGATCAATTTATTGCAAAAACATTGAACTCTTCCCTCTTTAATTGTTGAGTAATAACAATATATATTTTATAGAGGACTGGAGCCTATTTTTTTCTGTAAATTTCGATAACTCATCTATGTTAGCCAGTCTTCAGTTAAGATGTCATACACTTCGCAAATTAGCGGATTACTTATTTTCGACATTGTCCAAATCTCAGTGGTGTCTATACAAACTTTATCTATGATTCCCTTTCTATTTTATTGTCACTGTTCTTTGAAATAACTACACATTTCGATTATCATCAGACAAATTTATTACGGTTTTTATTTCGACTGCTGCTGATACCTACACATATCCGCGATCAATACACAACATAATTTTTCGCCTTAAAATTTATATACACAAAAGTTATGAACTTTCTCAACACTAACACAGATACAAATAAAAAAAAATGACATTGGGATCGACAAAAATATTGAGGATATTTTTAAGAGCTTTTTTCTCCCAACACTTCAAATTGTTACAAAAGCAAAACGTCAACGAGAAACCTGGAGCCATTTTATGAAATAGCCTCATCAGATCGTTTGATGTGCTTTATTTTGATTTGTTTTACGGCATATCAACCTCAATGGGTTTTTTAGTACCGACAAGATTTTTATTGCTGGATTTTTTTTTTTTAAATATTTTGCTGGTGATATTTTTTTTTCAAATAGTATATTGCTGGTAATAATTATTTTTTTCAAAATTTCATTGCTGGTAATACTTTTTTACAAAAATGTATTGACAATATTAAAACAGTTTTTTTTCACTTTCAAGAGGCATGATGGAATAATGGATAGCGGCTCGAATTGAGGAATCGGAGAGCCGAGTTCGAATTCCAGTCGAATCCATTACATTCACTTACGGGCTAATAATCTTGGGAGAGGTATGAATTCTCTTCTCCTTCGCCCCAGCATCGGTAAATAGCAGGATAGCGGTTAACTGTTTGCCCATAGTTGGGACCCTACCGGGTGCTACCACGCCGGATCAGAGGTCAGATGTGGTTCCATGCTCCTCAAAACCTCCTGAGACGAGGCTTTGTTGTTGGATGCAGTTTATCGTCTTAGCCAGGACATCAGATAGTTTTATATGGATGTTGTGCAAAACCGTTTCGAAATATCTAAGACTACCACCAGTATCCAACCGCTTTCTAAGATCAATGGTAAAAAAAAACATGCGAGTGAAGCCTGAGGATCTTGGGCAAAAAGTCGCCCTTCTTTGAATAATAATCATTAAACAAACATTGTACTAAATAACAGAAACCACATCACCTCACGACTACTAACAGCAACAACAGCTAAAATGGACAATAGATGTAATTCGAAGAGAAAATAATGATAGAATTAAAATGTTGATATTCTACATCACTTCAGATTAAACGTTAGGAAGGATGGTGCTACAAATAATAGAAAGATGTATTGGACATGAGAAAGCTATTACCCTGAAAAAAAAAAATTTTAAAAGAAGACATTTTTTATAAATTACAGCCGAAATCACAACAGGCTGCACAGACAATGAATGCCAAATATTTCTTTGTAGGGAAAAGTCTAATATTAACGTTATAATTACAATGTAGGGATTATTTAATGACATTAAAATTACCATTTATGATAATATCATTGTTCATGAAGATTTTCAAATTATGAATAAATTTTTTAAATGTCATCTGTTTATCATCAATTTTCTTGTCCGACACTTGGGTTGCATCTACAAAGATCGTGGTATCTACCATGATTTTATTGAACCTTGAACTTTACAATTGGGATGCGCCGCCGGGCCACGTACACAATTGTGAATCGTGGACATTTGGTTTATATTCCTATAGTAAGGTCAAATTCGATTTGGATAGCTACTTTCCAAATACCGCTGCTGTTGGGAACAGACTCCTGGCAGGATGTTTTCCCAATTACAACAAACTTGACCTTTGTAATTCTAGGGTTAACTGTAATCTTTCCTGCAGAGCTACATGAACTACGCTTTTTGTCTTTTTTCTAGCTCGTGCAACACTACAGATTAACCGTCTACCTTGAGTGTCTCTTCGACTCTTGAGTCTTGTATTTGACGAATATTATTATTAAAAACAACAACAAACATCTATACGATGATATATGTTATGAAGATTAAAAATCCTGTATTTACTAAGTCATTTCTCTAACGAGGATTTGAAACTTTCTATGGCTAGGCGAGGGCGGGGTATCTGATAAGATTCGTCTGTCTGTCTGGGGGAAAGACGCACGCAATGTGTATTGATTTTCCGTTGTCAGTTGCCTGAGTGTCAAAACCGAGGGATCTCTATTGATGCTTTGGCTGATTTTGTTCAGTGGCCTGTCAACCTCTGTGGCATCTCTGTTGAACAATCTTAGTTGGGTGCGTATTGTCTCGGGCGGGCCACGCGGGTTACCGCTGCTTCCGTCACGTTTTTAGAATCGTAATTTTCATTGGCGTAATTTATATATATATATATATATGTATGTGCGTGTGTGTGTGTGTGTGTCTGCATGCGTGTGTGTGTTTAAGATAGGATACAGAATATCGACAAAGTTCTGAAGAAATTTGAAAAATAGAAAACCGATTCATTGAAACAAGATTGATTGCCCGTTTCACATTCTAAGCATCATTAGAAATGTGTGTGTGTGTGTGTGTGTGTGTGTGTGTGTGCGAAACGAATGAATCTTTTAGAATGAAAATGGGTGATTTTTAAATAAGCCATTAAGTCTCTATCTTTTCTAGATGAACAAGAAATTGTAAAGAAAAGTCACGTAATAAATATTAACGGACTTTTTTTTAAAAGTCCCCCTTCTTCATTCTAATGATTCATTATTTAAGCAGACAAACAAATACACGAACACATAGTCACAGTTCATTATGCACATTTTCAAATCTACTATTCGCCCGTCCGTTGAATACAGCTGTCATATCTAGTCTGATTCTCCTGCTATTCACCTCGAGTCTCTAGAAATAATTCAAACAACCATTTGTAACGTAATCGATCGGGACTTGTCATCACGTGTTCAGTCACTTTCTCAACCGAGACGGCGTGGTGTCTCCCTGTCTTTTCTACAAATATTTTCATGGCGCCTTTTTTTTTCTCTGGTGCCCCTAATGGATGAATTTAAGCGTGCTACTAGATTGGGATCTACCTGCCACCCACTTACTGCTGAACTAGCTAAATGCAACCGCCACTTCTAATCTAACAGTTTCTTTTCCTGCCCTTCCCAACTGGAGAACTCCCTTCCGTTTACTTGCTTCCCTGATAACTACGATCTCAAAAATCTAAATGCAATGGTAATCGCCATCTTATATCTACTTGAATCACGTTCATCTTTTCTCCTTTATTGAATCCTCCCTATACTCCGTCGTTTTTTCTCGCTTTCACTCTCTTTAACATCCTGAGGACTAGACGCATTCCCACTCTGATTGAGTGTAATGATTAAAAAGAAAAAAAAAACATATTTCTTTCTGCGGGTTTTGGATAATCATAATTTGATTGAAACGAATCTCCATTTGCCCCAATTTCTTCAAAGATATCTATATCTATATCTATCTATCTATCTATCTATCTATCTATATATATATATATATATATATATATATATATATATATACCATATCCAAAGTTGTTAGGGATTATTGCAAGGTGCTCCTTTTGATATAAATATATTAAAAGTTAAATCCTCTATTTACTTGTTTTGGTTACAGGTTTTTTTTCCGATTTGACAATATACCGGTAAAATCATCCCCTACCTTGCCTTACTCTAAAATATAAATAGCCCCCTTTTCTTATTTCTCATATTTTCTTCACCTACTTCTCTCTCTTCAATTATGTAAACCCCTGCCCTGTTTTTTAAGTTCAAATTAATTTTAGAATTTTCTTTTTTATTTATTTTTCTTTTTTATTTATTTTTTTTTTTTTTTAGAAATATTTTCTATTGACATTTTTTTTACATATACAAGCTGAATATCTGAAAGTTAACAAAAATAATTAAAGATTGTGAATATCTAAAGAGAAAGGAAGTTATTTTTCATGTAAGTCTTTAGATGTACCATTATGATGTGACACAATTTAGGTTGCTAGAAAGAAAGAAGAAGAAAAATAAATAAAATACTAAATAATGTATTTGGGTTTAGGTGTCATTTACGAGTAAATGACAAATAGGTTAGGGGAGGATTTTGACACTATTTAGGTTGCTAGAAAGAAAGAAGAAGAAAAAATAAAAGAAAAAGACGAGAATTAAATTTAGGTGATAAGAAGCCATCACGAAAAGGACATTAAGCGGTGTTATTTTTTTTTCCAAACAAATTGAAGTGGTAAAGATTTTATTTTCATTAGCGTAAGACATAAAAATTAATTGGGTCCGGACCTCCCGCAGGGTGCTAAGAGGTAATACTAATTAATCACGCACTGACCGAAACCAAAATGCCCATTGGACCACCCCCACATCATTTGAAGGAAAAGAGCATCTGTTTTGTGTCGGAGCTGGCTATGATAAGAACATTATTTTATCAAAACGAATAATTGGCTGTAGCACAATACGTCCAGTTAAACCACCCACTTGATGCTGGCGAAAATCTGATTGACGAATTCCAGGTGAATCGGTTAAGATAAGAGTCTAAGCTGTGAAAAGGGAAGATATTTTTTTTTTCTTTGAGCAAGATTTTTTAAAGCGCGGCCAGTCTGGTCACACCCACACTCCTGGGCGCCCATTGGTTGAATGCTGGCATGAGCGGTAGACGAAGGTAATCATGTGAAGAAAGAGGGGAGGCCTGTTGTCTCCCCCCTGAAGGGATCGGTATGAGATGCCACTGTGAGAGAGAGGGGAAACCCGTTGACACCCTCTGAGGGTATGGGTAAGATACCCATATGAAAAAGGAAGAATCTGGAAGGACTTCCAAAAATGGAAAATAAAAAAAAAATTTCCTGACCGAAAACAAAGAAGTGGATTGTGGATTTAGAATTATCAAGGAACCTCCAACCCGGACAAGCCCGGTTTTGGTCGGCGTCCATATAAGCAGAGTCGCAGCGAGTGAAGAGCAGTGGTGTTGGGGTTGGAGACAGACAGGTAAGCAGCTGCAGTGAGCTGAGAGCTCTGAGGACCCGCCTCGCAAAAAGCTGACAAAGATTCCACGCAATTCCGAACTCAAATTCTAACCAAGAACAATTTATTTTTGAAGAACGACTCAGACTCACACCACCAAAACAAGTTTTACGAATATCGCCTGAAGATACAGCAAAACCAGTTTCTTAAAGAACAGGCAACTTAAGATGTTAAGACTCGCCTAACAAACACAAAGTGACACGAATCCATATTAGCGGGTTGGTAGAAATACGCAGTCCTGTATTCAGCAACCAGATATAAAATATTGTTATCCTTTTTTTAACACATTTGAACTTTTCGAGTTATTACTTTATTTTCTTTTGCATATACTTGTGTTCGAACTCGTCTAGCATTACCGCCCGGTGACTGATTGATTTCGTCTACCTAAGGTCAAATCACAACGTGGGTAGGTTAGACTAGAAATCAAAACAGTTACTTCGGTAACCAGACGCTGGAGGCGAGCTGGGAACGACAAGGCTGACACCGAATCTACCCAGATTCCCATCCGAATCACCACAAGGTTAGAACGTTACATTTGGTGCCGCGACCAATACCAAGCCAGTTGGTCGTCACAGGACAGGATAGCACGACGGACGTGGCTAGACAGACGTCACATTTGGTGCAGCGACCCCGGTGGTGACGTCACAATGCTGAACGAAATTGTATCTTCATAATTTCTATATTAGGTTTTTGTCGGTGCATTTTTAGCTTCATTTATTATGCCCGTTTTATTTCCCCCAGTGTCTGCCTTACAGTCTGAAGGCTAAGCATTTCCTTATTATTTATTTCTAACTAGTATTTTATTGATATAGTATCAGTTGTTTTCTTTTGCAACTATTCATGCTATCATAGAATGTTTGTAAACAGCATAAACTGGAAATTAAAAAAAAAAGCTTTTAGAAAGACTTGAACTTGCATCTCTCATTGAAAATGATAATTGATGTGTCCTCTAATAATAAAATCTTTTTATTCAAATTTTCAAAATGAATATATTTTTTTGTGACACTAATTGACTCGGACTATTTTCTTTGTTTTTGTTACAATACTTTGCCCAATGTTATCTTGGGCACTCATTATGTATCTATCATATTTAGTAACCGTATTGGAAATTTTGAAAAATACCTTAATTCAATTGGCTGTTTTTGTTTCTCAACTTGTCACATCCTGTATCCACTTTGGTTATTTATCAATTTTTTTTTGCTGACCTAGTATATATTTCTGTACTGCTTCACTCAAGGATATTCTTATAATAAATTTTCCTCTTTTCATATATATATATATATATATATATATATATATATATATATATATATATATATATATATATATAATGTATTTGGGAAAACAAAATTGCATGTATATAAGTATTTACTTAATTTTTTCTTGTCTTAGGAATCTCCTGGGTCATTTAGCCGTTCTTTGTTCATTCTGTTAAAAGAATATGAGCAAAATGATAGAAAGGTAAAGATTTTTAAAAATATATGAAATATTTTCTATTGACATTTTTTTACATATACAAGCTGAATATTTTCTCTTTCGCTAATCCATTGTATTAGTGATGGTAAGTGCAGTTGGTTAACAAGGAAATATCAATAGATTTACTGGTACAGCAACAGTAGTTAAATGTTCTTTTCATAGATGAGACCTTAGATATTGAATATCAATTTATAGATATTTATGTTGTACAAAGCTGAGATAGAATACTTATTTGTGCTCTCTATAATAAGAAATTCATTTTAAAAGTCTTTGTTTAAGATGATGTCTTTTACTTTACTTTATATAATGCCTACTGGAGTTCTGTTTTATGCTTACCTGTATTGTCTAGATGAGTTTATATCATTTCATAAAATGTAGCCTGTTTGTCGTGTGACATATTATAGATTCTGAGCTCCTATTAGTTACCTCCCTTAGAGGCAAAGGATTTCTGGTGTCCTCTTTTTAATCTCCTTAAATGGAACCACCTTAATTATCTTACAAATTGTGTTCCTTCCCTTTTAGTAAATTTAATAAGTATCTATGCGTATTATCAAGCATTTTCTCCGTAAAACGTATCGAGTCCGGAAGACACTCTTTGACAGTCAATAAACCTGTTGACGAATGAGCCATTTGCCTTCAGAGATGTGACTGTCGAGAGGCGTTTAGACTCTCCGTCGAAAGACCATGTCCGAGTTTAGGCAGAATCCATCATATCTTAACGGAACAACGGGACGGAAAACTGTCTGATAACGCAGTATATATATATTTATATGTATATCTGTTGAAGTAAATTTAAAACGGACTGTATTGCTTATATATATATATATATATATATATATATATATATATATATATATATATATATGTGTGTGTGTGTGTGTGTGTGTGTGTGTGTGTGTATGTCTATATTTCTGAGATGAGGTAATATTTACACTATTTACATTATTCATACTATTGTTCTCTCCTTTGTCGCCATATTTATTACTACGTTTCGGCCATTGTACACTCCGGCCTTCTTCAGGTGGTTGGAATGTCGACCTGAACCCTTTATTTTGGTCACTGGGGTCACTGGTAAAAAAATGGTTGCTGAAGACATTAGGTTTATAAGACCCAGAGATTCGTATACTGGTGTCCTCCAGGACACATGGTATAGTGGATAATAGTGGTGGTTAGATCCAGTGACAGACAGGACTCAAACAGTGTGAGTTCAATACCCGTTTAAGGCAGTAGAGATCTTGGAGAGGGGAAATAACAGAAGATAACTGATAAGTGACATCCATTAAAAACATGGTACGTGGAACTAGAACAGACTACCCCTACTTGAGCGAAATATATATATATATATATATATATATATATATATATATATATATATATATATATATATATATATATATATATATATATATATATATATATATAGTTAAACCTAGAGAGTCAGACAAACATACCATGTTTCCCTGACGATCGACGTGAAATCTTTGTAGGTTTGTGTGGCTCTCCAGGTTTAGCTAGGTCTGCTCTACTCATTGTATTGAGCACTTTATTTAGATGTTTTTGGTAGTCACATCGGGTTTTTTTTTTATTTGGGCCTTGGACTTGCATGCTGGACGCTTATTTTCGCTTAACGTACGTATTCTTGATTCTTTCTTTTTTATACCTTTTTTTTCCCCTTTGGTATTGGCTTGTTTATTTGGAATTCAAGACACCGAAGGTTTTCCGAGTGAGTATAATTTCTTATACTTATAAGATTTCTATTAATATATATATATATATATATATATATTAAAAAATCCAGAAATCAAAAATCACGTGATGAGTACAGACTATTTAAACTAACGTGAAATTTTGTGTTATCTGTTTGGTTAACTCTGAAATTTTTCAACTGCTGTCTCTTTCAAATATTTAATTCTAAATTTTCTAGTTACAGAACTGAATGCAATCCACGATTTGATTCGCATAAGACTAACCCATTGACATTAGTCGAAATATGAGAAAATCTTTACTAATGCGCTAACGTTGTATTGCTCTGTTATGTAATTTATATTCACTTGGATTATGTACCAACGGATTTATTACCTGTACTATAGCAGTTGTATCAAGAGGAAAATATCCTGAGAGAGTTCATCTTAGATTCTGCGTTGGCTAATTACTAGACAGATTATCGCCTCAAGAGAAATGGATTCATGCCTTTACCAATGACAACTGACTAAAACAGAATTTAATTTATGATCACTTACCAAAGCTTCAGCGCCGTTGGTAGCTTTTTCGATAATCATGTTGATCTAAGAAAACTTTTTTGTCTTAAAGGTCAATTTTCACCTGATTAGGAAACGTTCAGATTAAATTATAATCTTTAAAAATTTCGAAAATGTTTAAGTTTTTACAAAAAAATCAGGTAGTTTTTGTAAATATTATCTTAATAATGAAAATGTGTTTTTTATGCTTATGTTATCAACTGGATATCCCATTTCGTATAGCTAAAGAGAATTTTGTTTAATATTTTTCACAAACTATTTTTTCTTGTTAAAAAGGAATTAAATAAAGCTATCTATATTCGTTAATTGATCACCACGACAATTTTCCCTGACTCTAAGGTAAACAAAATCCAGACTCCTTTTGATATATCGACCTAACACTTCATCCGCCTCGAGCCAATGTATAATTCCCCACAAAAAAAAAGAAAAAAAGAAAAGACAAATAGGATTTAATAATCAATCATTTTATTCCCGCTGGGTTGTTGATAAGTGACATGAGAAATGGTATTTTTTTTTTTTTTTTTAGCAAATGCATTTCTAGAAGCATCTGTTCCACTGAAGACACAAATAGGAACGTGGGTAATTCTTCATGTTTTATACTGATTCCCGCATCCAGGGTCTTTGATTTATCAAAGTCCCCAAGTTCCGTTCCAGGTTCCAATATCGTGTTCTTGATAAAATAGCTTCCTGCTACTTGTTCGAACCATATCTATAAATAACAAGATCTTCTTTATTTTACACACACACACACACACACACCCATATATATATATATATATATATATATATATATATATATATATATATATACTCGGAGAACGATGGAATTTGGGGTGTCGCATCCTATTTTTTCCGCAGTATTATTATTGTTAGATAAATATGTTGATCTAAACAACTTACCTAAAATAGTTATAACCTGTTAACATATATTTTACAAGTAAATATACTCTAACTCGATTTGTAAAGAAAATTAAATTTAGGCATTGACTTGGAACAAAGAAAAAGAAGCAAACTCAAACTGGAGGTGACAAAAGTTCTAATAGACATCAGGGAAAAACGATGATTTTTGTCTAAAAGAGGATAATCATCATTTTGAATTAGTATGGCGACTATTGGTTAAGGACAAAATGGAATCTTCATGTCTGATTGGTCAAAACACCAAAAAGATTAATCAAGTCACAATTATTCAAAATTTATACGCAACACTGAATAAATGGATCGAACTTGAGTAGGCACAAATATTGTAGAAATTCTCCCAATCGGGCAGAAATTATGTTAGAACGCTAGTCGAGAAATTGTCAAACACTGTTGAGAAGCGAGGTCAGATATTTCGTTCTCAACATTCAAGATGCGGATGCATCGAAACAAGAATCTATCTTTGTACTGAGTAAGTTATTTTTACCCGTATGTAAAAATTATAATAAATCTTTTTTCTCCTCTTGATTTTTAACTCGCTTGGGAATTAATGTTGTGACGTTAGAATTTATAATATTTTGGCTTTAATTAAATTTATATATATATATATCTATATATCTATATATATATATATATATATATATATATATATATATATATATATATATATATATATATATATATATAACAATCCTCACAATTGCTCCATATGTGGCCTCCTTTGTAAATCACTAGCGGGTCTTAAATTCCATTGAATCTTATCGCACAAAATTTCATAACTGAATCAATAAGCTGTCATATCCTCATACGTCGAAACCGACAGGAGAGTCCATTATATATATATATATATATATATATATATATATATATATATATATATATATATATATATATATATATGGGTGAGAAAATCCCTGTGTAAGTAGGTTCTATTAATATAAAATATTAAAACTGATCCACAAAAGAGAGGTCAGTATAATTTTTATTATAGACGATATGAGTGAATTAGAATTAATGAGATCCAAACAATTGCAGGGTATAGTTTATCGTCATACCTAAGACTGGACATCTATATAGGAGCCTAAATCTGATGAGGCTATTTAAACTCATAACAAGATATCTTTGATTAATGCTGTGTCTTTGTAGCATCCTGCAGTGATGGGCAAAAATTTCCCTAGCTTAGGCTATTCTATGTTTAATTCCCTCATCTTCTATAATAAATTTGAAATAACCGATCCGAAAATGACGTATTTCTAGTGTTTAGCATTCATTAATTGCTCACGCTGAATATGTTTTATTGAAAATTGAGGGCATGTGTTCTCATCGTTTTAAGTCCTATTCCAGTTCAGAGTTTTAATTTTGTAAGGGTTATTTTGAATCCTCCTTGAATTGATAAGTAATGTTTATTTTCTTTCAATACCATTCTTATCCCATCAGTGACTACCTATATCAACAGCATAACAACTCATCGTCATTATATTAGCATCGGGAATGAAAGAAAGAAAGCTGTTTAATATTCTTACCTTCTTTTGGGATTTGGTACAGGATACTTAAATGGTATGTGGCCATTTCTTCTAATATGTGATGGTACCACGTAAAGAACATATCTACAAAGAGAATACACACATAGTGACCTTTATTTTCTCCTTGGTGCTGTACAGAATGCCTAAATGACCAACACCATCTCTTCACAACTGTGATTGTGTATGTACAGAGAGTATCTAGGAAAAGATAACTGATGATAGAGTCTATTAAATGATGTTTTCCGTTATAAATAAAAACGGTAATATTCTTTAAATGATAGCCTTAGAGATTAATGCGAATCAGTGAAAATTACGTTTATTCCCAAGATATATTAAGTCAGACTCTATGTTAAAATGTATACTATCAGCAAAATTTTCCGTTCTCTGTTTAAAAAAAACAAATGAAGGAAAATGCGAAACCGAAATCCGAAGAGGTAATATAAGCCTTTCAAAAGATAAGTAATGTATTAATAAACGGAAAATTTACGTTAGAATTATAGAAGAGAGTACTGAACTGTGATGTGGTATCGGCCATCTTATATGGCAGTGAATACTGGACAATCTCCTCACAGATGAAGAATAGACTTGGAGCAACAGAAATGTCCGTAGGGAAAAATAATGAGAAAAGAAAACTTGGAAAATATAATACCCTCATGACATATGGGTTTGATTTGTTTTGTTTTACGGCATATCAACGTCAATGGGTTATTTAATGCCGACATTTTTTTTTCCTGGTAATATTTTGTTTTGTCAAAAATCTATTCTTGTAATATTTTTTTTCCTAAAAAATGTATAGCTGGTAATAGCATTTAAAAAAAAAAAACGTATTTCTCGTATTTTTTTTTAAATATATTGCTGGCAATATTTTTTCTTCAAAAATTTATTTCTAGTAATAATATTTTATAAAGTATTTTTGGTATTAAAACCTATTTTTACACTTTCATAATGTATTTTACCTCAGTTTCAGAGTTAAGTATTTGTCCATAGCAGGGACCCTAACAGGTGCTACCACCCCGGATCAGAATGGACCTGGGAACACCAGCAATTAATAGGTTGTTCCACAATCCTCAAAACCTCCTCATCAGATTCATTGCTGTTGGGCGTAGGTTATCGTCATACCTTGAACGAGGATGTAGTTTATCGTCATACCCTGGGCGCGGATGTAAATTATTCTAATACCCTGGATGCGGATGTAGTTTATCGTGATACCCTGGACGCGGATGTAGTTTATTCTCATACCCTGGACACGGATTTAGTTTGTCGTCATACCCAGGACGCGAATGCAGTTTATCGTCATACCCTGGACGGTCAGGACATATTGAAAGAAAGAGAGTCAAAAGAAAGCAGAGAATGAATTACATGACGAGCCTGTTTAAATTCATAACGAGTATGGGGATTAGAAAAGATAGCAAAACAACAAACACTGCTAAGAGCTACAAAGGACGGGAAGGTGTAGATAACTTTTATCGCTGACGTCTTGAAGAGACACAGCAAATAGGTGAAGATCGTAAAAATTGATTTTAACTGTTCACCGGACTTTAGACAAATTAAACACTTTCCTTTGAAAATACATTCTCGCAAAAGAATATAATCTAAAATGCTGCCAGTAGTAACCTGGCAAAATATTTTACAGTAGGCATTCCTAAGAAGAATTTTAAAAGGAGAGGTAACTTTTACGTTTGAATATTTCTTTCGGCGTGTTAGTGTTGGTAAAATAGACTTGGTAATCAGCATCCATCGGAGAAACAAGTCGCATCAACTGGTTGACCAGTTACCACCTACACGCAAGTTGCAGGTCCACTGGACATCAGTGGCTGCCCCGACATGAAATAACGCGATCGATTTACCACCGATTAATATGTGTACACGTGAGAAAATCCATATGACATAATATAATATAGTAGTATATATATAATGTAGATATAAGTGAACCCACCCTATAGGAAAACTGATATCACATCCCAGCGCGGATTTAAAATCCACGTTCAGAGTAAACCCCGTAGACATACACCAAATCGCCTAGGGTAATTAACGACGTCCACAGCTAAATAAAAAAAAAATAATAATACTTGGTCTTTCATTCTGTGTACAATAAGATTTCACTGTAGTACAGGTCGATCAATATTAATTTTATCACTGAAAGAAAACCTTAATGATACATAAAATCGAGTTGATGTCTACCTCAATATGTCTTGCCCCTCCGCTCACATGCCCATCAAGTTAGGTGAAGTCTAACATGGTTCAAATCAGGTTAGGGTTACCATGGATGTTTATATCTGTCAAATTTTCTAAACACGTGAAACGGGAGGTAGCCCTTACGCTATATTGGCGTAGACCTCACACTGTAGTAGCACCAGCGAGTTTTAGTCTACTTCATACATAGTAAAGTTAAAAGAAAAGTGATTGAAAAATATCGTTTAATAAGAAGAAAAATAAAGAGCGGCAAGAAAAAAGTACCAAGTGTAGGTTTGATTTGACCTGCGGATTGCAGGTAACCAACTCGTGCTGGAAGCCAAAAAATATTGAAACAAACTTTAGTCAAATTTGCTGATGCATACTTTGTAAGATGAAAACCCCTTACACTAACAGACACTTTAAAACTCACATTTCTAAAGATTTGCTTTACCGGTGTAAACATCTGTAATCACTTTCTTTCATTTCGTAAACTTTTCTCTAAGAAATCGATATCTAATCAGTTCAATCAGGGTTCGCGCCATTGGCCACTTAAAGGCGTCTAACAGCCAATCAACAAAGAAAAATTGTAAAAAGCGGAAAACGTTTTCAGTAGCGGACTATTCAATTCGTTATTGGCTAAGGGACCGTCGGTTCGCTTGATTTTTCAAACTTCCGTGATCTATTGATCGAGTTTCGGATATCGATCCGTTAAATTGAATGAGAACGGTAAGAGGGTGGACGTTGATTTTTAGCAGCAAAAATAGCCAATTCCTATTTTTATTCATCTTTTATTTGTCGGTTTCTCTCAGATTAACCATTGTCCGTATGCCTCTCTGAAGTTTTACTTCTTTCTTAGCTTTGCCTATCGAATTTTCCTTCCATTTAAAAAAAAAATCACTCCTTGATTTTCTTTTGTGTTTAAATTTTAATTTCGATTTTATCTTTCTCACACTTGCAATTTTTTTCTTTCATCAATTTATTTGTCATTAAGCATCCACATTTATTTCTTCTTCAAATTTCTTCTTCTTCTGTTTCTTCTACGCGTTTTTCTTATTTAGTTCTTTTCAGTCATATGTCTTTCTTCTTCTTTGTATTCTTCCATTCATTTTTATTCATTTCTCCTGGTTATTCGTATCTTCTTCTTCTTCGTCTTCTTCTTCTTCTTTTCTTCTTCTTCTTGTATTACTACTACTACTGCTACTATTTCTCATTAAGTCATATCTCTATAACATTACATTATATTTTTCATCGTCATCATCATCATCATTGTAATAATAATAATAATAATAATAATTATTATTATTATTATTATTATTATTATTATTATTATTATTATTATTATTTTAACTTGTTCATCTTCCTCTTCTGTAAATAATGTTTTACTCACAACCGTTTTTTAATAGTTTTTATCAGTTCTCTTGTTTTCATTGGCGTTTTTTCTTCATTTCCTTTTTTTATTATTTCAGGTTTATATTCTTGGATTTCTTCATCAGTTTCATACATTTTCCCATAATAAATACACTACATATTTGCCCCACATTCGAACGCATCGCATTCTTTTTTCCGCCCATCTTCTCCTCTACTTCCTATCCACAAGACATTTATTATACAGCCTTTCCTACTAACAATATTTAACTCCTTTCTTAGTCATTTTAATTTACTCAAATCCCCACTTTCATTATTTTACTGCCTACGTCCTCCTACTATTTAAGTCCCTAAACACACTGTTTTACTCCCTGTCCCACCCACACTAACTGCCTCTCCATCTATTTATATTGCTTTTCCTACTATCCATATTTAACTCCATTTCCTGTTTTACTCCCAATAGCAAAGGCATTGAAATCTTGTGAATAGGAACTCACAAGATTTCAATGCCTTTGCTACTTCCACTTTTTTATTGCCTTCCCTCGCCAACTATTTACCACCCTGTCCTACCCACCCTAATTAATTCCCTTTTGTAATCCCTCCAGTTAGCTCCCCTGTCTTCGCCCATTATTGACCTCCCTTTAATACCCCAACTATTTGCACACTTTCCTACTCCAACTAACTCGCTTTTCTACTCCCAGTATTTAATACCCGTTTTTACTCCCACTATTTAACTCCTAGTCCTAACCACAATAATTAACTGCATTTTTACTAGCACTATTGAACCCCCTTTCCTACAACCAATATTTAATAGCTTTTCTTATTCCAAATATTCAACTCTTTTCCCTCTCCCACTATTTAAATACCTTTCCTGCTGCCCATACGTAACTCCTCCTCCTACTACTATTTTACTGCTTTCCTACTCCCACTCTTTAACTACTTTCATACTGCTCATATTTAACGCCTCTTCCTACTCCTGCTATTTTATTGCTTTCCTACTACCACTATTTAACTGCTTTTCCTACTGCTCATGTTTAACTCCTCTTCCTACTCCTACTATTTACTGCTTTTCCTACTGATCATATTTAACTCCTCTTCCTACTATTTTATTGCTTTCCTACTACCACTATTTAACTGCTTTTCCTACTACTCATGTTTAACTCATCTTCCTACTCCTACTATTTTACTGCTTTTCCTACTGCTCATATTTAACTCCTTTTCCTACTGCTCATGTTTAACTCCTCTTCCTACTCCTACTATTTAACTGCTTTTCCTACTTCTCATATTTAACTCCTCTTCCTACTCCTACTAGTTTACTGCTTTCCTACTACCACTATTTAACTGCTTTTCCGACTCACAATGTTTTAATGCCTTTCCTACCCATACTATTTCATTCATTTTCTCACCAATACTTATTTACTCCCTCTGACACTCACACTACTCAACGGCCTTTTCACTGCCATTATTTTGTATCCTGTTCTACTCTCACCATTTACCTCCTTTCTCGACCCACACTAAATAACTGCCTTACTTACTCTCACTGTTCAATTCTCTTACATACTCACTCTTGTTAACTCCTTCTTCTACTCCAACTATATACTCCCATTTCATACTCCCATTAATACCTTTTCTACCAATACTATTTTACTTCCTATCACACTGATAGTACTAAACTCCCTTTCATGCTTACAATTTTTACTGCCTTTCCTACTCACCCACTTTTACTCTCTTTCTTACCAATAATATTTTACTCCCTGTCCTCCCCACACTATTTAACTCCCATTCCTACTCCGAAATTTTATACTGCCTTTCCTACTCACAATATTTTAATGCTTTTCCAAACCACACTACATTACTCTCTGCCCACCCATACTATTTAACTCTCTGGCCTATCCGCACTATTTAACTCTCTTTTCTACTCTCACTATTTAATTCCTTTTCCTACTCCCTCTATTTAACTGTCTTTCTTACTCCCGCTATTTTACACTCTTTCCTAATATTTATCCTTTCTACTCACCCGATTCTGGAATCCGTCGCGTATTCACATTATTTTACCCTATTCCCGCCAATCCCATTTTTCGCTAGCACTTTACTTTATAATCTACTCACCTACGTTCGTATACACTTCCTTCTCAAACAAATTTTACGCCCCTACCTAATCACCTAGACTTTTATTCCATTCCTTCTTACCTCGATTCTATTCACTTCCTTCACGTTATATTTACTTCTGTTCCTATTCACTCCATTCTTACTCGCTCTGGTCTTTTCGCCTTCTTACATCATTTTAGTCCCATTTCTAGTTCCGCCATTTTGTTTCTCTTGCTATTTACACTATTTTACTCCCGCTTCTACTAACATTCGTTTTACTTACTAAAATTGTCTTAATTCCCTTCCGACACACAGCAGTTGATTCCTCTGCATACAAACACGGCTCTTCTTTTTCTTCGCTCTCTTCCCGTTTGACATTTATTTTCCTCCAACCATTTCCCATACTTTTTCGGCTCACCCGACATTTACTCCATAGGTAACTCACTCATTTTTTATTCCGCCTCCTATAGACCCACTGTATTTACTCTTCATGTTTGTCCTATATTTGCTCCAGTTTCTACTTACCTAAGTTATATTCCCTTAAATACTATACATACAATTTCCTCCCACGTTTACCTCTCTTCTTTCTCTTACTAGATTTTGCCCCTCTTCAACTTATACACATCTTATATTTGTCCGCCCTTAATATTCATCCCTTTCTTTCATCTCTTTTCTTAAGTTTTCTTAGCCACCTTTCACATATCCTGTGTATGTTTTTCAGTCCATTTCGATTCCCGTTTTGTCTCATCTCTCGCACCGATTTCATTTTTACTAATCATGTGACACACGCCATTTTTTGCTCCCTCTTAGACTATATTTTACTACCATATATATGTATCGCTTTTTACTTCCATTATTTGCCATTTTTTTTAACTGGCGATACTCGTTTAGACATTTACCCTCAAACAATTCTTTCTTTGATATATTTCCACTCAGAGAATGCTTTTTCAAAACCCCGTCCTTTTAAATATTATCAAGAAATTCCAGGTTGAAAAATTCCAAAAGGCAGGGCCTATATTTCTATTCTGTTTTTGTTTTTTGTTTTTTTAATCTCCAGCTACACTTCATTTTATATCTGTATATTTTTTTTCAATTCTCTTACACGTACAATCGCCATTTTCTTTTTGGGAGTCGAGGGTATCATCTAAATCATAGGAATTTTAATCACTTACCCTACTTTTTACTCTTCTTCACAGCTTTTTTGACCGTTTTAACTTAAAATAGTATCCTCTTTACGCTTACAATATTCTTCTCACCTCTTTTTTTTCTTTAATACCCTTCTTTTTTCTGTATTTGTTTAATCTTTCTTTTCATTTTCATTTCTCCCTTCCTACGTCGAATTCCCTTTCTCTTTTTTTCGCTCTATTCTAGCGATTAGCTTCCTTTCATATGAATGAGGTTTGAATACCCCAACAATGGTCTATTATTTGAAGCGACAAAGATGATATTTACAACGTCATAAATGGCATGCAACCAAAATATAACACCACAAAAAAGCAGAGTTTTTTTTTTCCCTATTTATTTAATTCTACTTTCTTTTATTTTTCACTTCATTTTCAATGTCTAACAAAGTCATTACCAATTTAGACTTCCAACCATTTCTCCGACACTAACAAAAATAAATTGATAGCGGGAATTGTCGGCTATAAAATGAGAGGGACATTTTTATACACCCAGTATAAAAAAAATAAAGCTGTTAGTACGGGTCACAAAAATGTTACCTAGACATCCCGGTTGATGGTGTTATTAGAATAGGTTATTGTATTCATGATAATTTGTAACAAATCTGAACAATACACACACACACACACAGAGGCAAACATATATACATGTATATATATATATATATATATATATATATATATATATATATATATAGTGTAAAAAAGGAAGAAGGAATGAATGTAAACGTGAAAGAGAAGAACAGAAAATATAAAGATAAAATATGATAAGCCATCATAACAAAAGCCAAATATTTTATAAAAAATGTCATTAAAATGAGAATAGAAGTTCAATCCCTTTCTATCAAGATAGAAACTAAATGCGTCTATATATATATATATATATATATATATATATATATATATATATATATATATATATATATATATATATATATATATATATTAGGTTGGTGCAAAAATAATTTCGTTTTCTAACATATGTTACTATGTGAGAAAACGAAATTATTTTTGCACCAACCTAATATATGTGTGTGTGTGTGTGTGTGTGCAAGGGAATGAATTTGTAACAAACTGGTTTATTTTTTGTAAAAACTGGATCTATTTATGCTGAGGTTGGGGCAGATACACGGCCATGCGTTCGACCGTAAATATTTATGGTTGAATGGATGGATGTGTATTTGCGCTTAACCTCATATTATGTATATGTGTGTGTTTGTCTGAATTAAAATACATATGTATGTGTATGCGTGTGAGAGTGTCATCCCAAGCAAATACTAAAGTTAATTCCCCAAAGAACAAAGAATCAAACACCAATAAGCATAATTAGATTCATTTAAAAAACTGAAAAAAAAAAACAACTAACCCAGTTTGGCTGATGATCGAAACGTGTGAAGCTCAGGATAACAAACTCATTTCCATATACATGATAAAATCGTGGAAGATTGGAGTTTAAAGACAGTAAAAACGACCTTGCTAACCGAACGCTCCTCTGTGTCAGAATCGGTTAAAGCCCGTCAGGCTATATGATGGTATCGTAAAGTTTTGTATCTCTAAAAAAAAAAAAAATGTGTAAACCTAAAAATGTTTTAAAATAATTGTCGGACTTTGTCCATTTCATAATGTGTGACGGCATTTACTTACATTTGGTTAGGCCATGATCAGATATGAATGTACATGAGAGAATCATGTAAGATTTTTGTTTAAAAACAGTAAAATCGAGCTTGCTACCCGAACGCTCCTCTGTGGCCGAATCGGTTAAGGTACATCAAGTTATAGACGGTTCCGTATAGGATACAGGCTCGATTCCTGTCAGAGGACGCATATTTCTATGACAATTTCTCGGACATTCAGGCCGGTAAATGTTGTTAATACTGCTTATTATAAACAGAGCATTTACTTAAATATTTGTATCTATAAAAAGAATGTACAAACATAAAAATTTATTGAAATATATCTATATCTATCTATATATATATATATATATATATATATATATATATATATATATAAGGAAAGTTGGCTCCATGACCCGCGCCAGGAAGTTTTTCTTCCCGGAGTCGATCCTCCAGATCTACAAATCAATAATTCGCCCTTGCATGGAGTATTGCTGCCATATATGGTCTGGTGCCCCTTCTGTTTGCCTCGGGGTTGTTGATAGGCTCCAGAGGCGGATATGCAATGTAGTTGGCCCTGACCTGGCGTCTCGTCTACAGTCACTTTCTCACAGACGCGCCATCGCCTCCTTCTGTCTATTCTACAAATACTTTCATGGAAATTGCTCCGAGGAGCTGCATTCGCTGGTTCCCAGACGTCATGAGTTCCAGCGCCTTACGAGGCTGGCATCCCGCTCTCACACCTTCACTGTCGAAACTCCTAAATGTAGCCGTCTCTTCTACTCTAATAGCTTCATATCTCGCACCTCTCGCCTGTGGAACTTCCTTCCCTATTCCTGTTTCCCTGTGAGCTATAATCTCCGGCTATTCAAGTGTAATGTCAATCGACATCTCCAGTTGCCTTTATCTATCCACTACCCTCATCCTTTCTTCTATCACTCCTATCTGATCTTGCTCTAAATTTTTTGTAACCTCTTGCGTCTTAGTAGCTTCCCACCTTGCTTGGGGTGAAATGCTTATATATATATATATATATATATATATATATATATATATATATATATATATATATATATATATAATCATTTAACCGCAAGAAGAGTAATAAATACCCAAGGGGTTACTGAGTGTGAAAGAATAAAAAAGATAGAAATATTATTATGTAGAGAGAACAATAAAAGAAAGATGAATCTACAGAACAGTAGATAACTATTCACTTTGCATTTATTTATTTTTATATTGATCTAATATATAATGTTGAAATTAACAGTGCCCTTCTCTTCATATCTGTGCTTGTATATGTGCACAACATAATCTAGGTAGTAATTAAATATATTGGAACCCTTATTGTCTCCCCTCTCCTCCTCGTGTTCTTGGATGTTTGTTTTTTTTTTTAATAGTGTCCTCACCAGACATGTAGAACTGTGTGTATTGATGTAGTTTACAAGGGCACAAGTTGGAAAGTGGAGGTGACAGAGAAGGCCGAAATTTGAACTTGGCTCACTGGTTCCGTTTCTCAAGCCGCTGTTCACTACTTGATCCATACTCACCCCACCGGAATTGTCTGAGAATCTATTAAACAATATAAGATTAACAGAAAACCTTCTAAGCCATTTAATATAGAATTGTTCCTTTATTTCTTATCAACAAAGCGGTAAAAGAACCTCGCCATCAAAGCAAACAATACAAAATAATATTTGTATACATAAAATAATTCTTTTATATGTTTTACTACTGAACATTTTCGTCTGTCAATCCTATCGTCTGACCTGAAAGAAATTTGATCATATATTTTGATCGCTAGAGAAAAAAACCTCTGACGTCGAGACATGTAACAATAGTATAGTTTAATAGTAATACAAATAATGCCATCATTCGAATGATGTTTTTAAAGGCAATAACTTTATATGTTTAATGATATTTCTGATTATCATATCACTTTTAGTCTCTCAGATGTAGCGTTATTTCTCACGCAATTGTCTAGAGTTTAAATTAACACCAAATGTACAGTTTTTAGATGCCACCATAGGTGTATATATAATTCTTTTGTTGGGCTACCAAAGACGACATATAATTTTATGTTTACTAAATATATTCTTATAACGGATAATAATATAACAGCCCGATACCAATTCACACATACAGAGCCAATTTTCTTTTTAATAACTTCATCCCAGGCAAGGTATTAAGGACCCGGATGGATAGTGATTGAAAGAATACGGTGGAAAAAATATTTAAGAATAAAGAATAAGAAAAGAACAGGAATTAAGAAGACAAACCCAAACAAATGTGTACCACAAGCGAAAACCGCGAGACAAGAAACTGTTTCCATAGAGTTTGGATGAGAAAAATTACCTATGATCTGTTGTTAAAAGGGGCAAGGAATGGCTTGTTAATTTTGATGCAAAAACAAAAGAAAAAAAAACAATACTGCTCATCATTTGAGAGAACACTTTATAACTTTAATCATCATGGCTGATGCTAACCACCATAAGAGTTAATCATTGAACTTTACTGGGCTACGGTTTCCAGCTGACATGAAGTCATAAGTCTATATTGAATCTATTGCTAAGTCGGCAGTGAGGAAAATCGGTTCACTATGGTGTAATTTAGAACTTTTTTCTCCAAAATCTTTCTTACATATCTATAAGTCTACCAATCGCCCGTGCTTTGAATATTGCTGCCATATCTGGTCTGGTATTATTGCTGTATATTTAGAGATTCTTGATAAAATGCAAAGAAAAACATGCAGTATTATTGGTCGTGGCCTATCTTCTCGGCTCCAGCGCCTTTACACCTGCCTTAACGCAGCTTCTCTGATTGTTTTCTATAAATATATTCATCGTAATTGGTCTGATAATTTTTCTCCTAGGTATCTCAATTTTATGAATTTAAGCGCAGTACTAGATTGCCGGTTAGGTCTCATCATTTTGCAGTTGAAATGGCTAGATATAAACGTAACTGCTATGTTAACTGTTTCTTCAATTGCATTTCTCGCTCGTAGAAATTCTCTTCCGCTTTTTTGCCTCCCAGACAACTTTGATCTTCAAAGATTTATATGCAATGTCAACGTTATCTTCTGACGTCTTAATTAATGTTCTTTTATTGCCCCCTCTTTATAATAGTGATTTTTTTTCTCATATTCTCTAACACTCATTAATGCGTTGCGTCTTAGAGGCTTTATTGCCTAGCAATGGATGAAAGGATTAAAACAAACAAATAATATTATCATAAACTTTAATATTCACTATATTCTTTGCATATACGAGATTTATTTTTTTATTATTAGACATTTTTATTTTAAATCACAGTATTTATTTTATTCACAAACATTTATGTTTTCAAACGTTGTTTTTCCAGAAAAATGTCCAAATATGCGACCGCGTTTCTAAGTAACAGGCTTGCCTTGTTAACGATTTTCTTTAACATTTGCGATGAAAATGTTCTTATTAAAGAAACGTTGCGATCAAAATAAATAAGTTGCGATCAAAATAAATAAGTTATATATATTCAATCTTACATGCTCTGTTTGGACATTTCATGCCATTTATTATATATATATATATATATATATATATATATATATATATGCAAATATATAGAAAATAGGAAAGAACTGGTTAGGTAAATAATCCAAAGTTCTTTAGTATTTTTGTTATTATTTTTTTAAAATAGTGCTCGATACAAAAGTGGGGCATAAATATAATTATTTATTTAAAAATATGATTCCAACACGCTACATAAGATTTGTCATGTTTCAAAACAAGAGCCGAAAACTTCAATATAATTATTTGAATTAAAGTGAATTAAAGTAAGCTCTGTTCCATCTTCAAGCGAAATTTTTTTTTGGAATAACTTATTTCTAAAATTTACGTGTTTTAATAGCATATTCATTATTGAAATCCAAATTTTCTTGGTAACGGCTAGAGCGATTGTTTAAATAAAAAGGGGTGTAGGGTGTTTGTATCAGTATAGAGTTACATTCATAGATGTCAAGTCAGGGTAAGATTGGGGTGTCTAAATTTAAATCAAAAGATGATTTCGCCTAGTCTGGTTTACGTGTCTATGGAGATTTAATTATTTATTTATTTTATTTTTTTCTGAAAGGGTTTTGATGTTGTCGGATGTCTAATACATTAAAGATGTAAAGATGTTTCTTTTTTTTCTACTCCCTCCGTCTTCTTCTGATCTTTAAGATGAGATCGTCTATTGTGTGTGCATGTCAACCCTAAATGTATCCTTTCCGGTAACATCTTTAATGTATTAGACATCCGACAACATTCATGTTTCTCTCCCTTAAACCGTCTTCAACTCACCTCTCTAAAACTTCTATCTGTTAAGTTTTAATAATCCCTCACCTTCTCTCGTCTGTTACCCCACTCTTTAGCTCTAACATTCGTCCCACACTTTCATAGTTAGACTCTCTCTAAATTATGTTTTTATTTCCGGAGCTTTTTTTTCTGTATTCTTTTTGTATTTGTAGGTCTGATGAATTGGATCGTATTTACAATTCCAATGGAATAAATTATGACCATGGAATATTAGTGTTTAAGCCTTTATATATATATATATATATATATATATATATATATATATATATATATATATACTCTTTATATTTATCTTCTTTCCCAACGAGCCAGTATTCCACTACAAACTGATACCGTAAACAGTTTTAAAATTAAAATCCGTAGGTGAAAATGTTCATTAACTAAAGGTATCTTAATTCCAGTTGTAAAGAAGATTTGGCTCTGTGTAATGAAAATAAACATTGGTCGCTCTATGGTGAGTCAGTTTTAACATATTTCAAATTCTATGATTTATTAATAGGACTCGCCTGGATTATACCAACGGATTACTATATATATATATATATATATATATATATATATATATATATATATATATATATATATGGGTAAACAAGAACAATTTTAGGTGAAAGAATTATGACAAAGTGGAAACAAATATTACAGATTCTTCTTTTTTTGTTATCAAGTATCTCAGTATATATATCAGCAGCACCAGATAATATGTGACAGCAATATTTAAACAAATATCCCTCTATATCCTGAAAAGGGTTGATAGGCCATAAAAATAAACCAGTCAATAAATATACACAATTGCGGAAATGCTGGCTGTGTCTCGGTAGAAAGCACGTGTCTCCTGATATATTTTTCCCCAAAACAATTATTGCAGATTCGAACATGAGTCCGGGTAATAAATGATTTAAATAACAACAAAACGATAGACAAACAAATGACAATGTATGCATTAGCAAAACAAAAGTTATACATACATAATAAAATATGTCAGAAATAATGGTTATGAAAGGAGAAAACATTTAAACTAGTAAAGGTGTTTGTGTAGTTTTAAATAATATTTTCAAACTATTTTTATTGGCAATGTATTTAGCCAAGACCTTCTGAGGCTGACCTTAGTGTCAGCTGGTAGACAAAATAGGGATGTGGATTTTGATTTTCCGTTTAGGGAGTTAAGTTTTATGTGAAGAATGTAGACATGTTAATTTCATTTTGTTTTAGTTTTCTTAATTAAATTATTATTGTAAATTAACAAACAAATGCTGCTTATGATGAAGCAATATGTATTTACCTAATTCAAGGCCAAAGCATGTAAATACAAAGAAAACTTTATTATTGCACATTGTCATGTCTATGTAATATAAATGTTTACTTACATGAAAAACAATGTGGCTGGTCATTTAAAAGTGTGAAGGAGATCTTCATTAATGTTATAATAAAAGCTTATTCACAAATGACTGAGAATTACTGCTCACATACATAAAGCATATTTTTCAAACCTATAAAGTCAAATATAAATTCTAAACAATATTTAAATCAACATCTGAAATTAAATTAAACTGATATTTATGATGCAAATAAGCATACTCTTTTGAAAAAAAACAAGAAATATTTCAAGAAAAATTTGTAAATTGACAATAATATAATAATTTTTGTTGAAAAAATATCAACTTTGAAGATTTACACTCATGTGCTGCGGGAATTCCTGGCCGTGTCTATGTAGAAAGCACGTGTCCCCTGATATAATTTTCCCTACAACAATTATTGCAGACTCTTACATAAGTTCGGGCATTAAATGAATAAAGTAACCACAATCCTATATATAAACAACGGACAATGTATGTTTTAACAAAACAGAGGCTTACATGGACAAAAACTCTTGCGTGAGTCAAAACAATGAATACAAAAGAAGAAAACATTCCAACTAGTCATGGTTTGTGTAGACATAAGTCTTAGAGAAATGTAAATAAAAGTGAAGTGAATGTACCATCTCCGGTTTGGGACACTTTTCGACCTTTCGTGTAATAGAAAAATAAAGAATAGTCGACGACAAGGAATATCACTCACTATTGATAGGCTTAAAGAACATCCTCTAGCGACGGTGTTTGTGAAGTAAGTGGGGGTAATCCTACAACACATATTCAAGAAAAGTTGGTGCCTTGTAGAATAACAGTGGATTATTTTATTTTACAAAAGTTTATCATTTGAGCCCATATTCATTTATATTTGTCTACACGGAACCTTTTACAATAAAATATTTTTAAATGTTTTGCACATGATTGCGCTTAAAGGGGTTTTCTGTTTTGTAATTATTCGATATCCAGTGAAATTTTGTATGTGTGCATAAAAATTAAGCGTAATGGTCATTTGACTCAGATCCCAATACATTTCTTTATGTTTCATCGTAGCTCCCATATTATTTGTCAAGTATTTACGTCAATATCTGAATGTATAACAATTCAACATGACCCTAGAAAAATAAGGAAGTCAATGACACCAATACGTATATTTTGTCAGTTCATAAATCAGGCTGACAGTTACAGAGAATTTAATATTTTATTTAAAAAAGTTCTCAGAAGCGACTTAATGAAATAGCAGCGAATTTCCACCAGGTTTTTTTTCAGCCCGGCTAAAAAAGAGGATTATCAATTCCTGATTTGAAATCCGAGCAAGAGTCAATTATTTATAAGCTTACCATTATACAATAATCCGATCCTCATTTCTTTGCCCAAATGATGTTTGGTCTAATCAGATCTCCAACAAATTCATCAGTGTCACTACAAAGAACAGACATTGTTTTCTTGACATGCAATCTCAGATTCATTATTCATTTTGTGTTTTATTCTGCGTTTTTCTTCTTTCCTTCTTTTTCAAACTCTTCATATATTTTCTCTAAATCTCACGTCCTAATTCTAGATTATTCTACTTCCTACATTTTCCTGATTTTTATATTCTTTTTCTTCTTGCCTCAGCTTATCAGGATAACGGTTTTTTCCGGTCATTCTTTTCCTTACGTTTTTTCTTTCTTTCTTTCTTTCTTTCTTTCTTTCTTTCTTTCTTAATCTCTTTTCTTTTTTATTTTATTCTTTCTTTTTCCCGTTTTGTTACATCTTTCTTTCTTTTCCTTCTTTCTTTACTTTCTTTCTAGTTATTTGCATGTCTTTCTTGACAACATTATTTTTCAACGAACCCTTTTTCTTTTGTTTTCCATCCCGACTTCCTCCGATCTTCTCTGTTCTGAAACCTCCTGAACCTTTCTAAAAATACCGCCTTCGAAGACTTAGTCAAAAATACCCATCTTGTCTTTTAAGCTCACCGAAATAACACGACTTCGACTCTTAAGCTCGGCTGTCACAAAAAAAAAAAAACAAAAAAAACGCGACCATGTCTGATAGAACAGTAACCATTTCCGAAGAAAATCTCCCTCGACGACATCTGAATCTTATGTTTCTTTTGTATTTTGCTTTAAAGCCATACATAACAAATATTTTTCTATCGTTTCAATCCGCACCGTCTTGTATTGTTCAGGACGATCTCAATAAAAATTATAAGTTGCCATTGTTTGAACACAATCAATAATATAGTATAAACAAATTCATTTTGCGTAGATATAGTCAGACAGGAAGCAATTGACTCCAACGGGTAGTATTTCAAATCTAATACAAGAGCTCAGAGGAACTCCAGACACATACAGTAGACATCCATTTAACTTGCAAGATAAAACTAGCGCTTGTTTGGTCAAAATCTAATTTGAATGAGGCTACATTGTCATCTCTAGTGTGACGGACTCGGGGACAGTACATGGAATCTGTGAGCTACCTAGACTACATACCCCTAACTCTTGGACGTATCGACAATATATATATATATATATATATATATATATATATGTATATATATATATATATATATATATATATATATATATATATATATATTAGGATGGTGCAAAAATAATGACGTAATAATGTCGTTTTTGACGTATTTTTAACGTCAAAAAACGACATTATTACATCATTATTTTGCACCAACCTAATATATATATATATATATATATATATATATATATATATATATATATATATATATATATATCAGTTTCTCCAGTCAATCGTCTTCAGGGTTCCACTCCGGTGTATGACCTGAAGGCAGCGGACGTTTAAAATCAGGATTTCTTTTTCTGTCGAGCTCCAACTAACTGAAGTAGCTGGTTATCAAGCGCCCGTTGTCCGCCTTCGCTCATTATCTAGCTTGGTTTGGTTTGGTTTGTTTTGTTTTACGGTATATCAACCTCAATGGGTTATTTAATGTCGACAAGATTTTTATTGCTGGTAATATTTTTTTTCAAAAATTTATTGCTAGTAATATTTTTTTACAAAGTATTTCTGTATTAAAACCTATGTTTACACTTTCATAGTGTTTTGACCCCAGTTTGCGAGTTAAACATTTGCCCATAGCTGGAAGATGCTACCACTCCGGGTAAGAGGGGACCTGGGAACATCAGCAATTAAGAGGTAGATCCACGCTCCTCAAGACCTTCTGATCAGAGGCCTTGCTGTTGGACGTTGTTTATCGTCTTATTCAGGACGTGGATGTAGATTATCGTGATACCAGGGACGGCATTCTCTAGCTTGTGACTCAGCCTTAGTTATCAGAGGTTCTATGAGATACATGACACGGAAGCATTTTTCAAACAATAGACGCTTGTCCCCACTATCAACTCCTTTGAAACATATATAATGTACACATATAAGCATTATATATATATATATATATATATATATATATATATATATATATATATATATATATTATGTGTTCCAGAAACTTTGAAAAATTAACGTTTTATTAATGTATTAAACTTGAAGTAAAAATAAAACGATATAGAAGAAGACAAATTACGAAAAATCACATAATTAAAGAAATAAAATATGGAAAATTCTAATTTAGGGAAAAAGATAGCAGAAAGAAAAAAAATTGAAAATATAACTTAGGATTTAAGCCTAAATTATGTGTACCGTATTTTCCGGCTTACAAGTCAATAAAATGAGACAAAAAATTGTACATATTATTGTGGTGTATAAATCTAAATTTTAAAAGTTTCAAGAGCCATAAGCTCCGTAGAAAATAGGAAAACAATAACACATTTTAAACTGAAAAATGCCAAGGAAAAGGGACATCCAATCAGTGGTTAACTGGGGCAAAGAATGGCTTGCAGCTTTCAAGTAATCCTCATATATATCCTTTTCTGTCCGCCATCAGAATGACTGACTCTTGGAAACACGGCTTATATATATCTAAATGCTCTGTTCATAATAAACAGTATTAAACAACATTTACCGTCCTGAATGTTTAATATTATTATAAACAGAGCATTTACTTAAACATTTGTGTCTATAAAAAGAATGTATAAACATAAAAAATGTCTTCAAATAATTGCCGGACTTTGTCCATTTCATATATATATATATATATATATATATATATAAACGTTCCTCTGTGGCCAAATCGGTTGAAGTCACGTCAAGATACACACACACACACACACACACACACATATATATATATATATATATATATATATATATATGTAAGGACCATATATATATATATATATATATATATATATATATATATATATATATGTATATTGAACAATAAAAAGTTTTAAAAAATTTAAATTTTAGACACTCTGCGTTGTATATTAATATTTTTCGTCTAATCTTAAATTCGCTTCAAATAGTTTCTACGAACATGGCCATCATCAGGAGAAAAAATACCTGTTTGTTAGTATCAGTGAACTACAGGAGGGACTGACTGTGTTTGAAGTGAATTTTGTCTGTAGTTTTCATTTTTCTTTTGTTTTTTCGATAATCTTTGGTCAATTCTTGTATTGGTTAAACGGCCGTTTTCATTTTTTTTTTTTAAATAGAGTCTGGGAGATTCATGAGTTTCAGACTTACCTCCTTAGTCATTTTGACAGATTTATTGCTTGCTGAGAAGGGGATGTATGTGTGTAAGTGTAAGTGTCTTTTATCTTTTATTTTTTCTTTGGGTTGGTTCGTGTGTGATGTGTGTATGTGTATATATATGTGTGTGTGTGTATCGGTGACCTCAACACCTCTGCAAGCATGTCTGTATATATAGTTGAGAATGTAGGTGAAGGTTGATCTATGAGCTTATATATTAATATCTGTGTCTGTGTTATTTAGTCTGTTCTTTTAGTCTGGATGAAAAGTTTTGAGACGCAAAATACATTTGTATTTATGTTCCTGTAGTAATTTTCTAAAGTTAGCTTTTTTTTCTATTATTATGATTCAATGATAGCGAATCTTGCATGGCTATTCTAATCATGATTTTTCTAGGTCAAAATGTTATTCTATAGGTAATAATCTTTCGTATGGAAACGACTTGATTGTGCATTCCAATAGGTAAATTATGATACGATTTCTGCAGTTAGATTTGTGGTAGATTTTGAAAGTAGTTTTAATGAAAGATATAGTGAACAAATTGGTAATTCTAATGTTGCACTATATATATATATATATATATATATATATATATATATATATATATATATATAGATAGATAGATAGATAGATAGATAGATAGATATATCAGATGAAATGAGAACGAAAATAATATATAAATTCTAACGTTCACAGCATTAATTCAAATGAGGGCTCGATACCGATAGTAGAGCAATAATTATCTATTATAATTTTCATATAGACAAAATCAGTTTCCTCACTACAAAGATGCAAATTCGTTTCAGTGCATTTCAATTTCACTTCGACTAGTATGAACCAAAACGACTGTGAACAAATGGTTTTGATCAAAACCAGTTTGTTTCTAACCAGTCGAAATGCAATTAAATTGCACTGAAACGAAGTTGCATTTTTCTAGTGAGTAAACTGTTTTTGTTTATATATATATATATATATATATATATATATATATATATATATATATATATATATATGTATAGTAAATGATGGATGGCGAGAAAAGTAATTATTAAAAAAACATTTTTCTAGGGAGTGTTAAAAGAATTAAAAGAATTAACTAGCTACAAAATAGTAGAAATGGATTGAATAATGTTTTGTCACAATCAAAACGATCAGTCGACAAATTTATGTTATGAACACAAAAATGTAGTATTTTGAAAAATGCTGTCTACCCATACTGATCAGCTTTCCACGTGACACGCGGGCCGTGGGGCGTATATTGTTTAAATAAGTCTAGCATTCGTCCATGCTTAAAATATTGCTGGCACATATGCTCCGTTGCGTCTGATGTCACCAAAAGAAAAATCATCAATATTATTGACCTCGATCTGGCGTTAATTTTTCAATCAATTTTCCCAACGCATTAAGGTGGCCTCCCTTTGCCTTTTCTACAAATATTTCATGCTAATTCTCACTACGCTACCTAGACTCTTTGAATTTAAGCAGAATACTAGACTGGCAAAATGATCTTACCAATTTCCAGTTGCGCTGGCAAGATGTAACCGTACATTCTATACACACAGTTTATTCTCTCGCATTTATCGCTTGATTAACTCCCTTCCGGTTCCATGGTTTTCAGACAGATTTCATCTTTAAAATAAAATGCAATGTCAATTGCTATCTAATATTCATCTGTTTATTCTTCCTCTGTTCGCACTCTTTAGCAATGTTCCTGTTTCTAAATCTCCCACATCTAGCAAACACTCATGTGTCATTGGTTTTAAAGCCACTGAGTCATACGGATTTACTGAGTTTTAAAAATGAGACAATGAGACATAAGGATTTACTGGGTCTTAAAATGAGACAATGAGACATAATAGCTTTCTGGGTCTTAAAATGAGACCATGAGGCATAAGGGTTTACTGTGTTTATAAAAAATGAGACAATGAGACAAAGGGGTTTACTGGGTCTTAAAATGAGACAATGATACATAATGGTTTACTGGGTCTTAAAATGAGACAATGAGGCATAAGGGTTGAATTGGTTTTAAAAATGAGACAATGACACAAAGGGGTTTAATGGATTTTAAAATGAGACAATGAGAAACAATTTTGAAAATGAGACAATGAAACATAAGGGTTTACTGGTTTGTAAAACTGCTATCTGTTTGTAAAACCATGAAATATATATATATATATATATTATATATATATATATATATATATGTATATATATATATATATATATATATATATATATATATATATATATATATATATATATATATATATATATATATAAAATAAACATGTTTGCATATTCTAAAATAGTTTTTTTTTTATTTAATCCAGTTCACACCAAGCAAAGCTATACTTTGCTTGCATTAAACTCGATTGAATAAAAACTATTTTAGAATATGCAAACATGCTTATAGTGTATATATATATATATATATATATATATATATATATATATATATATATATATATATATATATATATTTCTTGGATTTAAAAAGATAACTTTTCACCTTGTGAAGTAAAAATGGGCACGCTAATAACATATTATATGAGAAATCATGTGACCTAAGTCTAAATTATAGAAAAAGATATAAACGAACATAGACTATATGTCATCTAGAATATAAAACACCCTATTTGAGTAAAATCACGGATATTCTTTTGCTTGAGGGTATATATTGATAGATTATACAATGGCTTCGATATTCACCGGTTTAGACCATATCTATGTTAACTACTGGGATTCATGGTTTATCTCAAACAGTGTTTCTCTTGCTGCAGCAGCCGAAATAATTTATTTGATTCTTACTTATCTTCTCGAGGGAATTTCAGGACACGCATCTGTCAATTCGATGTGATACACTGAAATCTGTTATCATGTCAGCAAATCTCCCTGGGCAATTTTAGAACTAGCAAGCAAAAATCTTTCCTGATGATGGCGATTAGTCTTTCCATCTTATGTCCTGGAACATTCACACATTGTCCGGACGCAAGAATTGGACTTAACATATACAGGATATCACTGAACTAGTATTCACGAGGTCATGTCGATTTGGACAAGGGCCATTTATTTGAGGCAAAGTGCAATTCTGTTATCATTCATCTACGTGTCACGTTAAGTGTTCTTCTAAGAGAATTTCAGGATTCATAGCACTCAGTCATGCCTTAAGATAACGGCCTGTTATTCTGCCCAGAAAAGGTGTCTTTCGGCGCAGTGTCACGCAAGAAGAGTTCATAAAATGGATAGCCCATTCTCAGAAGATTTTAAAACCAATTTAGCTACACTTGAGAAAATATATATTTCTTATGAATATTATTTAATTATCTACAAATAAACAATTTCGTAAACTGAATGTGTATAGTTTCCTGGGATCTTTTTTTTTTCTTATTTGTAAAAACAGTGCTCGATACAGAAATAGAGCCTAACTTTTTTATAGCTGTATCATCCTCAAGCGATGTTTGGATTCCAACGATCGCTTGAGGAGGAAACAATCATCCAACAGTTAAGGTTTAATATTGAAATTAAACTTGAATACGGATGACCAGTTCGAAACATAGTAATTTCTGTGTCGCGATGGAATCATATTTAAAAAAAAATAATTATATATATATATATATATATATATATATATATATATATATATATATATATATATATATATGAATTGCACAGAAAGTGCTGGTGTTATAGAAATAGGGCTCGATTATATATAACACAGCTATAAATTATATATATTAATGAATAAACATATCCCAAATCGTTTCCACAACTCGGAGTTTCATGCTAAACGCAATTTTCATGTGCTGAATATATACTGGCCGTTATTTAATTTGAAAATATATCAGTTTAACGTGATGTAGGCATAGTTAAGTACTATTAATATATTGATATAATCTTTTTGAAAACCTTTTAAGTAAATTATTTTAAAGAAATATTTATATTTCTCGTTACATTAAAACTAGCATCACCACCAACTGGTATTACTATATGAACATAACATATGAGTAAATGTTAATTTAATTTTAGAGTGGTGAGTTATCAACTATAAATTATTAATTATTAATAATGGAAGGCACAGAAATAATTTATTCTAATATAATTTTATTTTTACAAAACAATGCTCAATGCAAATTTACAGTCATAGATATTATAAATTAACTGAATTAAAATGTTTTTTCGCTACACAGTAATAACCATGTTTCAAAAAGTGATGCTAAAAACTTCAAATTTAATTAAGTAATTAAATTAAAAGCATAGTTTCCCTTTCAACTTCTAGCGAATTTTGGAATAACATATTTTTTAAATTTACTGAGTTTTAAACGCACATATAAATTAATAATTTTTTTGAAACATGGTTATTACTGTGTAGCGAAAAAAATTTTAAATCGGTTTATTCATAATGTGTATATATATATATATATATATATATATATATATATATATATATATATATATATCAATTAAAAGGTGCAGTTATAACTTATAATTCATGAATCATTCATACAAAAAAAAATTAGAGGTTAATGATTTAAATGGCGAGAATACATCGTCGCAAACACATAAATAAGATACACCAACCCCGAACCTGTATATGAATGATATGATCCTTGTTTATGAATTACAGTTGCATAAGGTCTTTTTAATTTTTTTACAAGCTTTCGCCTGTTCCTACAGACATCATCAGGTATGGAAGTAGATTTTGTAGAAATTTAAATCATATCAGTCATATACAGGTTCGGGGTTGGTGTATCTTATTTATGTGTTTGCGACGATGTATTCTCGCCATTTAAATCATTAACCTCTATATTTGTTTTTGTATGAATGATTCATGAATTATAAGTTATAAATTAAAATAACTGATCCAACGTGCAAGTTTCGGATAATAAGTGTGACATTACTGTAATTATTGAACAATATAGTTCATGCCATATTGACGGAAAATCTACCAGTAAAAAAGAATTATTTTATTGCTATATTTGTACAAAAACGCACAACCTTAAAATTTAAATTCAAACTCAGCGTTGCGACCGCACGTTCCAAAACAATAACACAATTCTCATAGCATTTATTCGGATTACATCTGTATTTTCGTTGTCCTCTTATTACCGAGAAGTAAAAACAAGAACAAAATCTACTTCCATACCTGATGATGTCTGCAGGAACAGATGAAAGCTTGTAAAAAATTAAAAATACCTTATGCAACTGGAATTTATAAACAAGGATCATATCATTCATATACAGGTTCGGGGTTGGTGTATCTTATTTATATTGTTTGCGATGATGTATTCTCGCCATTTAAATCATTAAACTCTATATTTGTTTTTTGTGTGAATGATTCGTGAATTATAATATATATATATATATATATATATATATATATATATACAGATAGATAGATAAAAAGATAGAAATAATGAATGTAGATAAATATAACTAATAAAAACTATTAAAATATATAAAAATAAAAATAATAATAATTAAAAAAGTGAAATAAAAGAATATAATTAAAAATATATAATAAAATATCTCTATTCAAAAAAGAAGTGATAAGTCATGATACGTAATAACTAGTAAATAAATAAATAAGTTGTTTCTTTTTTCACCCTATGTAAGGCGGGAAGTCACTAGGACGCAAGGGGTTTACAGAAGATTTGGATCAAGATCAGATATGAGTGATAGAGGAAAGGATCAGGAGAAGGATAGTGGATTGATCAAGGCAACTGGAGATGTCGTTTGACATTACATTTGAATAGTTTGAAATTATAGCTCTGGAATAGGGAAGGGAGTTCCACAGGCGAGAGGTGCGAGACATGAAGCTATTGGAGTAGAAGAGACGGCTACATTTAGTAGTTTCGACAGTAAAAGTGTTAGAGCGAGATGCCAGCCTCGAAGGGCGCTTGAATTCATGAAGTCTGGGAACCAGCGAATGCAGCTCCTCGGAGCAATTACGATGAAAGTATTTGTAAAAAAGACAGAGAGAGGCGACGGCCCGTCTGTGAAAGAGCGACTGTAGACGAGGTGCCAGAACAATGCCAATTATATCAATTATCAAGAACCCCGAGGCAAACAGAAGGGGGTCCAGACCATATATGGCATCAATACTCCATGCAAGGGCGAATTGTTGATTTGTAGATCTGAATGATCGATTCCGGTGAGAAAAACTTCCTGTCGCGTCACAGGGAGCCAACTTTCCTTGCATTGGACGAAGCAACTGACTCAATGTATTTGTTCCATCTCAGGTCAGTAGTCAACGTGAGACCGAGCAGCCGCAGAGAGGTGCTCTTGTGAAGTTGAACGTCAGAAATTCTAATGGAGGGCAGGGAAGTATCTCTGTGGTGATTAATAGAGAACAGTTTTGTTTTTGAGGCATTAACTTGACCAGCCAACTCCTGCCCAAGTTCACAACCGATTGGAGGTCATTTTAGAGACGCACGGACAGGTTAGTTTTGTCAGCGACACTAGATTTTTTTTGAGGCAGGAGTAAATTGTGGTGTCATCTGCGTAGATGCCAACTTGGGAATTTATGGCGTCAGGAAGGTCGTTTATATAGATAATGAATAGAGAGTGTGACCTAGAATGGAGCCTTGAGGAACACCTGCATTCGTGGGATAGGAACTGGAGGAGAATCCTTTGAGAACGACCTTCAATTCACGGTTTGACATGAATGATTGTATTAGGTCAAACAATCGACACGTAATAATCCTGGAGCTTGCGAAGAAGGCCGGCATGCCAAACCCTATCAAACGCTTTGTAGATGTCAAGGGCCACGGCACGAGCATCCCTGTTATTTTGAAGAGCTTGGTAGACAGTTTCCGTGATGGCCATAAGCACATCATCTGTAGATCGGGCAAAGCGGAAACCATATTGCTTGTCTGAGAGCAGACCATGGGATGTAAGGTGGTTAACCATTTCGATATTGATTAGGGCTTCGAAGACTTTGTTGAAGAGCGGTAGGAGACTGATAGGACGGTAATTAGAAGGGTCTCCAGAGTTCTTAAAGACAGGAACAATCGAAGTAATAAGCAAGTCGATAGATAAATACCAAGCAACACATTATACTAAAAAGTAAAACGCGATAAAATTAATAAATAATCTGGGATTATGTGCTTAAGTAGATAATCTATTTTTAGGCCTAACTGAAACCATCAGTTCTTTTCTCTTATTTAGTAAGCCCGGATTATTTAAATGTAAGGTAATTATTTTTCAACTAAGCACAGGCTGCATTTATCTCCCTTGCCATTAAACGGCTTAATTTATCTCCCTTGCCATTATATTCCCTTTAGTAAAAGGTGGATTGCCGGGGTCTTTCAATTGCCATGAATAATTAGAGAGACCAGTGCTGTTTCTGTATTTGATATTAACCAAAGTCATACAATAATAGTAGAAGCAAAACTTCTAAGGATTTTCAGTAGAACTAAAATAGAGTTTAACGTCGCTACCGAAACAAATACAGAGAAATCAAGTTGAAACACTGTTTCCCGCACGATCATCGAAGTTAAGCAACATCAAACCTCGTTGGGTGACCGCTTTGGAATACCATGCAATGCAACTTTGGATCTGTTGGATGGTGTAGTAAATGACGGCTCGGAATTGAAAATCGGTGAGCCGAGTTCTAATTCCAGTCGAGTTCGTCATATTACACACAAATACCCACTGGAACGATATGAATCCACCTCACCTCTGGTCAGCTATGGGTTAATTAGGACTTGTATCAGTAAATCAATATTGTCTCCAAAATATTCTTACAATGTAAAAAAATATTTTCCGGCTTGAAATAACATGCAACGTGTTGATAAGACGTAAAAAGCAAATCACCACGCACACTCACAGACACACACACATCCACTCATATATATATATATATATATATATATATATATATATATCGTCACAGTACACTGACCAGTGTTCCCAGACGATCCGCGTAGGTGAAACGTAGGTAGATTTCCCTGGCTCTTTAGGTTCATAGTTAGATTTGCTTTACGTAGTTACTTCTGCTTTACTCATGTTGGTGTTTTTTTTTCTTTGGACTCTAGGGTTGGATTCTGGACAATTGTTTTCCCCTCAATTTCATGTTCTTATTTCTTTCTTTTTTATCCCTTACTTTTCTTTTTTGGGTTTGGTTTGGATATTGGTTTGTTCATTTACAAGCCAGAACACCTAATGTTTTTCAAGACGAGTATAATATATATATATATATATATATATATATATATATATATATATATATATATATGGTTTATCAAGAATCTCTAAATATATAGCAGGAGGAATGGTAGACATAAATATCTAAGATTGGCTAGCATGAAAAATGGAACCAAATTTCGAACCTAAGAATTGATTCAATATAATCTTTCCATTTCAAATCAGCGGAAAATTTTAGTCCGTAAAGGCCCAATAATAATAAAAATAATAATAGGACTTTGCAATACATACAGAGAGAACAATGAAAGCTAATCGCCCTAGCATCGTGATTAGAGACAACAAAGTCAAAATGTGCCTCCTTATTAAACATGGCAGTCCCTGCAGACGGCAATGTATTTTTGAAGATCTTCAAAAAGCTATCAACACACAAGGACCTTGAAATCGAAATCTCAAATATGTGGCCTATGATGGTATTAACAATTCCAGTTGTAGTTGGAGCCCTCAGATTCACTGGAAAAGATTCCAGAAGACACATTGAAGCAATCGATGTTAACCCATGCCTTAAAGAAATACAAAAAAAACAAAAAACAAACCTGTACTCACAAGTACAGCCCACAACGTACGTAGCGCTTTAACTATGTAAAATATAAAAAAAAACTGGCTTGTGGAAAATATCGTAAAGCCATTTCTGACCTTAGGTCTCTGGTCGGGGGCCGGAAAGAAATGAGCTTACACCAAAAACCAAATTTAACAACAACAACAACAACAACAACTACAACAGCAACAACAACTACAACAACAATAACAACAACAACAACAACAGCAACAACAACAACAGCAGCAGCAGCAACAGTAACAACAACAACAACAACAACAACATCATCAACAACAACAACAACAACAACAATAATGCATGTGTATTACCTAAGAAACGTTTATATTTTTCTCTGTCACAAGGACATTTTCGGAGTTATTAGGTCGGTGCAAAAATAATGACGTAATAATGTCGTTTTTTGACGTATCTTTTATGTCAAAAAAATGACATTATTACGTCATTATTTTTGCACCAACCTAATATTAACACGTTATCTTTTCGTTCGTCAGCGGGGGAAAATATTCGAGCACAAAGAAAATGGCTTACAGACGTTTAACTGGAAATTAACAAAGTTTCTTTCTTTATTCTTCTTCTTTGAAATCTGTACAATGTTTAGTTTTTGTTTCAACCCAAACTGTGTCCATTTGATAGTTTCCATCTTGTCTCGGTCGTTGTTTCCTTTCTATTTTTGGATCGACTTCCGGCTTTGCGTTGTTATTCGTCGATGTTTTTCATTTCTCAGCGATTAGTTATTTCTTGGTCGTTTCATGCTCTTGTCACTCGAAGCCGATCTTTCCTGTAGCGAAATATTTGGAGAGTTTGTGACTTTCGTTCACTATTTCTTTCAAACGTGTTCTGTTGAGAAATATCAACAAGTTCTGTCTACACAGATTTTATTAGCTTTTTCAAATTTCCGAATGGCATAAACACAGAAAAAACGAAATTCTTGAAAACGAAGGTAGCTACATTCGAATGTACTCAGTAAAAAATAATTAGAAAATAAAAATAAAAATGAACATTGATAAAATTACCGTTTATATAAAATTACTTATTCAGAAATTAAAACAAAAACTTAATTGGATAGACAGATTTAGTCGATATTATTCAACGAAAATATTTCTTTGTTTCATTTATTGATTCGTTTTCTACATCTTATCATTCGTTTACAGGTTATTTAAGCCCGAAAATATTTTCAGATGGTAAGAATTCTTTATAAATTAATAATGATTTAGTGATAGAAGTCATACTAATTAACCCATAGCGGATGGGACAAGAAGCTGATTTATAATTTTCCCAAAAGTATTTGCTTGTAAGTGAAAGTAACAAACCTAAATGGAATAAGAAATCGGCTCTGCAATTTCCCGTTAGAAGCCATTATCCATTATATAATAAGCTAATTGATGTTATCGTTAGCATTCCGGTACCAGATGTTCGAAGACGGAACCACCGAGAATCATTCCGTCCACTCGTCAGCGGGTATTATTAACGGACTGCTTTTACTTCCCAATTTTTCTTTTTCATGTGGACTCTATTGGAACAAGTTTTTTTTTGTCTCATAGTTAGTGTTAGTGTGTGTGTGTGTGTGTGTGTGTGTGTGTGTGTGTGTGTGTGTGTGTGTGTGTGTGTGTGTGCATGCTTGCATTTATGTGTGCGTTTGCGCGTGTACACTTAAGTGCACGTATATATACTTTTATAATTTTATGAAGTCCTTACGGATGAATATATATATATATATATATATATATATATATATATATATATATATATATATAGTGTGTGTGTGTGTGTGTGTGTGTGTGCATTTAGTCAGGATTTTTCATTAATGGATTATTCGTTAAATCATATAGACAAGTTTGTCTATTTTAAGTAAATTATTTTCATATTGTCGAATAAGCTTTTTAGCATTATCACTGAAACACGAAAGAAAAACACCATGTTGATAAATATCTTTATTGTTAATCCTTTCTAAGCATTCGGCTTACAAATTCTTTATTCTACATTCAACCACATCACTCGGTAAGACAACAAAAGTGTTGAAACAAAATTGATATTTTTGTAGTGATTTTTTAATATATTTATATAATTATCGAATAAATTATATTTGCTCTACTCTTAATTGAGCACTCTTTTAAGAATAATATTTTTGGGTTATTGAAAATTATTCCATATACACCAATCCTAAACTTGGATATATATATATATATATATATATATATATATATATATATATATATATATATATATATATTACCCCAGATATCTAATTGATGTCTTTCTAATATATCTACACTATGAAAATGTATAAAACATCATAAAGAGACTTAAAACATAGAACCAACCATCGGAATATATGCTTATTGTCTTTCTAAGCATGTCTTAGATATAGCACAATGTGGAAAGCATGAAGCTCACAGTGAGGATCGAATTCACTATAGGTTTGGCCATCGATTTCTAAGGGCTATCCATTTGACGGCGGGTTTCGTTCCGTTCTTCGCACCTGGATGCTAGTTCTGTATGCGTCTCTGGATGGTTTGGTGGAAGTGAATGGGATTCGATTGGAGGCTTTCCTATTGTCTCGCTTCATTCGTCATTGTTGGCCGCTTTCACCTTTCAAGTTCTTGCGTTGGAACCTTTCATTCGCGAGTTAAAGAGGAATCCGTCCCTACGCAGAATCTCATTACCTGGTGCTACCAACTCGTCTATGTACTCCGACGATGCCTTCAGTTCTTGTGTCGGGTAGAACCGAGATTGACGAAGTCGACACATAAATCAGTGGCTATGAGATGGTGATAGGGGCCAAAATCAATTGTGATAAGTCTGTTGGTTTGGGGTTTGGATGTGCGTAAGGGAATTTCTCTTCCCGAAACTTAGCTCTGAGTGGGACGGGCCGGTCAAGATACGTGATTTCTGTTTCGGTCCCGATCACTTGCTGGAAATGAATTGGTCGGAAATTCTGGAGAAGGCCTAGATATGTGGTCCCGGAGAAAGAGGAGGGCGGAAGTATGTACCTCACTTATCTACCCGATTCTCCTTTATCGACTTTCCGTACACCCATTTTTGTCCAATTTCATTAGTAAGGCTCTTGTACTCCTATTTGTGGAGAGACAACCCCCCCGGGTACTTCGGAAGATCTGTTAGTTCTACCTCCCAAAAGACGGTCTCGGTTACCTAGCGTTAAGAGTCGTCAACATACGCTTCACATCCCATTCTTAAATCGAATGTGTCAGCAACTAGATGCTGAAGGAGAATTCTGGATAAAAGTCGCCCGTAAGAACTTCCCATCTCTGAGAAGTATACCTTCGATCGAGGAGGTGCTCCCCACACCGTTTATCCCGAGGCAAGCGATTCATCTATCGAGAATGTCGGATTGCTCTGAAACACTTGTTACGGGCGACGGATGGCCTCTCCGATATCCAGGAGTTGTACTGTAGGGCATTATATTACGTGTTAGTTAGGACGTCCTTACAAGATGATGTGATAGACGAGCTTCGTCTTACAAAGCAGGAGGTTTGCTCAATATGGCCATGGGCGGCGGGGTTGAAATGCTTCAATAATTACTCATCTGGTTGGTGAATTGGAACGCCCTCTGGATCAGCAAAAGACAGCTCGGTGGGTTTGGAAAAAATTCTTAACTGCTTTCACTGTGATTGGAACTTGCAGACTTGTATCACACCTTCCGTCATTGCAGGGTCGTAGACCCTTTGGGCAAGTATCATGGTTCGCATGCTGCGCGAAAATTTTTTCGTCCTCGGGGCCAGTTCGGTCTGTAGCAATGTTGTACCGCCGATGTAGAAAGCTGAACTCCTTGCGTTCTTTTGCTTGCTAGGCGTTATGAGAGCGGTAATATGGACGACACGTCTGAATGAATTCTATGGGGTCGAAAAGTTTACCTCTTCCCACTGATCTTGTTCTTTAAGCATCAGCTTAAAGTCAAGATTAGGCAAAAGGTGGGTGAGTATTGGGCGTCTGTGTCGAATAAGATTGACTGATTTAGAGTGGCATTTAAATGTCGGTCAGCCATTACGATATTAGTCTTACTGCATTGAAAATTTACAACCTGGTCCCAAATTATGTTAATTTAGGGCCGTTTATTGTTTTTAGTTTCTTCTTTCAAAATCTACTTAGCTACAGGTTGTAAGCTCATTGGCTTCTTACATTTCTGCCCTAAATTTCCTTAGTTTCATTCCTCCTCCCCTTCCTCGTTAGGCGACCAGAGATGTTAGTTCTCTGGTGGATGTGGGACGCTTTTCGTTTTTCGGGTGTGATTTCTTGTGTTTGAATGAGTGTGTGAGTGGCTGGACGAATGAGTTTTTTTTTTATATTATTAAAGTCCCACATTAAATTTTAGAGTAAACTAATGTTTATGGCACAATTAGAAATTGTGGTCTTTTCCGAGTAATAGTAGGTTGGTGCAAAAAATAATGACGTAACAATGTCGTTTTTTGACTTTAAAAATACGTCAAAAAACGACATTATTACGACATTATTTTTGCACCAACCTAATAATTTTATATTTAATTTCTTTTAAATAGATTATGTCATATTGTAAATACACACTGGAGTTTAGATTTTAATTTATAGCTTTACCCCCCCCCCATCAGACAAGAATTGAACATATGGTCTCTAGTTAGGACTTCATACAGTTTCTGATTCTGTGTAGTAAGAATGGTAAGTAAGAATGTGGTCTTTTGCTGTGAGAAATTTTGCAATGTGTTCAGGTCAGTAATTGTGGCTCGCCAAGTTTAATTATAAAAAAAGAAGCTCATTTGTTTCATCATTCCTGTTTTTAGCCTTGTGCCATCTGTCAGTAGATTTTACAAAATAGCTATTGCTCTTAGCTATGGTACATAGACTTTAGGATTTTTAGCGCAGTATTAAAGTGGCATCTCGATCTCATCAATTTACTGATGAGCTGTATAGATGTAACCGTAAGTTCTATCCTAGCAGTTTCTTTTTTTACCAGTTCTTGCATTTGGAAATCCTTTCCGGCCAATTTAAATGCAATGCCACTCGCTATCTACTGTCTTCCTGATGACTGTTTATCACCCCGCTTATTATTAATTTTGTCTGTACCTAATGTTTCAAGACCCTGTATTCCACTTCTGTCTTAGTGGCCTGATTGCCTTTCATGTGGTGATATCGATTAAAAAAATCAACTACAAATATATGAAATCGGATGCAATACAAAGTATGGTGTTCACAATGAGAATCGAACTCACTATTCAACCGTGATTAATGTAACAGGACAAGCTTGTTTATCATTAAACCACATCAAAGTGACAACTGAATTAACACATGATCATGACAAAAAAAAAGAAGAAGAAAAAACAACTGAATGTACGCTCAGATATTCACAAAGCTCCAAGTCTTCCGAAAAAAATTAACAAGGGGTTTTCATATAAGAAGATATCTTGAATTAGGTATTTTAAAAATATCCATGAGTTTATTAATATTTTCTTTGTACTGAAGAACTAATTAGGCTAATTAAGAATGTCTTGAAATGTTGCCAGTTCTCAATTTCCCACATCGTACCCCTACATCATGCGTCAGATATTTGAGAAAACGTTATTAGAAAGCCGTAAGTTACCAAACTTTGACGAAAAATCGTGTTTCAAAAGGTTGCCCAGTTAAAAAAAGCGTTAAATTCAGAAATAAATAGCTATCAGGATTCTTGCACAAAACCGAAAAATCATCGTAGATGTTCGAAATGTTTGCCCGAATGTTCAACACAAAGTTGTAAGCGTGTTAACCAGAAGATAGTAGCTTTGTGGATAGAGTCAAGAGGAATTTTATTCCAGCTTCAGTTCCGATTCAATGAATCAATGTCAGCGATGACACGACGCTTTTGCAAGTGAGTTAGGAGTATACGCCAGCTAATGCATAAAACTCAAATCTGGGCTTCTACAGGACCAATTATAGCTGGGTGTTTTATTTATTTATTATTATCTTCTCAACGAACAAAAACGCCGCTTTTTTTTTTATTAGGCACTCTGTATATTCATCCTCGCCATTCTGATGAAAGCTATGACGTTACATGATGCTTTAGCCATTAACCACATACATTCGGTGATTTCCGTATTTCTAAATGTAATCATGTCCTCCGGTTTTAAAATAAGGGAAAAACTGCAGTTCAGAATGTGACTTCAGCTACTCAACGGTCAAATATTAATCATGTTCAGTCAGTTTCTTGTGACGGCATCAAGAAACAGGTGCAGTGCAGGTAGAAATTATGCAGAAATTCTACGTCAAGACGAGAGGGCACTTTATATTTCGGAGAATCAGGCTAAATATATTTAAGTATTTTCCCGATTATATTTACTATGAAATTTGCCCGACATCCTCTCCAGATTAAAAAAAAATAAACTTATCAGACAATCATACTGATAATACCAAAGACACACTGAGGGCTGCCATCGGGAACGACAAGTCTGACAATAGTAAACCTAATCGTCTCTGAAGAAGAATCGAGACCATAACTGATGGCGGTAATATGTGAACAGACATGGAGTAATGGATAGCGGCTCAGATTGAGAAATCGGAGATCCGAGTTCGAATTCTAGTCAAATCCATTACATTCACTTACGTGCTAATACCCTTTGGAAAGATATGAATACTCTTCTTCTCCCCCTATATATAGGGAAATAGCAGGACAGACCGGGTTCTATAGCCTTGGATGGCAACTGGTCAACCGCAGAAAGAAATGGCAAACTACTGCGGGGAAGAAATCTTCCTCGTCACTCATTTATCGAAAGATACATGGTCGCCTAAGCGTGTGTCATGCATGGCTCATAACTGACTGAAGGAGGCACGATGGAATAGAGGATAAGGGCTCGGATTGAGGAATCGGAGATCCGAGTTCGAATTCCAGTCAAATCCATTAGATTCATTTACGTTATATTACTCTTGGGAGAGGTATGAATCTTCTCCCCCCAGCTATGGAAAAATAGCAGAAAAAATTGGGCTCTATAGCTTTGGATGGCAACTGGTCTACCGCAGAAAGAAATGACAACCTACTGCGGGCAAAACTGACTGAATGGCATGCTAATACTCTTGAAAAACGTAGGAGTCCTCTTCTGCTCCACCAGCTATGGATAAATATCAGAAAAGATCGAGCTCTATAACCTTGGATGGCAATTGGCTTACCGCAGAAGGAAATGGCAACATACTGCGGGAAAAAAAACCTCGTCAGCCATGTATCGAAAGATACATGATCGCCTAAGCGTGTATCACTCATGACACATAACTGAATGAAGGAGGCACGTTGGAATATTGGATAGGGGTTCGGATTGAGAAAATTCATTTCATTCAATTACGTGTTAATAATCTTGGGAAATATATGAATCCGTCTTCTTCTCTCCCACCCAGCTATGGAAAACTAGCAGGAAAAATCGGGCTCTATAGTCTTGGATGGCAACTGGCCTACCGTAGAAAGAAATGAGAACCTACTGTAGGCAAAAATCTGCCGTATCCGTAATGTATCGAAAGATACATGATCGCCTAAGCCTGTTTCATGCATGACACATAACTGACTGACGTAATGGTATGTTTAGTAAATTCTGGAAAAAAGTATTTGTCTTTCTCTGCTAATTTGATTACTTCAAATTAAAATTTGTTCTCAAATACCTGATTCACTCAGTATATGATCCTTTGGGGGTCAGTGACCCGGGTTGTGTTACTGAGTATGCACTGGTTAGCGCTGAAGCAGTTTGAACCAAATGGGGTGCAGAGTAGAAAGTAGATGAAAGAAAACAGGTAGTCAGTACGGCGTAGGTGATGAAAATAAGAGGCGGCCATGACAGACAAGCTGTCAGTGTACATAAATGTATGGTCCAATCGTATTATATTGCAGCTATTTTAACGCCAGGCAGAGGTGAAACGAAAAAATGCAAACAAACGAATAAAGGAAATGAAAAGTTTGAGGAGCGTGCTGTCAAGACGAATAGGTGCCGAGAAAAGAAAAGAGAACTGGATGCGCAGAAAGAGAAAAGAAGAAAGAGCAGAAGAAGAAGAAGAATTATAGTAAGGAGTTTTAGAGATGAGAAGGGGGATACAGAAGATGGGTTGATGCAACGGGTAAAGAAGAGACAACCATCAAAGTGGCAGAGATACTTGTTTAAAATGAAGATAGAAATGATATAGAAGAACAATTGATCAGAACGATGGAGAAAAACGAAAAAAATGAAGGTAAGAAGAAAACGCACGAAGAAAAAGGAGGAAAATAAGACGGCAACAAAGAAGAAAAACAGCAAAGAAGAAGAAGAAGACGAAAAAGAAGAAGAAGACAAAAAAGAGGAATAGACGAAAAAGAAGAAAAAGAAGAAGAAGAAGAAGACGAAAAAGAAGAAGGAGAAGACGAAAAAGAAGAAGAAGAAGACGAAAAAGGAGAAGACGAAAAAGAAGAAAAGGAAGAAGACGAAAAAGAAGAAGACTAAAAAGAAGAAGAAGATGGAAATATAGCAAAGAAGAGTGAAAAGAGGAAGAAAACAATGAAGAATACAGCAACGTAGAAGAAAATGTCAGGAAGAAGATGAAGACGAAGAATACGAAAACAGCAAAGAATAAAACTAACAATACGCTAACAAGGATGGAGAAAAAGAAAACGAAGACAATGACAGAAAACAAGAAGAAGAAGAAGAAGAAGATGATGATGATGATGATGATGATAATGAAGAAGTAGCAGCAGAAGAAGAAGCAACAATAGCAGCAGATGAAGAAGAAGCGAAAGAATAAGAATAATCAAAAGAAGCAGCAGAACGGAAGAAGAAAAAGAAGAAGAAACAACTAAAAATCAAAAAGAAAAAAAAAGGAAACGAAGCCGTAGACTCAGTTAAGACGTAAGTAACGAAAATGCCAACTTGATTAAGAAAAGGAAAAAAAAGTCAAGAAAAAAAAAAGAAAATAAACAAACTGATTAATAGAACAATAATGTCGAACATATCAAAGAAAATTGGATGGTTGTCTTTGTTTAGAGAGGCTTCTTTAATGGCGAAATCTATTAGGTTGATGCAAAAATAATGTCGTTTTCTCACATAGTAACATATGTGATAAAACGACATTATTTTTTGCACCAACCTAATATTAATCGTCTAGTGTAACAACTCTCACTAATTAACCCATAACTGGGGGAAGAGGTGAATTCATAGCAAGGCGATTTGCGCGTAAATCAATGTTAACGAACGTAACCGGAAAAAGAACCCGACATATTTCAGCGTAATTACCCATTATACCACACGCAAAACCAATCTTAAAAAACCTGCAATTTTTAAGGGGTCACCCATATAGGTACTGATCACATTTGGCGTTGCTTAACTTCGATAATCATAGGGGAGCCGAGGCTAAAATTAGAAGGAAGAAACAATGTTCATAATAATACGATAAAAGCAATTGTAAGAAAAGCTAAAGGAGAAGACAATAAACATTCTAGGATGTTGATAAGGATGGAAACGGTGCTTTCAAATTAAGACGCATTTTAGATTAAGAACAAGAAAAGGAAATAAAGACAAAAACAATCAAAAGTGCATAAAGAAGAGGTAAAAGAAAAGAATGAAAGAAAAGAAGAGAAAAAAAGGAAGCAGTAAAAGAAATAGACAAAAAGAGGAAGATCGATGAGGTGAAAGGAAATCGATAAAGAAAGCGACTTTGACCAAAGTGATAATCACGATGAATGAACGTTTGTCCGTTGAAAGAAACAGCATCCATTTATGTACCTCACGAAAATGGAATGATTCTAATTCAGATCTGAATGCTTCTTTTTCTATGAATCTAGGTTTTTCTTCACGCTTATTATTTACTATTAGTCTCTATGCAATGTCCACATTTGGCTTATGGGGGTTGTCGACAGCTAAGATTAGACTAAGATCAGTCGGAAATAAAACTAGTTCAAAACTGGGCTTCAGCATTCAGGTAATCTTCACGAAAATAATGACAGTGCCTCCCTTAAAAGTCAGAATGTGAAATCATTACCTTTTAATGGGCTCAAACCACCGGCTTCGTTGCCATGTGAGAAAGAATTGCGGTTACGATGCTCTCAATTGTAAATCGGATTTGTAGGATTCGTATAAGATATTTTCTCTCGCCATAAGTCTGATTGTCGACTCGACCCAGGGTGCTGATTGTGAATAACCAAAGGTTATTGTCGATGAGAGCAAGGTCTGTGCATGGTTATTTTTTATACTTTTTTTTTGTTCTGATCACGGGAGACACGTATTTGCAAGAGTCCTGGTACTGGTATCTTGACCACGAAAGTTTAGGTGATATTGACAGAGAGTTCAATTTCATTGTATGTGTGCTTGAGATAAAAGCAACCAGATGTATCTTCGAGAAAAGGTGATGCTTCCATGGTGAAGCTAAAATAATATTTTATCCTTATAAATATATATATATATATATATATATATATATATATATATATATATATATATATATATATATATATATATTGGCAGCAATCCCTCTTTTATACAATTTTATATAATTTTCTTTTCTGGACGTAAATTATTTATTTTTACTTTAACCAGCTGTATGAACCGTTTTATATTTGTATTTAGAGCAATAGGATTATTTTATTTCCCGAACATTATCAGCAAATTTTGGCCGTGTTCATAGTTGATATTATTGAGTGTTGGCTTTTTCTTTTTCATTAATAATTTTTCAATTATTTTTATCCTTTTCTACATGTGGAAGAGATTGTTATATTTGTATTATCAACGAGTATGTTGCGGATAAAGTTTGTTAGGTCCCCGAGTGTATTTAAATAATAACTAATTGCGCTATGGCCAAAAACATATATTTAAATCATCAGTGCATGTCATTTTCCAGCGTGTATGAAATGTTTGTTCATTAATCTTTGAATATCGGCAAGATCAACACTAAATTCTTTAAAACATCTATGTCTTATTCAGCACCAACTCGGATATCGCTATATTAGTTTGTCCTGGCACGTGACAATAACAACTTGGCTTCTTCCCCAACACTTACGTTAACCGCTGCTATAATAAATCCTGAGTGTGACGTCACGCTAAATAATTAGCTCTGAGAAAGATCGGTTTTGTTGTTTGAGTGAATTTCATATTGTCGTTGTTATGTCATTGCAGGCGAAATATAATAATAATAATAATAATAATAATAATAATAATAATACACTAACATTCAAGAAAGGTAGAATTACAGAAACACCCTTAATAGATTTAGATTTTGTCACAAAGATTAGGGAACTGGAGCATGATGAAGCTTATAAGTACCTAGGAATTAGCGAATGATATGGCATATAACACACCCAAATGAAGGAAAAAATTAAGCAAAGAGTACTACAGGCGTGTACGTCTGGTACTAAATACTGAGCTAAACTAAAAAAAAATATCAGCCATAAACACATTGGCTGTCCCTGTGGTGCAATACAGCTTTAATGTCCTTAACTGGACCATAGATGAAATTAAGCGAATGGACGCCAAAACGAGAAAGCTTCTCACTTGCTATCGCATGCATCATCCCAAAGCTGATGTTGATCGTCTGTATGTGCCCAGATCCGAAGGCGGCAGAGGATTAGTTCAACTAGAACTGTCCTACAAAACTACAACAATTGGCCTCCATAGATACTTCGAAACTACAGAAGACTGGATGATGGTATCCGTCAAGGAACATGAAAGTAGTAAGCGTCTTTACTCCGTAATGAAAGAAGCCAACAAATTCAAAATGGAATTCCAAATGGGCGTAGAGATGCAACTACAGCACAATACACCGGCTGAAACTGTAAAATACTTAAAAAAGACAGCAAAGACGAATGCAACCGACCAGATACAGAAGCGATGACAAGATAAACCGCTTCATGGCCAATACTCTCCGCGTACCAAACAAGCTGACGTAGACAAAACCCGTAGCCATCAGTGCCTACCTAGTGCAGGGATGAAAGCTGAAACTGAAGGTTTCAACCTTGCTGCACAGGACCAATGCTTGCTAACTAGGAATTATCAAGCACATGTACTAAAATATTGTGTCATCCCAAAATGCAGATTCTGTGATAAATATCCAGAAACGATTAATCATCTTGTGTCAGGTTGCACGATATTGGCACCCACTGAATATAAAACACTGCATAACAGAGTGGGCCAATATCTGCACTGGAAAATCTGCAACTTCTACCGAAAGGAAACTGGAAGAACATGGTATAAACACCACTCAGACCCGGTTACGGAGATAGGACCTGTTACAATTCTATGGGACTACACAATACACACTTACTGTTGTAGTTGGAGCCCTAGGACTGGTTGGAAAAAGATTGCAGTAGACTAATTGAAGGGATTCCTGGAAGTCCATGCCTCAAGGCGATACAAAAAATTGTTCTGACAAGTACAGCCCACACTTTACGAAGGGCTTTATCTTTAAAGCTTTAATATTTTGTTTTTGTCAGTGGAATGTGTCATGCTGCCATTTCTAACCTTAGGTCCCTGGGCGGGACCCGGAAAGAAATGTGTAAACGCCAGAATTCAAAGAAAATAATAATAATAATAATAATAATAATAATAATAATAATAATAATAATGACAGGCGTATTTTCTATTTACAATAGAGCAAAACATAGATATATTTCTAGTTTATACTCGAATCAAAGAGGTAAATTTACACAAGAGTGATAAAGGTAGTCTTGGGTGTGGTTTGCACAATAAAAGTATGACTTTACCTGCAACCTTGTGCAAATTAATTGAAACAAAACAAATAATTCCGTTACTATTTACTTTTTTTTCATATTTTCCCAATTAAACATGACCCAGTGTAAATGTTAGTAAATCGTATGTCCATTTCACGAAGTCATTCCTTTCAGATTGACCACAGATTCTCGATTAGAATTAAATCTTGAGAGTGTCCGAGCCAGTCTATAGTACTTTGATTTGCTCACTGGTAAGGCTTGCCAGTGTGTTCATGCAGTATTACAATTTTCGTAACTTCCTTGGAGCAATGTCTGTCGCAGAGAATACCTGTAGGACATAAAATCGACAGTCGAGACAATAGTGTTTAGACTTGATAAAAATCTGATGCAACCACTGATGATGCAATATTTTTCAAGGCCAAACAAGCTTCATCATACACCCCGGAAATATATTTATGCTAAAGCGCACCCCTGCAAATGACCTAATCTGAGTAAAAGTAGAAATCGATTACACCCTAGAACTCCACTGTGTCTAAATCTCACGTATGGTGAAGGAAGGAAAACTAAAGCGGTTTTTTTCAATTAATTTGCACAAGGGTTTAGATTCACTTTGTACTCCTTTTATAAAAGTAGACATAATTTCTAGTTTGCTAAAGAATAGAAATTACTGATGTTGTTCCATTTTATCCTAAAGAAGAAGCTTGTTCTGATTTACACTAAATAAGAAGCTTGTTTCGTTTTACACTGAAAAAGAAGGACACATGTCACAGTGGATAAAGACGTTTGTTAGATCCAATGACAGGACCTAAAGAGTGTGAGTTCAATACTCGGTTAAGGCAGTGGAGAACTTGGATAGGGGAAGTAACAGGAGATAACTGATAACTGACATCCTAGAACAGTCTACTCCACTGAGCGAAATAAAGAGTTCAGTTCGACATTCCAACTGAAGTGTACAACAGCCGAAACATTGTAATAAATATGGCGACAAAGATGGGTACAATAGACCGAATAATGTAAACAGTGATTAAATAATCAGTAGAAACAAGTTAGCAAAAACACATTATAAAACATCTACAAAACTTCATTCCAATCTACAATTATTTCTACTCAATATCCCCTATTATAATCTGAATCATAACTGTTTCCGGCCACTCAATAACCGTTAGAATAGTACAATAGATCTACCCATAATGTACCACTGAGCAGAATATATAATAGTCGTGTGAAAACACAACGCCCATTGCACGAACAGTTAATTTAAGTATGTAACGCTGGATGTCGAACAGAATGTTCACGATCGATCAGGGTAATAATCATTCAATATCGAAATGATCTCTTCATATAATCGGGGATTAATTATTCTCGTCTCGCTGTCCATATCTAGAATTATCCTCTCTAGCTCTTTCTAGTACACCAGCGGGAATTTTATGATAGCAGAAACTCTTACCACCTTAATTTTAATAATCAATGACCACTTTTGTATAGAATAGTAGTTATAAATTTTTTTCTAAATAGACCACACTATAATTCATCTTCTCGTTTGATTTTCCTTAAAGAACTCAATAATATAAAACAGACATTAGTGAACAAAAATCAAACTATAAACAAGCAAAATTATTTACAGATGCCCCCCCCTAAGGAACTGTGTTCCGGATCAAACCAAATTCATAAATAATTACATTGGGCATACTATTACATGCATATCTAGACGACTCACGTTACACCTACCCGAACATAGCTAAATAAGGACTCATTTAAACAAACGCGAAGAGCTACCAAACTCTATCCGAAACATACTAATAAATATAAAATATAAGTATAATAGCCTCATGCATAAGTAAAAAATGTTTAAAAATAATGGAAAGCATAATAACAAAAAAAAAGGAAAAAACCACGCACAGTAACATTTACTACGAAAACGGCCACAATATTCTGACCATATTTGTAAAAAGACAAAAATAAACTTTCCTATACTTTTAGACACATACTTAAAATCTCACGCATTCACTTAAAAGTAAGTAATAAAAATCGCTCTTGTTAGTGGCTAGAGGAATAGCCGAAAGCTCCCGGATATGCAGGATTTTTGGGCAGTTTTTTACACAATTTGTGTTTTGAAAAGAAGAATAACTTGTATGTACAAAAGAAACTTATATAAAAGCTTAATGGCCGTACATTGTCAGTCATGTTTAACGAAACTTATATATATATATATATATATATATATATATATATATATATATATATATATATATATATATATAGAGGCAAACAGAAAGAATAAAAGTAAGAAAGAAAGAATGAAAGAAATAGATAAAGAATGCTGGAGTGCGTGGGAAACAGAGAGAACGTATATGAAATGGATCCCAAAATATATATTTTCATTTTACTGTATATGCATACGAATATATATATATATATATATATATATATATATATATATATATATATGTATATATATATGTATGTGTGTGTGTATGTCCAGATATGGAGAAAAATGGACACATTTGGGAAGTGTATACATAGACGTAGACTTATGTACTTTGGCCAGACACATAGCAGCCTCTCAACTTATTCGTCTACTTAGCCCACCGCCACCATATTTTCTCACCAAATGAGATGCTTTCTTTTTTCTTATTTTAAAACGAGACGCCAACATCATTGTTGGCCACCTCTCGCCTTCCGTCTTTAGTTACATACTCTGGATTAAATCAGAATTTAATGTCGTGCCCTCCTGTCAGATGTTATATTGGCCGTCATCTATATTCGCTATATCGGCTAAAATGGGAAAATGGCGTCAGTGTGATTTCATTGGTTAATATACCGAAGCTTTATCCCTTTGATAGATATACAGCCATGAAGTTTCTCCAAGATAACTCCGAAAAGCATTTCGTTAGGAATTGATAAATGACTCTGACTCTCTTCATTAATTTAATTTTTCATTGGATCTTATACAGGAGATGGATATCGTTAATAGTTTATTGCACGTAATTTTTACAGGCAAAGCAAAATAAGAAATAATATTGCTAAGCACTGCCAGAAATAGGAAGTTGTGAGGAGACATGGTCGCTCACGTCCGAAAGGCACACGTCACTCAGAAAGAAGAAAAGTAATGTAATTCGTTAAAATATTACTTTATGTCTTATACACTTGTAGCAATAAACCCCCCCCGGGGGGGGGCGACCAACGTTTCATATCTGGGGAAACCCTTAATGAATCTCGTCCGGCTTTTGATTACGACTGAGTAGTTATGTCATTTCTCCGTTGTTGCTATTTAGAAAATTTGGCATTGATTCCATTTTTTTTAATCATATCCCCACAAAGAAGGCGATAAAGCCACTAAGACGCAATAGGGGCTATTTAATGTGAATTTAGAAAAACTCGGAAAAAATTACTGAGGGGAAAAGACAATAAAAAGAACAAAATTTTTGTACGGATAATTATAGTAATTTAAATTTCAGGGCAACGATTTGGAACGGATCTGTGTGTGTGTTTTTCTAACCCTTATTAATTTTCCCAGAAAGGAATATTTGTCCAGAGGCCAGGTTTAACCTTAAATTGGAAACGTCAAAACATATGTCAGCCGAATATATTTTATAGTTTTGGAGCACTTGCTCTGAATGAAATGGTGCAAAATCAAAATATATGAATTGGTCTTTTAACCTTGACTTTAAACAATGGAAAACTGAGTTAATTTGGCGTGAGAACTGAAATATTAGGGCGGAGGATTATGTATAAATTCAGCTCGATTTTGATGGAGAAATGAAGGGACGCTAGAGAGAGATGTTCGTCTGGCAGACACGCATTTGTATACTCACACGAGGAAGAGGCCAAGTATTTACTTAAATTTCTGATTGAAGCTTGCTGAACACAGTGATCGAGATTCCAATTCCCTGCATTCTGATCTTTTGTGTTAATAGATACTAAATATATCCGATTGTAAATTATTTTATTAATCTTCATTAAATCATCTATATTTAATCAAAATAGTCGTTACTATTTCGTCGGTGAGAGAGTGACCTCTTTTCCATTCAACCCAGTCGTCAAAAAATAATTTTTACCACGTCTTATGGACTAAAAAAAAGAAAGGGAACTTTCTTCGTCAGTAATAATCACAGCACTTGAAGAACCAAGATTGAACGATAGACTACTAATTCTGGCACCAGTGGCTAAAACATTGGAAGCTGTATAAATGTCCTTATACACTAGACGTGCGAGGATTGAGATATAAGAACAAGCGGGGCCCCAATTGAGCGGCTGCACGTCGACCGAAAGCCAGACTAGACCAACGGGGCCCAGGAGACGTGTACGGGTAGAAAATGTGTGCAGAACATATGTCTTGTACTTTTTCTGCCGAAATGAACTTCGGACAATTTTTTACGTGACCTTGTCTGAAAAGGATTATTCGTAATTTGGAAAAGTCGAATATAAAAATTAATCAAGAAACAATATTTTTTTTTTATATTTGCCTGAAAGAACAATTGCTATGTTAAAGCACACACACAAACACACACATACACACACATACACACACACATACGGATGGATACATCAGTTCAATTACGTCCCATGCTTAATACACGCTTAGGCGATCATTTATCTTTCGATACATGACTAATGAGGCAGATTTTTTTTTTTTTTTTACCGCAGTAGGTTGCCATTTCTTTCTGCGATAGATCAGTTCTCATCCAAGGCTATAGAATTTGGTCTTCCCTGCTATTTACACATATCTGAAGGGAGAAGAGCATTCATACCTTTCCCAAAACTATTAGCACGGTAATTAAATAAGTTTTTGTATCATTATATTTACAAACATGCAGTAAACATAATATATGAGTAGGTAGTACCTTGAAGTGGTTGAGATTGTAGTGATGAGGGAAGCATCCACTTAGGAGTTAGTTCCACATTTACAACATTTCTTAGAATTAATCTCTGTGAGGGTAACTTACTACTGAGCAAAAGGATATATCAGATGAGTATACTCGATGTTTGCTTGGAAGGTCTGGTCTGGCCTGCTCATATCAAGGGAAGTACTCCAGCTTAACATCTTCCATGACGATAGCAATAGAATAGAAGGTGGGACACGCAGCTTTTTTTTGCCTGAGGGAAACCCGGCTGACTCACGGAAAACAATTCATGTGCTAGAAGGCCAAACAATTTGTCAAGGCTGGAAAGTGAGGAATGGCCAGCTCAAGCTATGGACGTGGCAGAATTAACTCCATTTTTACTCAGATCTGCATGTAAAGGCATAGCATAGAGGAGGCTCGATACTTTCTTGATGTGTCGCTCACAATTCACGTATGAATATACACCTCTTGTTGTAAACATATACAAATCATAGAGTTTATTGATCGACTGCGTTAGCTTTGGCTTGAGATTCGGTTTATACTTGTGAACTATAGTCAAAGAAAACTTTTGGCAAATTCAATTATCACGAGTACGACTCCTGTACTCCTTTAGGCTCTCATGGGGGCCAAATGTACTGCAGCCACAGCAGAAGTAGTGTGTCTTGGGCAAGATAGCTTAACGGAGCCCAAATCTCTCGAGGCTGGTTTGAATTCAGAGTTTTCTTTCTCTTTCACTGGTTGCCACCGACGGCTATAAAACAGTCTCTCTTACTATTTACCAATATATGGATTCATCAGTTCAGTTATGTAACAGGCGTAATACATGACTGACGAGGCAGATTTTTTCCCGAAGTAGGTTGCCATTTCTTTCAGAGATAGACCAGTTGTCATCCAAGGCTATAGAACTCGGTCTGTCCTGCTATTTACCCATAGCTGGAGGGAGAAGAAGAGGATTCATAACTTTTCCAAGGCTATTAGTACGTAAGAGTTACTTCAGTTACTTCGTTACATAACTGACGTATAACTGACATATAAGATTGTCATTTCTTTCAGTTGCTATCTAAGGCTATAGTCTTCCCTGCTATTTACCTACAGACGAGGGAGACGAAGAGGATTGATACCTTTCCCACGTAAGTGAATATAATAGATTCGACTGGAAATCGAACTCGGCTCTTCGATTCCTCAATCCGAGACGGTATCCATTACTCCCTAGTGGCAAATGCCTTATATATTTACTGAACCCATTTCCTATTCATATGCAAGTATGTGTTCTATATTCTATGTTTACTGCTAGTATGTGTTCTAGATTCTATTTTTTATTGCTCGGATGTGTTCTAGATTCTATATTTACTGATAATATGTGTTCTATATTCTATTTTCTATTGCTAGTGAATGTTCTACATTCTACGTTTACTGCTAGTATGTATTCTAGATTATATGTTTACTCCTAGAATGTGTTCTACATAATATTTATATTGCTAGTATGTGTTCTAGATTCTATGTTTACTGCTAGTATGTGTTCTAGATTCTATTTTCTATTGCTATAATGTGTTCTAGATTCTATATCTACTGATAATATGTATTCTAGATTCTATTTTCTATTGCAAGGATGTGTTCTAGATTCTATATTTACTCCTAATATGTGTTCTAGATTCTATATTTACTACTAGTATGTGTTCTGGATTCTGAGTTTACTGCTGGTATGTGTTATAGATTCTATATTTACTGATAATATGTGTTCTATATTCTATTTTCTATTGCTAGTATATGTTCTACATTCTACGTTTACTGCTAGTATGTGTTCTAGATTCTGTTTCCTATTGCTCGGATGTGTTCTACATTCTATATTTACCGCTAATATGTGTTCTAGACTCTATGTTTACTGCTGATATGTTTTCTAGCTTCTATGTTTACAGATAGTATGTGTCCTAGATTCTATATTTACTGCTAGTATGTGTTCTAGATTCTATTTTACTGCTAGTATGTGTTCTATATACTATTTTCTATTGCTAGGATGTGTTCTAGATTCTATGGTTTACTTGCAGCATGTGTTCTGGATTCTATGTTTACTGCTAGTATGTGTTCTAAATTCTATGTTTACTGCTAATATGTGTTCTAGCTTCTATGTTTACAGATATTATGTGTTCTAGATTCTATATTTACTGCTGGTATGTGTTCTGATTCCTAAATTCGAGATGGATTCATATTTTTCCAAAACCATAATCGAACATAATGAACTTGACGAGAAATGGAACTCCTCTCTCCGATTCCTCAATTCGTGCCGCAATCCATTCCTCCACTCTGCTTTTCAAGTTAAAACTATGGCGATATAAATGTTCTTTGTATATTCAAAATGGTTGGATATATTATGTGTAGACATTTAATTACATACATATATACTTCTAAAATAATAATTTCGCATAGAATTATATTTTATGCTGATCAATATTGGTTCAGACATATTTTCCTTTCAATGTAGTTTATCGTAGTCATATGATATTAAATTTACCTCTAACATTTTTCGCTATACATTTTTTTCAAGATTCGACCATTATCTAATATCCTATGACAGTTTACTTGATGTTCGGGCGATTACAATTCCTCTGCTAAAGTAAAACCATTTCATATATCTACCATCCTTCATGATTTTCTCTGGCCAGCTAACTATCCACTCACCGATTGTAAATTTAATAAGTCTTTGAAAGGAACACAGATTGCATCACTGGCGCCTCTGAACCATCAATTTGTTAAATACGTTTTGACAATTCTTTTGTTTGATATTATCTTGTCTTCACCAAAAGAATTGATGGTTTTAGGATGGAAATATTAGGATGGTGCAAAAATAATGTCGTTTTTTGATGATTTTTTTGATTATCGTTCACCAATTTATCCAACTTTTTTGACTTCGCTATTTGCTTTAAATGGCGAACGACTGTTGATTGGTCGACCTCGAGTTCAACAGCAACTTCTCGTGTGGTTTTGCGAGGATCGGTTTCAATTAAGGCTTTCAAATGTTCGTTATCAACCGCAGTCGGCCGGCCGCGACCCGTCTTCATCTTCGAGGCTCTCGTCACCATTGCGAAATTTCTTGAACCACCGTTGTGCCACACGTTCATTAGTGGCTCCTTGGCCAAACGCATCATTGATATCACGAGCTGTCTCGGCAGCTTTTCGGCCTAGTTTGAACTGGAACAAGAAAATCGTGCGGATTTGAATTTTGTCCATGCTGTCGAAAAGCCTCCAAAAAAAAAAAGAATGAAGAGATTGAGAACGGTAACGAATAACACGATTCGATAGAGCGAAAAACGCGCTTCAAAATGATATATAACATGGCTATATATATATATCAATGTATTAATTCAGAAATCAAATATAAAAGTAACATATGTGAGAAAACGACATTATTTTTGCACCAAACTAATATTAAAAAAATAGCAATGAAGAAGATTTTTCGCAAGCAGGCTATTGGAATTTTGAAGGCATTTTTTTTTGTAGGTATAATCAACCCCAAAATAGTTTGGATTATTAATGATCTATTAAAATAAGTATATTAAGATATTTATTGAATAACGCGTGCATTAAAAGTTAACACGTTGCATCTTCGCTATGTCTCTTCCTTCAGGACGGAAGGGATCGTTACTCTCCACGTTTTCTTATCCTTTGTAACTCGCAATACCTTTTTTTTTATTTTTAGTAAACTTTGAAACGGCTTCGAATTATTGAAATTCACTAAATCGCTTATGCGTTGTTTTCCGATGTCCTTCTTAACTTCAGTCTATCCTGTAAGTATAACATTTTCCAAGCTCTCTTTCCCCATTATCTGCCCTAAAAAATTCAACCATCTCTTCCTTAAGTATAAGTGTCCTTTTTGTTTGCATTCTCTCTAAATCTTCGTCGCTGCTCAGATGTTAAGTTCATGTTATCGTCAACGTCCTGCTGTAGAACAACATTTCCGTTTCGTTCCGTGAGGATGTTATGCAGCATTTACTCCCATATAGGAAAAATAATATCACGTAATACTTCAGTACTTTTCGTTTCTCACGATTTATTCTGTTTCTTAATACCCAGTTTAGCTTTTGAAATGCATATTTGGCTATCCCATTGCGCCTACGGATTTCAGTGTAGAACTTTCCGTCTTCTGTTAAAATTCTTTTGAGATATTTTCTTTATATATCACGCCCATTTTCAAATTTCAAGCAAAATCCATCAATGCCAGGATATGTTTGTTATCGATACCACATTCAGTATACATAATGTTATTGTTCAGTGTTGAATTAATCAAAGAACAGAAGCGCTGTGCCGGAGCTGTAATGTTTAACGAGCTACTTTCTTACAATATCGGTAATATAATAAGTTCGGCCCACCATGCTTGTCTTGTTTTGTTGCTTTTCTTGTTTTCATGCTTGTCCTGTTTTGTTGTTTTTCTTGTTTTTTTGCTTATTCTCTTTTATTGCTTTTCCATTTTTTTGCTTGCCCTATTTTGTTTCTACTCCTCATATTTTTTTTGCTTGTCCTGTTTTATTTGTTGCTTTTCCTGTTTTGATTTTGTCCTCTTTTATTGCATTTCCTGTTTTGATTTTGTCCTGTTTTGTTGCTTTTCCTGTTTTGATAACTCTCCTGTTTTATTGCTTTTCCTGTTTTAAGTTTGTCATGTTTTGTTGCTTTTCCTGTTTTGATGTTGAACTGCTTTGTTGCTTTTCCATTATTTTGCTTGCCCCATTTTTGTTTCTTTTCCTGATATTCTTTGCTTGTCCTGTTTTGGTTGTTGCTTTTCCTGTTTTGATTTTGTCCTGTTTTGTTGCTTTTCCTGTTTTGATTTTGTTCTGTTTTATTGCTTTCCTGTTTTATTGTTTTTCCTGTTTTGATTTGTCCTGTTTTATTGCTTTTCCTGCTTCAATTTTGTCCTGTTTTGTTACTTTTCCTATTTTGATGACTATCCTGTTTTGTTGCTTTTCCTGTTTATGCTAGTACTGTTTTCTTGCCTTTCCTGTATTTTTTCTTGTTCTGTATTGTTTCTTGCTTTTCCTGTATTGATAACTGCCCTGTTTTATTGCTTTTCCTAATTTGGTGCTTGTACTGTTTTGTTTCTTTCCCTCGTCTGCTCATTTTTTCGAAAAAAAAGTAAGTTTTTTTTTTCCTGCTAAAATATATGTATGTTTAATAAACAACGTAAAAAAAATAAAAAAATAAAAAAACTTTTGATAAGTTACGAGACAAAATTCTATTTTAACTACTACGAAACTTGCTTTATTTGGGAATACATTACAATAAAAAAGGTCCTTTACAAATACCCTTCATATGTACAGAAAATTAATGGGAACCTACTCCAGACATACAGAAAGGGTCTTAACCAACCTCAATAGCCGTCTTCAGTGACTCATCATCCAGGATCTGTGGCCGACCACTGCGTTTTTCATCAGAAAAATAACAGATCTCTCGGCCTGAAATTCCGGGAGTAATACCTGGCGGTGTTTTTCCTCACGGACTTATCTCAAAAGACTTGACGCATTTGGCGACACACACACACACACACACACACATATATATATATATATATATAGAGAGAGAGAGAGAGTGAGATGAAAAGACTAGGACAGACAGATAGATAGATAGATAGATAGATAGATAGATAGATGATTGAAATAGTCAAACAAGCTGAAATATACACAGATAGTAACTGAATGACAGAAAGTGAAGTGTATGCATAGAGAGCTAGATTTGAATTAAGACAGATACACAGATCGATACATCGATACGAAAAGACTGAAATTAATAGAAACACAGGCAGCCATATAAAAATAATGGTAAGAACGGAGATATAGATACGTTACAGACGAACATACCTGATAGATAGATAGATAGATAGATAGATAGATAGATAGAGAGAGAGAGAGAGAGAGAGAGAGATATGAAAAGACTTAGATACATAGATATGAAAAAACTGGTATATATATATATATATATATATATATATATATATATATAGAGAGAGAGAGAGAATAATAGATAGATATGAAGAGTGAGATAGATAGATAGATAGATAGATAGACAGATAGATAGATATGAAAAGACTGAGATAGATAGATAGATAGATATATAGATAGATAGATAGATATAAAATACTTAGACACATAGATATGAAAAGACACACACACGCGCACACACACACACATATATATATATATATATATATAGATAGATAGATAGATAGATAGATAATGCAATGACTGAAACAGTTATACAGGCAAGCTAGCATAAATAGTCACTAAGTGACAGATTAATGAATTTATAGATAGATAGATAGATAGATAGATAGATAGATAGATAGATAGATAGAAAGTATTGGAAAGTACTGACAAGGAAAGATTAAACTGAAAGATGAGAGTTTTCTGAGGGTAGTTTTGCTGTAGCACAAGATCAAGTGTTTTGCGTACCCAGTGAGAATCGAACTTACTAATCAGTTGTTAATGATCTAGCGAGACTGGATAGCTAACCATAATTTTTCGTCGACGTGCCTCGTCAGATTGACGAATGACTCGCTAAATATGAGCAATCTAGAACAGATTATTTATAGAGTCATAAAAAACCATCATGGCGAAATTTGATAAAAAAAAAAGAAAAAGAAAAAAGAACCCTCCACGCTCCAAATATGCCTGAGAATTGTTTCCCGCCATTGTTTTTTTTTTTTTTTTTTTACTGTCGGCTGCTCTTAGACGAGCAAGTAAATGATAAAAGTGACAAATTCTTCAGGGAATTTAATCCGTTTTTTTTTCGGTTTTCTTTCCGACTGACTCTTCTATGATCTTTAGGGAAGGTGATGTAAAAATGCTAATAATTTTTTTGTATTCTCTTTATGCACTGCCGAGTTTAGAAGAAAAAATATACGCTGAAAAAATACCTACCTTAGAGACATATTTGAAAATAAGAATAATCAAAAATAAAATTAAAAAATAGGCCAAAACATAAAAATAAATAACTAAGCCAACAATACAATGTCACTTGCGTATCTTCTATATAAATAAAAGGATGAAAAAATTTGTCTATCTGTCCTATTGTTTGAAACTTCTGCGAGTGGGGCCAAACTTTTTCTATATAGATATACGTTTCTGGAATCAGAATGATGCCAGGATTGAAAACATTTATACTTCAACTTCAACTATGCTTGAACATCCAGCATTAGGATTGCAGTCAGGATGTGGATGGAACCGTTAAACATTCAAATTTTAAAATAACTGAAAAAATTTAGTGACTTTAAAAGTTTTTTAATTTATATTGGGTTTAAAGTAACACGGAAACTTTGTAAATTTATTTATTTTTTAATTCAGTTTAGAATATCTTCAATACTTTGTGAATTAAAGAAATCAAATTTATTTCTTCACAATGCCAAAAATTCAGAATTAATGCCAGAGCTTTCGTGACGTGAGGTTTTGATGTTCACCAGAGTTTGTGATTTAAAGAACTCAACAAAATTGATGTTGCACGAAATTTTCTGATTTGAAGATCTCAATTTTCGGCGTGAATTGGAATTTCGACCTAAATCCTTTTTTTTTTTTTTGAAGGAACTGGATTTATAACCCGAATCAGAGTTAAAATTAAATTTTGAAGTTACATGAAGTGAAATGAGGAATTCAAAGGTATTTCTTCAAAATAAGCATTGCTGTTTTCGAAGTTGGATCCAAATCCCTTTTACTTTTGTACAACAGCTTAAAATGAATGAAGTTCGCCTTTTAAGCTAGTATATAACAAATGCTGTTAGGGTCTCTTAAGTTTAAGATTGTTTATTCAATCATGGTTCTCCATAACCTCCTATGTATAGCAAAGTGAGTCCCTTTACAAGACTTCCTATCTCACAATCCTTCACTCATTCACGCAAGCAGGTAAACTAGTCAGCCTAAAACGTTCCTCTGTAGTTCTAGCTTAGTTATGTATGTCATATTTTCGAAGCCGCTTTTCTTCATGTGCTTAAGGTATTTAAATTGTCATTTTCTTATTCTAAGTATAATAAACCTTGTATTGTGAAGAAAAGGAAAGAGAAAGAGAGAAAATTAAAAAAAATAAGAAAAAAAAACATTAAAAAAAAACGTGGCAACAATGTTCCTCCCCAGACAGGTGAGTTCTTATTTCTAAATGGCTAGCCGATGGCCAATTAGACGGGAAGCAGACTTGGTCTACCCCTGCGTCGTCTTTGGGGCACACACTCAGGGCAGTACCACTTCTGTCTTTTAGGCGGCTCCTTATCAATGCCAACTCATAGAAAATGGAACCATTCATCACAAGAATCACACCCAATCATGTCCAGATTTCCCTGAGGAGAGTTGTACACAGGACACAACCAGACATGCTCCTCATCGATGGCAGCAGAACATGATGGATCCTCATCCCTCCCTGCAATCGAAGCACTCCCAGGGGGTGACACAGGACTACTAGTCAAGGAAAGTTCCAATGGGGAGAGGTGTTTCAAAGAGCGTACCTCTTCAAGACCGCCCCCCTTTCGGACACGAGCTGACCTGACCACACCATCATCACCGTAATTGTTCCCAAGACCCAAATGGTCGTGGTTTCAGAGGACTCTTAATCAGGACCACATCATCTTTCAGAAGCCAGTTCTCTTTCCGCAACCGTGTTCGTCCTGGGACCCTTCTTCCCAGCTCCAGAAGGTATTCCTTGTACCAGGACTCATGGAACCTTAATAAATACTGGTTCCTGAGGTCCATTGCTTCCACGAGCCTTTTTCTACTGGCTGGTACTGCAGAAGCGATGTCATTTCTGTTAAATCGCAACAAACCCCCGGCCTCTCGTTGGGCCTAAGTAACATGTTGGGTGTGATAGCCGCAGCATTGTTATCAGCAGACACCTGATAGGTCAGAGGTCGGTTGTTAACTGATCTGTGGATATCAGAGACCACTGTCAGAAGGGTAAAATAACCCAGTTTACCTCTGCCAAGAATCTTAAAAAGGCAATCCTTCACCGTTTTAATGCAACGCCCCCATGTTCCCCCATACCAAGGTGAAAACAGAGGGATGGTTTTTAATTTTAACTCGCAGGAACCATACTTGCTTTTATACTCCTGGAAGACAGAAGGCGACTAAAAAGTCTTCCGCTTCCCAGCAAGGTCTTAGCATTGTCACTACAGATTACTTCCGGAACTCCATTTTGGTTGGTGAAGCGAACCAGGACTTGAAAAAAAGATAGCACACTCATGTCTGGAACCAACTCAGTATGTATTGCTCTGATATTCAAGCACATGAACAAGAGCTAGTACATCTTCTTATCCTGCTTACCATCATTCACCCAGAAATGGCCAGTGAAATCGACGCCTGTATGCTGGTAAGGGAACTCAAATTCGACTCGATGAGTTGGTAAGTTAGCCGCGGTACACGGCAGTACTGGTCTCAAATTGTATCGTTTGCATCTGGCACATGACCTCAGATCACCTTTGACGGCCTATCTTCCTCGACTCAGCCAAAGTAGATCCAGTTCCAAGATGACAACACTTTACATGACAATCCAAAATAATAAGTCTGGTCACAAGGTGGTGTTTCCCTATCAGAATAGTGTTCTTGATTTCATAGGTAAAATATGAAGATCGGTCGATTCTTCCTCTTGATCTGATTAACCCATCCGAGTCCAAAAAAAAATCCAGGGCACGAACTCTTACGGGTTCAGATCTTCCTGCCGGTTTCATTAAATACTCAACCTCTAGAAGGGAATTCATGTCCTTGGAGAACTCTCATCAATGGCCGCCTTAGATCTGTAGTCCCATTCCCATCCTAGCCGAATGGCTATGAACTTGAACACCAGTGAGGTAACTCTCAGTAACCCAGAAAATGTTGAGAACCTGTGAAAGGGTATGACGGAGAGGTATTCTTGGTCAAGAACCATAGAACAGTTCACTGAAGTACGGGCCATCTGCTGGCACGTCTGGCTTAAACAAGGCAAATCCTGTGTCGGCCACTGGATGATCCCCTCACACAACCAGGAAGGACCAGAACACCAAAACTGGAAGTTGAGACAAGAGCCGAGACAACACTACTTGGGCATCAGTAGCCACACATAAGTTACTTGGAACAAACCCTTCACAGTTGTCCAGGATTGTTGCCAGGCACTTGAAAGCGAGGTAAACAGCCATTAACTCCAAAACAGGCAGAGTTGTGCCTTTCATCGGAGCGACCTTAGCCTTAGTAAACACCAAGGACGATCGATGATTTTGCACAATGTAAGGGGAAAATCCATATGCCTCCGTTGAAGCGTCGCAAAAGAGGTACATATCTCCAGGCTGTCTCGCATCGAGAACCTTTCGATAAAAATGAAAGTCACTCAGTCCAGACAGGTCCCCAGCAAGCTCCCTCCAATCACTCAAAACCGCAGTAGGGAGAGGATCATCCCAACCCAAACCATTCTTCCAGACAGACCTAATAAGTATTCGGCTGCGAACCGTAACTGGGAGACAAAGAGATAAGGGGTCAAAAATTTTTGGCCGACTCAGAAAGCACTCCCCTCTTTGTTGACGCATCGGGATCGCACTTGACGCGGCCCACGTGCATCTCTTCTGAAAGAGGGTTGTATCGGTAATCCAGTACCTTCTCCCATTCTTCATCATATGCACTCAGTGTACCATCTTCTTTCATCCTGGTTCGGAGAGCCTCATAGTTGGAGTTGTAGGACTGAATAACAAAGCCGCCCTCCTGCAAACGTTCCTGTGCCAGGGAGTACAATTTCGCCAGCTTCACTGGGTCTGCTTCCGATGTTACAAGGTTGTCCACATAAAATCTGTCCTCAATCATATTGCGGCAAGCGTCTAATGGGTATTTTGCTGCATGTAGTTTCAAAATACACCCCAGTACAAATGGGCTTGAGGTGAACCCGAATATCAAGGTGGTATATCGAAAACAGCAAAGACGATTCTCATCCTTAAGGAAGAAACAAAACCGGTTTTTGCCAGCCTCCAACTTGAGATGATTCATCAAGAATGCCTTCCGAATGTCTGCTAGCAGGGCGTAATTGTTAGTTCTGAAAGACAATAATAATTTCAACATATCTCCAGTTAGATTGACTCTAGAGTAAGCTGCCTCGTTCAGGGACAATTCACCGCCAGTCTTCAGACTGCAATTGAACACAGGTATGATTTTGGTAGTGGCTGTTGGGTCAGACCTGAAAACCGGTCGATGTGGAATCCACACATATTTATCAAATTTGTGTTGGGGAACAAAAATCTCTTCAATTATTCCATCCTGTTCTTGCTGACGGAAAACCTCTAAGTATTCAAGATAAATATACTTTTTAGTCAGGTTTGAAGCCACCCGGTCCAAGATGCGCAAAGAAACGGCGAGATTGGATGGGACCCGGGCTAACTTATCAGAATGCCAGGGGAGCTCCACGTAATACTTTCCATCCTTGAGCTCCACAGTATCCTTAAAACGTTTCATCTGTTCTTTATCGTAATCAGAGAAGGTATCCTCGTCAGATATTCCCAGGGACTCCATGCTAATCATCTGTTCCAATCCTCTTTGTACTGCACTGTCAGGAAAAAAAGTCCGCCAAGCGGTCAATGTAGGTTTGTTGGTTTTAAAGAACGAAGCACAAATGTCAGGAATTCACTTCGGGGGTATCCTCCATTACAGTATTAAAGAAGAGGTGGGCCACTTCATAAGGGATCTTGTCTCCTGACAAAAAGGAGTCCACAGCTCCAAAAGGAACCAGACCTGACGGAACAGAAAAGGCCCAACCCCTCAGACAGGGGACCGACTTCAATGTAATCAATCGATGAATAAGGTCCAATCCAATAATGCCCTTGATAAGCACAAGGTCTGACCCAGCCTCAAATTTGCCAGCCAAACTATAGTTAGCCTCCCTAAAGGCACCCAACAGGGTCTCCAAGTGAGCCAAGTCGTACAACAAGTCCATCGCATCTGACCAAAACCGAGGAAGCCAAAGTCTCACCAGAACCACGGTCAACCCTCAGAACTACCTCCGTGAAATTCCGGTCACACTCACCAAGGAGGGTGAAAAGTCTAAGCCGACAACTGACTCCAACAGTTTCAACTGAACCCAAGTCCCTTAGTACATCAGCAGACAAGTACGACCTCCCACTACCAGTGTCCAAAAGGCAATTAACTGACACCGTTTTTTCTCCATTGAAAAAAGTGACCAATAAGATGGGGGGCAAGCTACGGGAATAACCAACAGAAGTCAGGTTGTTGGAATCCACATGAAAGGAAGAAGTAACAGTGGCCCTCCGTGCGGTTTTTCGAGAAGAACCCTGGCCAGTGGTGAATGTAGAAGCAGCAGACGCGCCTCCCTTAACCCGTAATCGTTTGACTATCTCACTTGTAAGTTCCAATATGGCAGACAATGATAGTATTCGTTTACCTATTAGTCCTATCATTTCCCCTTTCAATTCTTTGGGAAATTTTTGGAAGAGAATCTTGGCCATTAGGCGAGCTCCACCAGAATCGTCCGCCGAAAAGTCGCAAGAAAAGGAGTTCCCCAGCTCCTCCAAGAGAGAGGAAGTCCTGAAGATGAATTCACCCAGATCGTAATAGCAGATGTCCCTTTGAGTCTAGAATTTCCTGAAATATCTGGTCGATTATCTCATCAATGTCCAAATACTCCCTCTTTAACACCGAAAGAGCACGCCGATAGCTGGCATCCGTGCAACTCAAATGGTTAATCAGTCTTAAAGCTCTGTCGGAGAGGGAGCATTTCAGAAAGTTTAATCTTTCAGAATCATTGACCATGCCAACCACACAGTTATCGAATCTCGTCAAAAAATTCCGAAAACTCATGTGGTCGTCAGCCATCTCAAGTCCACTAAAGGTGGGCCTTGTTATTTGTATTTGCGGAGGTTTGACAACAAAGGAAGCCGAATTTCTTCCCGGTGTTGACGGAACCCCAAAGGACTGGGAAATAGGATCCAAGCAGGAACTGGGAGTAAATGAACCATCCAGATCGCCCAGTTCCCGGTGGTACTCCATTAGTCGAGGCGCCCATTCAGCTTCGGTCTCAAGCAAGTCTGTCTCGGGGAAGGAGCCCAGCTCTAATTTTGTGATACAAGTCTCTATTTCGAAGATGTATTGCAAAATATCCTTTCGGAAGACAGAGAAAACATGACACAACTTCAGTCGTTCCTCGACTTTGATTTTAAGAACAGTCAACCTATGAAGGAGTTGTTCTTTAGTAACATCCATTTTATTTTTAAGAAAAAAAATGTCGGTAACAAAAAAAAGCAAATTTCTGTAGAAGTTCCTTTTGCAATATGTCGAAAAAAAAAAACCTTCGACGCAGTAAAAGTGAAGAAAACCCAGAAGAGAGCAGCGACAGCCTGGTAAGGGTTGCAAAAGGAGTCCTCCTCTTGCGACCCGCTCCAACTAGGTCTAGTATCAGAGAAGAAAAAGAAGTAATAATCCTTCAGCACGACAATTAACCAGTCACGAGTCGGCTGATACAGAAGATAGGTCTCGTGAGAGTACGGAGGACGATTTTTTTAAGGAGGCTAACCGCTTCCCACAATCCTCCTCCTACCAAGACCAACTGATATTTTGGTCTTGTGTTGTGTAATGAAAAAACGGCTCGGAATGAGTGCTGAGTTCAAACTCCAACCGGGTAATTTTACATTTATTTATATGCAAATATCCTTGTGAAGGGTGTTTATTCATCTCTTCTTCTGAAGTTATAGGTTAATAGCATGAAAGACTGGATCGTATAACCTTGGTTGGCAACCCGTCTACCGCAGAAGAGATAAACGGAGGCCGACTGTGGTTAAATGTTCTGCCTAGTCAGTCATGAATCTTAAGAGACATGATCGCCTAAGCCTATGGTATTTAACTGACTGGCAGTGAGGTTATCCCAAGGCAGATGGAGACCCTAATAACTACATTACTTAATTCGACCAGTTTTAGACTTCATGTATCCGCTATGCTGCGAGCATTGTAACGAATCGATTTCATTCCCTCCGTAAGTAGCACTCGAGCAGCTACTTCCCCTGAACCACTACGCTGTGCGATCAACTCCCAGGCAAATGTTTCCCTGATCAGTGCAATGTATACCTGTTCACGTCTAAGGTTAAACGTTATCATCCGCACATATCCGTTAAAATATGCCTCTTAAACTGTAACTCGAGTGGCTACCGAGTCTTGTACAGGGAGAAACCCACCGTAAAAAAAAAGCAGGTACGCCTGTGACAATGTGTTGTTAGCTGATATGGAGAGAGGATGTGCAAATGACACAGTGTTGACAGTATACATGGAAAGAACACTAGAAAAACTGCTGCAGAAGTTAGTGAAGGAAAGCGAGAAGAAAGGACTAAGCATCAACTAAATCAAGAAGACAAAAATGCATGGTTATTAGTAAAAGGATTATCTTATATCAAAATCAAACAAGTGAAACAATTTAAATAACTAGGAATTGTTCTAACAGAGGAGGAAAACTATCACACAGAAATCCGAAGATGTATTGCAATGGCCAAAGATGCATTCTGTTATATACCGTACCTATGAACACTAATTGGTCCCACTCGTTAATAAATACGTTGGACACTATTGTAAGTGGAGGCAATATGCTGCCTAAGCTGGTAGCGTGAGCTGTGAACATGGAAAGCTCTTCCCGTGTGGAACTTTCTGCCTTCGGAAAGAGAGGAACCCAACCGAATGGCAGACTCTCGTGTGGGGAGGTAGACAGATACCTGATCCCCCGTATGCGAGGTCTACGGGCAATTTTTGCCCGGGTCTACGAACTCGTATTTCCCCTACATTAAATTTTGCCTTGTGTTACATCCTACCTCGTGGGGAGGCAGGTAAATATCGTATATGCTTTCTAAGAAGTCCACCATTAGCGGTGGTTTACCTACATCACGACGCTGGCGGGTATTATATATATTTTTTTTATGTCATAAAGATTAACATTTTATTTCCAACTTCCGTTTTGGTTATTGCTCATTCATTAACCTTCCCTAGATTACATCACATTCCAAATTCTAAGGAGGATAATAAGAGATAGAAAAACTTCGTTAGAAACACAGGAAAGATTACTGTTGCATGATATCTATCCTCCTATATGGCAGCAAATGCTGGACAATCTGCTCATATACGAAGAAGAGATTTGAAGTAACAGAAGTTTGGGTCTACAAAAGGATACCGAGGATGACATGGACGGAATATGTAAACAACGAATTAGTTTTAGAGAAAACAGTATACAAAAGAAATGTATAATTATCATTTGGAAGAGACAGTTGAATTTCTAGGGCACATTATGAGTAAAGAAAGCTTGGAGAATCTGATACTCACAGGACAGATTGAAGGTAAGAGGAAGAAATGAATACAAGGTATAACATACTTAGTGAGCTTGAGTAAATGGATGGCGGAACAGGCTTTAGGAAAGCTAACGACAAAATTTATTAAGAGCTAAAAGGGACAGAAAGTTGTAGAGAGCCTGTCCTGACGGGTCACACAATATAAAGACGAGGTGATTTCAGCCCTGACTGCTTGCTGCCTACAATTCACTATATCCAAAAACCTCAGCTATAGCTACAGTACAAGATGCCATCGGAGCAGGGTGATGTTTAACTAGCTCGTCTCGTCGACTATTTTTACTGAACTGTGAAGCTTTCAATAAGTACTACCATGTTATGCCCTTGTGTTAAACCATGCTAAACTTAGTAAATAACTATTTCAAACACGGTATGTATTTGGATTTCGTGTAACATTAAACTGGCTATCGTCTACAGATATCATTCGTAATTTGTTTTGTATTCAAAGATTCACACATTTGGAATTTATTTTTGGTATAAGCTTACAATTCTCCTTGTCACTTTCTGATACCTACCAGATGTTCTATTCACTCTAAGATTATTTAAATCACCGTGAAATTTCCAGGAAGGATTATTGCTTATACTCCGCATAATCCTATTTACAAAACTACTTTCGTAATATCACCGTCGTTCGGACAACTTAGAACTGAGAGGTTTCTTAAATAAGCTTTTCTTCGAGGTAATTAATGATCGAAAATGTCTCATAGAAAAACGGTATCCGCTGGTTCCATCGTCTGGTCAGCGCTGAATTTCCATTTACCAAAGAGGATATTTAACGAACTGTACACTTCTTTTTTTTTCTTTCGGTCTATTTTCAAATCGAATCATTCTCCATTTTGGTGTTTGCTCTTAAGATGTAACGTTTTCGCTGCAGGCCAGATTTCATTAGCAGATATCTTCGCGTTGACTACTGACTTTAATCAGCTTGACCACACCAACGGAGTTAAGATGGTTATGAACAGTAGCAAGAATTATTATAAAAACCAGAAAACTCCGTGTGCTTTAGGATGCTTTTCTGACAAACGTAAGGAAAAAAATATATATGGAGATTACCTAAACCGTTTTTCCATTTCTTTTTTTTTTTTTTTTTTTTGGCTCAAGACACAAAAAATGCGCGAAAGAAGATTTTGTGAAACAATTATACACATCTATCTATCTATCAATCTATCTATCATCTTGATTGATCAGATACTGAATGCGATACACCTTCTGTCTTGTGTCACATCTATCTATCTATCTATCTATCTATCTATCTATCATCTTGATTGATCAGATACTGAATGCGATACACCTTCTGTCTTGTGCCACATCTCTCTATCTATCTATCTATCTATCTATTTATCTATATATCTATCTATCTATCTATCTATCTATCTATCTATCTATCTATCTATCTATCTATCTATCATCTTGATTGATCAGTTACTGAATGCGACACACCTTCTGTCTTGTGCCACATCTATCTATCTATCTATCTATCTATCTATCTATCTATCTATCTATCTATCATCTTGATTGATCAGATACTGAATGCGAAACACCTGTCTTGTGCCACATCTATCTATCTATCTATCTATCTATATGTATGTATGTAGGTATGTATTATTTTCAGCTGGTTCATTTACGTGTATATACTTCCACAATAAAACATTTTTTAGTCTTTTATTCAAAAAAACGAAACGGCTCATATGGCTTTCAGTCACTACCCTATTTACATAGACGTAACATATGTTTTAAACACACAAACACTTGCACGCGCACACACACACACATACACACACACACACGCACGCACGCACGCACGCGCGCACGTACACACGCACACAGACACACACACGCACAAAATGGGCCCAGTGGATAAAAGCGTTAGCTGATTGATTCAAAAAGAGACATGACTCAAATAGTTGTGAGATCAATCCCTGGCCTCAGTGGAGAAAGCAAAAAGCCTGGAATATTATCAAGGCAAATTAACTAAAACTGAGATATCCAAAGGCTTGTGGCGTGGAATTAGAACATTCTCCCCACAAGGGTTCAGTTCGAAATTCAAACAAATATCACCTGAAGATGGACGGAGCGTAAAACGCCGGAAACGTTGTGAATTCGATTGTAGTTTGCCATTGGGAAAGGTATCAATTCTCTATGGGTAAATAGCAGGACAGACCGGGTTCTATAGCCTTGGCTGCGAACTGGTCTACCGCAGAAAGAAATGACAAAAAAAAATCTACCTCATCAATCATGTATCTTTCGATACATGATTGCCTAAGCATGTATCACGCATGGAATAAAACCGACTGACTATAAGGAAACATTTGTCATTCCTTAACTGATTAACATCCAGTACTGATTTCGATCGAAATTTATAAAATTTCTCACTTGAAGCAATTTATCTAGTAAACAGTTTTTACAAGATGAGTAGCTGCTATTGTACTTTCCATTATTGATGGGAAAGGATTCCTTCCTAACCTTTTATTTGAAGTGATGAAGAATTTCAACATTTTGATCATGTCATTATTTTCTCTTCGAGTTACATGCGCTATCCATTTTAGTTGTTACTGATGTTGGTAGTCTCAAGTGATGTCCTGTTTGTTATTTATTGCATTTATGTCTTTGATTATGTAGCATTTTAACGAGGAATATGACTGTTGCAAAACCCCATGCTTTACTCGATTAAATCTGTCAAGCAAAATAGAAGAGAATAGGAAAAGCAAAATTGCAATCAAATAAAATTAATGGAGCACAAAATGAGGAAATAATGCTTAGAGATATTAACACTCATTGGACATATGTGAAAAGTCTTGAACATAAAAGTCCCTAAGGATATATCGCTCAATGGATAAAACCCTTGGTTGAAGGCTTGACTTGAACCAAAAAGTTGTGAGTGGCGAATGGTTACTAAAAGGGATTGTAACTGAAACTGACAAATCCAGAAAAGGTATGGCACGGGGAACTAGAGCAAACTACTCCGGTGCACAAAATAAAGGATTCGGTTCAAAATTCTAGTGTATATCAACTGAAGATGACCGGAGATTTTCATAAATATGACAATAAAGACGAAGAAGACAGTCCGAACAATGTAAATAATGTAAATAGTTACAATACTTCATCCGAAAAATATAGACAGATCTTGAATGTGAATATGGCAATAAAGATGAAGAAAACAGTCCGAACATTGTAAATAGTTTCAATACGCTGTGTCAGTAATATAAACAATATTCTTAGAAAAGTTTTCTTCTTTTTGACAATCAGACTAGAGTGCCCGTAAAAGATCTAAAACGGACACACTTCTAAAAACGGCGCATTACCAGAGATCTCTTCACGGTTTGACTGGGACTTTTTCAGCATAGTCTCCTAATGTTCAAAATGGTAAACATAGAATTATGAATATTGACTAATATTTTTCTTCATCCTTTTTTTCCTTCTTCCTTTAATTCCCACATCGTAAATCTACGATCGTTAGATAGCAACATAATTTACGAAGCAGCCTCCGGTGAGACTTGGAATCGCATCCATTATCCTATTTTTTTTTAAATCGATGAATGTCAGCGTTAACGAATGAGGTTGTCTTGAAAATTTCTGGGTGCGAACAATAGGGAATTAAAAAACATTGATAATTCGATAGCTGGTCGAAGAAGCGAGAAATGTGGAGTTAGCCTCAATTAAATTTTGGGTTAGCCGATTCGGCAATCAGAGTTCGAAATCCAGTCGAGTTTTTTTTATATTAACTTTCAAACAATTGCATTTGGGAAACGTATGCATCTCTGAATTACTAGGTATGGGTTAACCTGTGGTTCCCAACTACCGAGCGGCAGAACATTTGCTACCTGGCTGGGGACCATTTAGTAACAGGCCGTGGACCACTTAGTACCTCGCTGTGGACAATTTGGTAACGGACCGTGCATAACTTGGTACATGGCTGTGGACCATTTGGTAACAGACCGTGGTAGATTTGGTAACGGGCTGTGGACTATTTGGTAACGGACCGTGGACCATTTGGTAACGGGCTGTGGGGCTTTTGATAACGGACCGTGGACTACTTGGTAATGGGCTATGGACCATTTGGAACCTGGCTTTAGACCATTTGCTAACGGACCGTGGACCATTGAGTAACGGGTTGTGGATCATTTGATAGCGGGCCGTGGACCATTTCGTAACGGGCTGTGGACCATTTGGAACCTGGCTGTAGACCATTTGGTAACGGACCGTGGACCATTGGGTAACGGGCTGTGGACCATTTAGTACCGGTCTGTGGCCAATTTAGTATCGCAATGTTAACCATAAAACATAGAGTAAAATATTTTATCCCATTTTATTGAATTATGTGCTTGGTCGTTTGAGTGATCGAACAAACTCACCAACCTTATCGACCCGTGTAAACATTTTCTTGCAGTGATGAGTACTTGTCTTGAGGCGGCAATCCGTCAAGGAGACGAAAAAAAAAATGAATAAAATATCAGCCTGAAGATAATCTTGCCTTAGACCAGTGGTCGGCAACCTTTTGATAACTATGTGCCGACTTAGGGTTTTGAATCAATCAGCGTGCCAACAGCATACGTATTTTTATGCAATAGGTGATCTACAATATATTTTATGTATTAATATATAGTATATATACTTTAGTATATATTAAAATTGAAACACTAAATATCTTCTTTGCGTTGTAGTAGTTATTGGTTCTGGACTTCCTGATGTCATTTTCGGTTTCGTGTCATTGTAAATCGCTCGGTGGCCACATATGGTACGCGTTCGTAGGTTTCTGACCTTTGCCCTAGACAACACCTTCTGCAATACAACTGATGACCAGAAGAAATGAATGAAGTGCCACTAATAACAATAATGAGGAGGAAGAGAGTCTGATTAAAAATGAGAAGGAAATTCATTATTTAATGTTACTATTGTTGCTGCTATCCAAACGTTCGACTATCGTAGCATGCCGCCTTCATCAGGCTAATTTGGATCCGGGCAACCTAATTTCAAACTGAACTCTTTATTTAATCTACCGGAGTAGATTGTTCTTTTCCAACTGTCTAGCGATATCTCGCCCATATCTTTATTTCGTAAAGCTCAGCTATTATTCGCCACGTCTCCAAATACACACTGCTTCCTCCAAGGATTGAACTCACAACACTTCAATCAGCGCGCGTGCTGATCAGTACTTTGCTTGTTATGCTGGGCCCGCTATCATAGTAGTTTCTTTTTTTATTACAACTGCTATGGAAGGTGTCGTGTTATTCGAATTTGTTTCGTCTGGGCCCCATCTGACCTGGCATCTCGTCTAGAGTCACTCTCTCACAGACGGGCCGTCGGCTCCCTCTGTCTTTTTTTTACAAATACTCTCATGGTAACTGATGGTTTCTGCAGACCTGACATGGAACGAAAACATTGAATCAAATCTTTGTCCACCGCAAGGATAGTGGGCATCCTGCGCCGTGCCAGGAAATTGTTCTCGCCGGGGTCAATCCTTCAAATCTACAAATGAACTATTCACCCTTGCATGGAATATTGCTGGCTCCTCTTCTGCTTGTCTCAAGGTCTTTGATAAAATCAAAAGGCGGATATGCAATGTATTTTGTCCTGATCTGGCATCTCGTCCGCAGCCGCTATCTCACAGACATGTCGTCGCCTCCCTCTATCTTTTTACAAATACTTTCATAGTAACTGCTCCGATAAGCTGCTTTCGCTAGTTCCCAGACTTCATGAATTTACGCATTCATCTAGGCTGGCATCTCGCTCTCACCCTTTCACTGTCGAAACTATTAAATGTAGCCGTCTCTTCTACTCCAATAGCTTCATGCCTCGCACTTCTCGCCTGTGGAACTTTCTCCCTTTTTGCTGTTTCCCTGATAGCTATAATCTCTAACTATTCAAATGTAATGTCAATCGACGTCTCCAGATGTCTTGATCTATCCCCTATCCTTCCAATCATCCTTTCCTCTATCACTCCTCTTTGCTCTCGCTCCAACTGTCTGTAACCCCTTACGTTCTAGTGGCTTGGGGTGAAACGCTTACAAAAATATATATATCTTATTTATTTCTATGTTAGACCTGAAAGGAGGTAGTCATAGCCTAGCAATGCGCTGATTGTTTTGAGGAAATTCAGCGTAGTATTTATGAAGAATTAACAGATTCAATTTAAAGCTGATATTTTTATTACTAAAGACGTTAATGTGGGTACACTTATTTGAAATAGACGCCACATTGTGCATAACATCTATCGGCCGGATCATCCGAGAAATGTTAATAAAGAAAACGTGCTCACCGTCAGGAATCGAACTTGCGTCCCTCTATATAGGAGAAACCACCGTTTGACCCGGTGGGCTTTACAGATCGTCGATAGAAAGTGTAAGAGTAAAGTAAGGGACTATTTTATCTTTTAAGAAAATCACACGCTCCTCACTAATATAATTTATCGAAAGCCCAAATCCGCATAGATTAGAACCTGAAACGTAAAAAAGGGAAAAGTTCAGTGGATTTAGGTTTAATCTAATATTATTCTTATTTTAACTATTATCATTTTTATTGTTATTATTAACAAAATGATTGACGTAACTCTTCCAATGTAAAAAAAAAGATAAAAATTATAAAAAAAAGTTTTTGACAATGTTAAATGAGATTTCGACAATGTGCCTTTTTTCTTCAAGTAATATTTAAACATTTTTTTAAAAAGATTTAATCCCCCCCTTCTTTTTTTCTTTCGTTTTCTCAGTTAGCTATTAGTAGGAGATAACTATCGTGCGAACTAACGAAGGTAGCAGGGCAAGTAAAATAATAATAATAATAATAATAATAATAATAATAATAATAATAATAATAATAATAATAATAATAGGACCTGTTACAATTCTATGGGACTACACAATTCACACTGACAGAACAATCAAGGCCAACCGACCAGATATTGTTATTAAAGACCACAAACAAAAACGGTGCCTCCTTATTGATATGGCAGTCCCTGCTGACTGCAATGTATCTTTGAAGATATTCAAAAAGCTGTCAAAATACAAGGACCTTGAAATAGAGGTCTCGAAAATGTGGCATATGGGAACATCAACAATCCCTGTTGTAGTTGGAGCCCTAGGACTGGTTGGAAAAGATTGCAGTAGACTAATTGCAGGGATTCCTGGAAGCCCATGCCTCAAGGAGATACAAAAAATTGTTCTGACAAGTACAGCCCACACTTTACGAAGGGCTTTATCTATGTAATTATTTTATTTTATTTTTTTATTTTTTTATTTTATTTTATTTTTTTTTTGTCAGTGAAAAGTGTCATGATGCCATTTCTAACCTTAGGTCCCTGGGTGGGACCCGGAAAGAAATGTGTAAACGCCAGAAAGCAAAGATAATAATAATAAACGAAATGACTCGCCTAAGCTTCAAATACATTTCAACACTTAGAAGATCGAGATTTAAGAAAAGAAAAAAAAACAGTGTTTGCCAATGTTAAACATTATTACGACAGTATGTCTGTCTTCTTCAAGTTATATAAAAATAGCTCAAATATAAAAATACATACATCTACAAAAAATATATAAGTCTTTGTACAAACATTGCGTGTTTTGCAATGACAAAACGTCTGTAATGAAAATTATTGCGTCAAAATAAATGTAACTATTATTATTACTATTATTATTATATTTCTTTTGACTTCTGGTGTTTACTTATTTCTTTCCGGGTCCCGCCCAGAGACCTAAGGTCAGACACGGTATCATGGCATTTTCCAATGAGCAATTAAAAAAAAAAAAAAGAAAAAAATCTATTTTGCAAAGATAAAGCCCTTCTTATGGTGTGGTCTGTACTGACGAGAAGAATTTCTTGTATTTCTTTACGGCATGGACTTCCAGGAATCCCTACAATGTCAATTATAATATTTTCCAATCAATCCGAGGGCTCCAACTACAACAGGTATTGTTGATGTTCCCATGTGCTACAGTTTTGAGATGTAGATTTCAAGGGCCTTGTATTTTAATAGCTTTTTGAAGATATTCAAAGATACATTGCAGTCTGTAGAGACAGCCATATCAATAAGGAGACAATTATTTTGTTTGTATTTTCTAATAACGATGTCTGGGCGGTTAGCTTTGATTGTTCTGTCTGTGTATATTGTGTAGTCCCATAAAATTATTACAGGCCCTATCTAGGTAACAGGGTTCGGTTGGTGTCCTTAACAATTTCTTTCAGCTTTTTTTTTTCCGTAGAAATTGCAGATTTTCCAGTGTAGATATTCGCCCAAGTTGTCATATTGTGTTTTATATTCAGTGGATGCCAATGCCTCGCAACCGAACACAAGATGTTCAATTGTGCCTTCATGTTTATCAGAGAATCTGCATTTTGAAGTAACATAAGTTTTCAGTTTCTGTCTATATTTCTGAGATAACGTATTATCTACACTATTTGCTATTGTTCTCATCTTTGCCGCCATATTTATTACAAAGTTTCGGCCGTTGTACGATCCGGCCTTCTTCAGGTGGTTGGAATGTCAAACTGAACCCTTTATTTCGCTCACTGGACTAGACTGCTCTAGTCCAACTTGCCATGTTTAATAGATGTCGGTTATCAGTTATCTTCTGTTAATTTCACTATGGAAGTATACATGAAACAGTGGATAAAGTCATTGGTTACATTCCAGATCCAAAGAGTATGAGTTCAATACCTGGTTAAGGTGGTTGAGAACTTGGAGGATGGAATTAACAGGCGATAACTGATAACTGACATCCATTAAACATGGCAGGTGAAACTAGAATAGTCTAACACAGTGAGCGAAATAACGAGTTCAGTTCGACATTCCGAGCACCTGAAGAAAGCCGGAACGTACAACGGCCGAAACTTTGTAATAAATATGGCGACGAAGATGAGGACAATAGTCAGAATACTGTAAATGGTATACAAGTTTTCAGTATGTCTGTTTGATAATTTCTAGCTAACGAACATTGGTCCGGTACAGAAAGGATAAAACAGCCGGTTACAGCTATTATTATTATTATTATTATTATTATTATTATTATTATTATTATTATTAATATTATTATTATTATTAATATTATTATTATTATTATTATTTATAATAATGTTTACCGTCATAAAAAAGTAGCATTGTTCATGTTTCTGAAGATTGAAAAAAATATAATCCTTCATTCTACTAAATAGTTATAATCGGTATTGAGATATGCAAATCTATCGTAGAATTTCAAAATGAGAAATTACTAAAATATAAGAACTTCAAATAACTCTGTGTTTAGATCAAATAAGAAAAAAAAATCAATGTAGGGGAGAAGAAAAGCTTACATCGGATGTGCTGCTCCAGGAAGTTCCTAACAATGCCTGACGCTACAACATCAAATGATTAAACTAAAAACGCGCGTCAAGTTCTTAAACAAGGTTCTAAATATCAAGACATTCATATAGATATCATACATAAGCATGGAACCCACATATGGTCGGGAATTGTCAACTGTCACCAATAACTTTGTCAGATCAATCACTAAAAAATGGCTTCGAGCGAATGACATTTATAGTGTCTCAGAGAAGATAATCCTGATTCAAAGCACGCTAAATAGCACTACATAATTTCGAAGAACTCTACTAAATAACAGAAGCTACCTCTTAAAGGACGTTTAACAGCAACGCCTAAAATGTATATCACATGTAATACAAAGAGAAAATAATATTATAATAAAGATTATTACATTCTCCATCACTTCCAATAAAAGGTCATTACTGGAAAACAGTTCATTATTCACATTATTCGGATTATTGTCCTCATCTTCGACGCCATATTTATTACAACGTTTCGGCCGTTGTAAACTCCGGCCTTCTTCAGGTGGTTGGGATGTCGAACTGAACCCTTTATTTCGCTCACTGGGGTAGACTATTCTAGTTCCGAGTGCCATGATAATGAATGTCAGTCATCAGTTATCTCCTGTTAATTTCCCTCTAAAAGTTCTCCACCGCCTTAACCGGGTATTGAACTCACACTCTTTGGGTCCTGTAACTAGATCTAACTGACGCCTTTATCCACTGTACCGTGTATCCTTCAGGATTGATAACTAACATCCATTAAACATAGCAGAACTAGAACAGTCTACCTCTGTGAGCGAAATAAAGGGTTCAGTTCGACATTCCAACCAACGGAGCGTACAACGACCGAAACATTGTAATAAATATGGCGTCAAAGATGAGGACAATAGTCCGAATAACGTAAATAATGTACATAATACCTCATCTCAGAAATATAAACAGATACTGAAAAGCAGGTGTTATTATTAGTAGTATTATAATTGGTGATGATGATAATGATTGTCATTGCGGCAAAAAGCTTTCACAACATTTTTCAAGATGTATTAACTGATTAAAATATCAAACGATTCAGCAAAGATGGCTGGGAAACTTTGATACTCACAAGACAGATTGAAGGCAACAGGGACGGAGGAAAACAAAGCATAACTTGCAAGGAAATCTTGTGTAAATGGCTGGCTGTACAGAGATAAGAAAGAGAGAACATTTATTAAGAGCTGCAAGCGACATGAAATTATGGAGAGCCATGTTCGCCAATGGCCTGAAGAAAAATAATAATATATTTGTTTTTAAATAATAACGAAAGAAATCGAATCATGCACTTAATATGGTTCGAAAATTCTAGGTTCATATGGTTTTCATGAATGAATCTCCAACACGTTATATCAATCAATGAATTTCGGCGTTAACGAATGAGGTTGTCTTGAAACTTTCTCGGGGATCCAATAGGGAATTAAAAAAAAGACGAACTGACGGTTCGAAATTTGTGCATGTTTGGCAGAACTTCTACTGGCCTAAAAAAAAAAAACGTTGTTGTAATTTCAAACGTTTGTATGGGTGTACGTTTTTTATATTTCCTTTATTATTAATATTTTTCTCTCTCTTTTATTATTATTATTTTTATTTTCTTTGATTTCTGGCGTTTACACATTTCTTTCCGGGTCCCGCCCAGTGACCTACGGTTAAAAATGGCATCATGACACTTTTCACTGACAAAAAAATAAATAAATAAATAAATAAATAAAATAAAAATAAAATAAAAAAATAAAATAAAATAAAATAAAAATTACATAGATAAAGCCCTTCGTAAAGTGTGGGCTGTACTTGTCAGAACAATTTTTTGTATCGCCTTGGGGCATGGGCTTCCAGGAATCTCTGCAATTAGTGTACTGCAATCTTTTCCAACCAGTCCTAGGGCTCCAACTACAACAGATTATTATTATTATTATTATTATTATTATTATTATTATTATTATTATTATTATTGTCACCATAATCATCAGCATAATCATCATCAACATCATCATTATTATTATAATAATTATTATTATTATTATTATTAGGTTGGTGCAAAAATAATGACGTAATAATGTCGTTTTTTGACGTTAAAAAATACGTCAAAAAACATTATTGCGTCATTTTTGCACCAACCTAATATTATTATTATTATTATTATTATTATTATCATAAAAGCCTGAATGCTATGAATTACTGTCCACTTCGTTCTTCATTTCATGCCTTCACTTTTGAGTTCTAATCTTAAACAAATCCTCGCGTGTTAAAAAAATAAGAATGGAAAAACAAAATGAAGATCTGTAAAACGAAACGAAATAAAAAAAAAAAATTAAAGAAAAAAAAGACGTAACATTTGAGGAATAAAAAAAACAACACAGAAATAAGTCCAGCTTTAAAATATCATCAGCGTCTGAAGAAATGTAGTTAAGAAATTTTTATCGTTAATTTACCGAAAAAAAGAAAAGAAAAAGAAATTGTTCTTTCACTTCATGTTATTTGAATGCTCCAACTACTCCAGGGCATTCGCTTGGACGAAAAAATGGAAGAGGAAAAGAACAAGTGGTAGCAAAAATCGAAATGAAGCAGTGATAGGGTCAGAATTAAGTCGGAATATAAAAGATAGAACTACTAGAAGCTACTTGTGTGCTAAACACCCTGACACCAAAGTTATCGCGTTGAAATAAACAAATAAACTACCCAACAAAAACCTGTTGTAACAGTTTAGCAACCCGGACATATTTCAGAAGAATATTAGAATAAGCAGCAAGCCGCCGACATGGAGGTAGAAAAATGACTACAGCAGATATATTAAATAGTAAGTGGGGTTAAGATATGAACGTGTCTTCTCATTGGATTTATTTACCCTATACAGTGAAGCGTTTCTGAGCGGGTTAGAAATCCTCCTAGGAGTCATTTTTGTCAGCCACAATGTTAACGTCTTAAGATATTCAGATGGTAGTGTTGATAGCAAACACAGAAATATAAATTACAAATACTCCTGCAGATGCTAGTAAAGCAAAGCGAGAAAAAAAAGGGGGTTAAATTCAATTGCCAGAAAACAGACTGGACAGTTTACAGAAAAAGGAATGAGTCCAAAATGCAAATTAAAAATAGTAGATACCAAAATCAAACAAGTATAAACAATTTAAATATTTCGGAAGCGGTTTAATACTCCGTGGAATGTGCGATAGTGAATTCCGAAGGGGCATTCGGATAGCCAAAGATGCCTTCTAACAGCTAGGCAGGGTATTAATAAATAGAAAAAACAACGATAGAAATAAAGAAAAGAGTACTGAACTCTTACGTGATATCTGTCACACTATATGACAGTGAATGTTCAACATTCTCCTCAAATTTGAAGAGATTTTAAACATCAGGTATGTGATTATACAGAAGGATACTGAGGATAATATGTACCGAATATGTGAGCAACGACGAAATTTTAGAGAAAATGGAAACCAAAAAGGAATTTATATTATATATCAAGAGACAATTTAGATTATTCTGCGGGATTGAAAAATGTGTTACTCACACGACAGATTGAAGGGTTACATTTTATTTTGCTTTGGGCTTCGCGTCCCACTTCCTCTTTATTTTCCTTTTGGTTTCTCTTCCCCCTTCCTCTTTCTTTTCCTTTTGGCTTCTCTTCCCACTTCCTCTTTATTTTCCTTTTGGTTTCTCTTCCCCCTTCCTTTTTCTTTTTCTTTCGGCTTCTCTTCCCCCTTCCTCTTTCTTTTCCTTTTGGCTTCTCTTCCCACTTCCTCTTTATTTTCCTTTTGGTTTCTCTTCCCCCTTCCTCTTTATTTTTCTTTGGGCTTCTCTTCCCCCTTCCTCTTTCTTTTCCTTTTGGCTTCTCTTCCCACTTCCTCTTTCTTTTCCTTTTGGCTTCTCTTCCCACTTCCTCTTTCTTTTCCTTTTGGCTTCTCTTCCCACTTCCTCTTTATTTTCCTTTTGGCTTCTCTTCCCACTTCCTCTTTATTTTCCTTTTGGTTTCTCTTCCCCCTTCCTCTTTCTTTTCCTTTTGGCTTCTCTTCCCACTTCCTCTTTCTTTTCCTTTTGGTTTCTCTTCCCCCTTCCTCTTTCTTTTCCTTTTGGCTTCTCTTCCCACTTCCTCTTTCTTTTCCTTTTGGCTTCTCTTCCCACTTCCTCTTTCTTTTCCTTTTGGCTTCTCTTCCCACTTCCTCTTTCTTTTCCTTTTGGCTTCTCTTCCCACTACCTCTTTATTTTCCTTTTGGCTTCTCTTCCCACTTCCTCTTTATTTTTCTTTTGGCTTCTCTTCCCACTTCCTCTTTATTTTCCTTTGGGTTTCTCTTCCCCCTTCCTCTTTATTTTCCTTTGGGTTTCTCTTCCCCCTTCCTCTTTATTTTTCTTTCGGCTTCTCTTCCCCCTTCCTCTTTCTTTTCCTTTTGGCTTCTCTTCCCACTTCCTCTTTATTTTCCTTTGGGTTTCTCTTCCCCCTTCCTCTTTATTTTTCTTTCGGCTTCTCTTCCCCCTTCCTATTTCTTTTCCTTTTGGCTTCTCTTCCCCCTTCCTCTTTATTTTCCTTTTGGCTTCTCTTCCCACGTCCTCTTTATTTTTCTTTCGGCTTCTCTTCCCACTTCCTCTTTATTTTCCTTCTGGCTTCTCTTCCCACTTCCTCTTTCTTTTCCTTTTGGCTTCTCTTCCCGCGTCCTCTTTATTTTTCTTTCGGCTTCTCTTCCCCCTTCCTCTTTATTTTCCTTTTGGCTTCTCTTCCCGCGTCCTCTTTATTTTCCTTTTGGTATCTCTTCCCCCTTCCTCTTTATTTTCCTTTTGGCTTCTCTTCCCACTTCCTCTTTATTTTCCTTTTGGCTTCTCTTCCCACTTCCTCTTTCTTTTCCTTTTGGCTTCTCTTCCCACTTCCTCTTTCTTTTCCTTTTGGATTCTCTTCCCCCTTCCTCTTTATTTTCCTTTTGGCTTCTCTTCCCGCGTCCTCTTTATTTTCCTTTTGGTATCTCTTCCCCCTTCCTCTTTATTTTCCTTTTGGCTTCTCTTCCCACTTCCTCTTTATTTTCCTTTTGGCTTCTCTTCCCACTTCCTCTTTCTTTTCCTTTTGGCTTCTCTTCCCACTTCCTCTTTCTTTTCCTTTTGGATTCTCTTCCCACTTCCTCTTTATTTTCCTTTTGGTTTCTCTTCCCCCTTCCTCTTTCTTTTCCTTTTGGCTTCTCTTCCCACTTCCTCTTTATTTTCCTTTTGGCTTCTCTTCCCACTTCCTCTTTATTTTCCTTTTGGCTTCTCTTCCCACTTCCTCTTTATTTTCCTTTTGGTTTCTCTTCCCCCTTCCTTTTTATTTTTCTTTCGGCTTCTCTTCCCCCTTCCTCTTTCTTTTCCTTTTGGCTTCTCTTCCCACTTCCTCTTTATTTTCCTTTTGGTTTCTCTTCCCCCTTCCTCTTTATTTTTCTTTCGGCTTCTCTTCCCCCTTCCTCTTTCTTTTCCTTTTGGCTTCTCTTCCCACTTCCTCTTTATTTTCTTTTTGGCTTCTCTTCCCCCTTCCTCTTTATTTTCCTTTTGGCTTCTCTTCCCGCGTCCTCTTTATTTTTCTTTCGGCTTCTGTTCCCCCTTCCTCTTTCTTTTCCTTTTGGTTTCTCTTCCCACTTCCTCTTTATTTTCCTTTTGGCTTCTCTTCACACTTCCTATTTATTTTTCTTTCGGCTTCTCTTCCCCCCTCCTCTTTATTTTCCTTTTGGCTTCTCTTCCCCCTTCCTCTTTATTTTCCTTTCGGCTTCTCTTCCCCCTTCCACATTATTTTCCTTTTGGCTTCTCTTCCCACTTCCTCTTTATTTTCCTTTTGGCTTCTCTTCCCTCTTCCTCTTTATTTTCCTTTTGGCTTCTCTTCCCCCTTCCACATTATTTTCCTTTTGGCTTCTCTTCCCCCTTCCACATTATTTTCCTTTTGACTTCTCTTCCCTTTTCCTCTTTATTTTCCTTTCGGCTTCTCTTCCCCCTTTCTCCTTATTTTCCTTTTGGCTTCTCTTCCCCCTTTCTCCTTATTTTCCTTTTGGCTTCTCTTCCCCCTTCCGCATTTTTTTCCTTTCTCTTCTTTCCCACTATTTTCTTTATTTTCTTTTGGCCTCATTTTCACCTCATTATTTATTTTCCTTTCTCTTTTCTTCTACCTTGCTCATTATTTTCTTTTCTCTTTTCGTTCACCTTTCTCTTTATTTTCCTTTCGCTTATTTTTATCCTTTCATTTTTATTCTTTTTTTTATTCTTTTTCTTTTCTCAGTTTCCTTTCTCTTTACTTTCCTTACTCATCTTTTTTCGCTTTATCGTCTTTATTTTCTTTCTTTTTTCCATTTTCTTTTCCTTCTTCGTGCCCAATGTTTGTTATCCCTCTCTCTTTATTTACTTTCATTTCTTATTTCTTTTCTCTTCTTTATCTTCTATTATTTTTTCGTTTATCTTTTTCATATTCTTCTCTCTACGTTATTTCTTTATATTTATTCCTTTTCTATCTCTTCTTTATTCGTTTTCGCCTTCGTCATTCCGTTTAAATCGTTTTTTCACCATATCATTCTCATAATTATTTTTTGCCATTGCAGCACGTTATCTGATACTGAATCTTTTTCACACAGATTTATTTTTGCTCTTTTAAACATTTTCTTTAAAAACTATTTTTGGTTATCGTATTTTTTCCTGAAAGCTCAACAGAAATTTGTTCTCCCAAGAGTGTAAAAAAAAAAAGACACAAGAATAAAAAAATAATAATGATGATAATATTTTTTATGTGTGTGTGTATTGCACTGGTTAGCGACACGGTATGAGGAAATTCTCGTTCTGGGTTCGTATCCCAACCGAGTTCGTTAATCTTACTTTATCATTTGGAAACTTATCACCCCATCTTTTTGTTTTCTCGAGGTTAAATAGGTGTGCTTACCTGAAGGCGGCCGAGAGTCAATTAGCATCCATCTATCTCGGAAGACCATGGATCCGCGCCTGAAAAAGCACTGGTCTGGACAAGGTTAACCATAGATCTCTGGATCGACCGCGGAAAGAGTATACATCATAAATCAAAGAAATTATTATTATTATTATTATTATTATTATTATTATTAATTTTTATTAAAGACCACAAACAAAAACAGTGCCTCCTTATTTATATGGCAGTCCCTGCTGATTGCAATGAATCTTTGAAGATATTCAAAAAGCTGTCAAAATACAAGGACCTTGAAATAGAAATCTCGAAAATGTGGCACATGGGAACATCAACAATCCCTGTTGTAGTTGAAGCCCTAGGACTGGTTGGAAATATTGCAGTAGACAAATTGAAGGGATCCTTGGAAGTCCATGCCTCAAGGGGATACAAAAAATTGTCCTGAAAATTACAGCCCACACTTTACGAAGGGCTTTATCTATCTATCTATCTATCTATCTATATATATATATATATATATATATATATATATATATATATATATATATATTGTCAGAGGAAAGTGTCATGCTGCCATTTCTAAACTTAGGTCCCTGAGCAGGACCCGGAAAGTAATGTGTAAACGCCAGAAATCAAAGATAATAATAATAATAATAATAATAATAATAATAATAATAATAATAATAATAATAATAATATCCTATATTGAGATCGGATTAAACCCCCGTATGCCTTCCTTTCCGAAGACCGCGTTGTTTGGAACAGAAAGTATTCCGTTAGAAGTACCCTCTTTCTGAGAATCGAGTCTTACTGCTAGATCACCTATAATGCTCCGACTGAAAACTAGGATCGCGATAATAAATAAGACATTGAAAACTTTCCAAAATATCTAGATTCTTGAATAGAAGTTACAAAAATAGGGCAATATCAATAACCGCTATTCCAATAATAATATGAGCACTCGGAATAAATATAAATAATGGTGGTACATTTAGAAAGAATATCCCAGCAAGCCCTCACAATTTTGAGATAGAAAACTCTGTAATCACAAGCTCCATCCGCATACCAAGACACATTCTCTCAATATTTATTTGTTTAGTGGCATATCAAATACTTATGGGACATTTAATGTCGAAATTTAAATTTCATGGGAGCATCAGTAATTTCATTTATAAAAATATATTGCTTGTAGTATTATTTTTTTCAAAAATGTATATCTGTTAATTTTCTTTTATGAAAATGTGTTGTTGTTTTAAAATGTATTTTTATATTTCATAGTGTGTTGATCCCATTTTGGGGTTAACTATTTGCCCATAGCTGGGAACCTAACAGGTGCTACTACTCCGGTTTTGGGTGGACCTGGGAACCGCAGGAGTTAAGTGGTGGTTCCACACTCCAAAAAACTTCCAGATCATAGGCCTTGCTGCCGGATGTAATTTATCGTCATACTCAGAACTGCTATCAATGGACATAAACTTTATAATTAGTAAAAAAAAGCTTGCTTTATTTCAAGTCACAGATAAAAGTCTTCGCAAATAATTGTATCAAACAGCAGATCTGGAAAATATCAAAGTTGTTTAGAGAAAATATCTGTTATTTACACACCTTCCTCTTACAAAATTATAATAAAATTAAGAAAAAAAGGTAAGAAAAATGTTGTGGATAATCACTCCTTTAATATATATTGTTGAACTGAACAGGCTTATTCGTTTTGGCTTTTAATACTACATCTCTCTCGTTCAAAAATCATTTATTCCTTTTCTCAAAACAAATGCATTTTTTCTTTCTATCCTTATCAATTTAATTTTACCTTTCTTCTCTTTCTATTTTTTTTATTTCTATTTGGCATTTCCATCGAGTTTCCACTTTACATTGGCATTTTTTTATTCTAATCTATTTCTTTCTCTTATTGTCTTCCGTAAATATGTGCTAAGTATCTTCGTGGGTCTTTCTTGATAAGGTTTTCTCTTCTGACATTGTAATGGCTATATTCTTATTTTACACATTTTTTTCTTTTTTCCTCTCAACTTTATTCTATTTGTAAGGGAGAAACTGAATCCTTACTAAGGATGACACAAATCAATACCCTAAGTACCAATTACATAAAGGTCAATGTGTATAAGACACACGAAAATAGAGAAGGCAGACAGGATATAGAAAAAAATGAGATTTCCAATCTTAATATAATTAATAGCTCATGAAGATACACACTTAGACATGTACAAGCAGGAAGGGTGATCGACTGGTAAGCTGGATAATCATTAGTGCTTCGTTATAGAAATAAACGTGATGTAACCCAATCGAAGACTAGCATAGAATAATAAAAGTCATGACATTTTTTGTCACTCTGAGATTCAAATAAATGAGGGAATCATGGCTAGATGATCGTATTGTTGTCATAAGTATGATGCAGGAAATCTGGATTTGATTTCGCTATTTTATTTAAAATTGAAAAGCGGGAAAAAATATTCAGGTCTCGCAAGGGAAATGAAAAATAGAATGTGTAGCATGCGCACGAAGCTTTTTCCTGTCGTTAATGGTGAACATGAGAGCCTTTCAACCGAGCAAAAAGTCTTCAAGAAATAGAAATCCGAACAGGAATTGAGACCGCCCATGATTTCAAGAATAGACCAAGTTAAATAAAAGAAAATTCTTCCCCCAAATAAAAGACTCCAAAACCATGAAAGACAGAGCCTTTCAGTTAAAATTGACATTAATGAAAGAAGAGGTGATAGTTTCTGTCTGGATTTCTGGGATAAAAAGTTTTCATGATTCACACTATTTATATTCGAACAATCGTCCTCACCTTTTTTTTTTTTGCTATCACAACGTTTCAGCCATTGTACCTTCATCAGATATCTATCGATCTGGATAACATACAGGAAATTCTGAACTGAATACTTTATTTAATTTATAGGGGTAGACATTTCTCGTTTCACTACCCGTGTCAGAGAAAATAGCCCAGTGAAGTAAAGCGTTGGTTCGTGAATTTGATGATTACTATTAGTAAATTATATTTTAGTACAATTAGTAATTGTGAATTCAATCGCTGTGTTGGGCAGTGCGTAGTTGGCCTCATTTGAAACGGGTAATCAATAATTTAGCAGTACTAGAAATAAATAAAAAAACTGGACGAGATACTGCAAGATATGGACAGTGGAACAAGTAGTTTCTACCGCCTTAGATGAAATATAGTGTTCAGATCAGAATTCTCTGTAGTTTATACAGATCGATATACACCCGAGGATGTCCGGAGGGTACAACGGCCGAAACGTTGCGATATCAACAAAAAAATGTAAGCCAATATTCCGTAATATAAATATTCTAAATAATTAAATATTATATAACTAATTAAGCCAGAAGTCATATAGGTATGGCACGTTGCTAACGAAAAGTTTACATAGGGAGCAAATGTTTGGTTGTGATGGAGTCGACAAATAACAAGGCCTAAATGGTGATTTTAGATGGAAGTATTGGCCGGTGAGATATAGTAGGGATTAGATCAGTGAGGAGAGGAAATATGCAAAAACTAAGATGCGCGCACACACACACACACACACACACACGCATACACACACACACACACACATATATATATATATATATATATATATATATATATATATATATATATATATATATATATATATATATATGCTAAGGAGCAAGGAACTACCTACCTAGGTTTCACTTGAATGGATCTTCAAATGAAACCTAGGTATGTTGTTCCTCGCACTTTAGGAATTATTTTGGCTCTACTTAGCGTATTGAGCACTCTACGTTCAAGCTTTGTCACACGCTTCTTGTGTTTTTTTGTTGTTTTTTTTTTGTTGGTTTTTGTTTTCTTTTTTGTGACTGGAAACTGAAGGCACTGGATGAAATTTTTTCACTCTGCTCGGATGTGTCTATTTCTTTCTTTTTTTCCCAATTTTTCCTCGGTTACCAATTTGTTTTGATATACTTGAAAATTGTGCTATACAATGTCTATAACCGAGTAATATTATTAGTATAGTATATATATATATATATATATATATATATATATATAGAGAGAGAGAGAGAGAGATAGAGAGAGAAAGAGATAGAGAGAGATAGAAAAGCACACACGGAAGTAAGTAAAAAATATTGATATTCACCATTTGTTGCTCATCCAAGCTTATAATTGGTACTGTAGTGATGATAGAAGTTCGAGCTTTCTGGCTACTGTAACAGTGTAAACATGCCCGATCCACTAGCAGTGCACACAAAGAAGGGACAGAAATCAGACATCCAAATATACAGAAAGGATTCTACCTCCTCAATTATAACCCGGTTCACCATGAGCATATTTCGAGACTGCTGAATCTTCTCGTCAGTGTTGGATGTTTTCTTTGTGCGTCACGCTTCTCCTACCACTTTTAAACTTGCCGATTCACTTATACATACTTCTACGCGGTTTGATGTTTTTTTTCCCTAACCAACCATCCGACCACAGTAAACGTTTCACTGTTCTTTATTCCTCTTTGGTGAACACTGCTAGTAGAACGGCCATGTTTACAATGCCACAACAGCAAGAAAGCTGGCCTGAGGAAGCTCAGTCTTTGACCACATGACCACGATAGTACCAACTATAAGCTTCCATGAGCACTAGGAAGTGTTAAAACCCTAATTTATGCTATGATGAAAGTACGGATAATTTTTGACTTACCCTTATATATATATATATATATATATATATATATATATATATATATATATATGTGTGTGTGTGTGTGAAAAATTCTCCGATTTAACCAGTAGAGAAGACAATATTTATGAATAAAAATGACAATAAGAAAACTGATAATTGCTGAAGCGTTTCGTCTAATGTGGACTTTATATATTTATTTATTATTTATTTATTTTTTCGTATTTTGCTTTGATAAAGTCCACATTGGACGAAACGGGTCAGCAATTACCAGTTTTCCTATTGTCATTTTTATTCATAAATATACATACATATATATAAATACTCAATTTGACAGTATGCAATGTTGGAATTTATCACCACGCTGTGTGTATCATTAAAATCATTATAAGCTTTATATTTGATAATGGGTATCCTTTCACATAAATAAGACAGATTTAATATATATATATATAAACGTTATAAATATGTCAATGAAGAAGAGGATAACAGTTCAAAGAATGTAAATAATCATAATACCTTATCCCAGAGACATAGACAGATGTATATATTTAAGCCGTATATCTTAACTCAGTCATGTTTCATTGAACAATATCGACATATGGTGACTACTTATTTTCTTACTTATCCTTTCCAGTTTTCGGATCAGTATCTTGATGGTAAGATGAAATTCATCAAGGAAGTCACCGTAGGTTTTGACCTAATTACTGTTGACCAACATATTGTAACTGCGATAAAATCGGTTTTCCGTTGTCGTAGTGATATTAGGTTGGTGCAAAAATAATGTCGGTTTTTGATGTATTTTTTAACGTCGAAAATCTACATTAGTTTTGCACCAACCTTATATTTAAAAATACGTGCTTTGTTTTAGATGTTTGGAGAATTTTCAAATTTTCCGAAAGAAGAAAAAACAATCAATTATTTAAATATAGCTAGCATGGAATTGGTAAAAGTGTAAAATAGCATGATTAAATAAATGTTATATGCTTTTAATATGTTGTTCCTATGTTCGTAATAAATGTATATGAGTGTTCCTTGATTGATTTTGATATAGAGGGACACGAGAATTTGAAGTTTGGTTTATTATTTTTGCGATTTAGTATATTGGTTTTGTCATCCAGTATTTTTCTGTATTGTGAAGGTGGGCACAAAAGTATTTTTTAGATATGCAATAGAAATTTGTAGCCTAAAAATAAAGTGACAGATGCCGTGATAATGTCGTGGTGGTAAAGCCAACATATATACTTACTATTTTTGTACAATCACCCAAAGGTCATTTAAAATTATATACAATCCTGTTTTCCTATATCTATCTATCTATCTATCTATCTGTGTGTATATATATATATATATATATATATATGAAAAAACAAAATTGTATATATATATATTTCTATATATATATATTAATGTATGTTTCATTAAATAATATAGACAAGTTTTGTGTATTTATTTTAAGTAAGTTCCTTTCATATTGTCTAATAAGCTGAATCACATTATCGTTGAAAGGCGAAAGGAAAACACCATATTGATACATATTTAAATCCAATCTAAGCTTTCGGCTTGCACAAGCCAATATGAAAGATGACAATTTCAATAAATCAAACCACAACAGACGAAACAACAATGATAGTCCGCCATTTCTGCATGGAAATTTCCAATAACGACAAACTAGTATATACGAGACGCGGAAGAGAAAATCGTGTCGCAGCTCGTGACATCACACATGACCACGTGATAGTGAAAAACAAGACGTATTAAGTATGGGATGTTGTTGGTATAAACCAATGTTTTCTGTTATAAATTGTTTATTGTTTTCATGTGTAAGTATAGTTGTGTTGTCAGCAAGGATTTTCCGGAATTGAATACGCAGGCAGCCATGTTGTTTTAAATGAGTAAAAAATGTCAGACTTATCATTTAAATGTAGAGTCAAGCGTCGTGAAAGCGAGTTTGTGGTGCGAGGAACATTTTGGATTTAGACATTTATCGATATGCTGTTTTCCTTTCGTCTTTCAACGATAATGTGATTAAGCATACCAGACAATATGAAAGGAACTTACTTAAAATAAATAGACTAAAATTGACTATATTATGTAATGAAACATGCATTAATGAAAAATTGGTGCCTAAATATACACAATATATATGTATGTATATGTATATATATATATATATATATATATATATATATATATATGGTGGGGTGCGTGTTTGAGTATGAACATGGTATCTTTGGTTGCATGTATTCATAGCAAGAAGTTTGATTAAAAATGTTCTGATAAGAAACATAATATAAATATGTCAACATTACTCTAGTTTTATAATCTTTTTATTGATGTTACTTGTGAGTTGTGTAGTAAATGAATATATACCATTTTATATTTTCTTTCAACTTACATCTATCCATTATTATCAACCTGTCGTCTCGGTACAGCCGATAGTTACTCGGGTCGATATACTTGTAGATGCTGGTTATTCCTTTAAGAATATATCATTACAAGACAGACATTTTTATGAGTTAGTACTACTGAAGAATATAGAATTCTTCATAGCTAATATGAAAAGCCTACTTCTTCCTAAATAATAACCAGAATTGTCATCAAAAAACTACTGAATCCTATGGATTTAAAACCTATGCACAGCCATCACATATTAAAGAATTAGATAATTTTGAATCAGAATTAATTATTTTAGTTAAAATGATAAAATATAAAAACATTACCAACACTATACAACAACAAATCAATAAGGATTTAAAGAATAATAAAAATCGTAATAAAGTCTTTGTCAAAGCTGATAAATCTAGAGTTTTATATAAGGTTAGTCCAAATAAGTATTAGTTTGGTGCAAAAATAATGTCGGTTTTTGACGTTAAAAATACGTCAAAAACCGACATTATTTTTGCACCAACCTAATATAACAATATGCTACATAAAATGATATTAAAGCATTATAAAAAAAAGCCCCCGCTAACCTTGAGTTAGAGATTAAAAAAGGAGGCTAGTACATTAACCAGTAAGTTTAATTTAGAAAATAGAATAGAAAAAAATCAACATAAGATATTGTTTTATAACACTTATAGACCATAAAGATAACTTGCTGAATAAGCCCGCATGCCAACGAAAACACAAATAGGTAAAATCAGCAAGCAAATATTAAAAGTTAGATGTGAATCGCTAAGAACATTTTAAAATATTAACCCATGGATCTCTACCTTGGATTGCATAGAATGGTTTAAAGCATATGATAAAAATGAAGAATGTTCTTTTATAAAATATGATATAAAGGAATTTTATCCATCCATTGGGGAGAAGAATGTTAAAGAAGCTTTAGAGTTATCGAAGAACTACATGTCATTATCTAATGATAAAAACAATCTCATTAAACATTGTCGTAAATCACTATTATTCCATAATAATGAATTATCTATTAAAAAAAGGTGATAATAATTTTGACAACCCAATAGGGGCATATGACGGGTCAGAGGTATGTGAATTAGTTGGGTGCCTCCTAGTAAATAATGTAAACAAGTATATCGAGCCGAGTAACCATGGGCTCTCCCGAGAAAACGGGTTAATATTAATCGATAAATGTACCCCTTTAAAAAAATGACGTAATATGTAAGAAATTGCAATTTCTTAGATAATACGTCATTTTTTTTTAAATTGGACATACAATCCAATTTAAAAGTCACTAATTACTTAGATATTACATTAGGCCTACGTAATGGTAGGATTTCCCCAGATAGAAATATAACAAGCAACCACGTTACACTGACGTAAGTTATAATCACCCTAAATATATTTTAAAACAAATACCGAAAGGATTTAACCATAGATTGCCAACTATTCGTATAATAATATTTTTAATGAAAATAAACAAATTTATGAAAAAGCTTTAACAAGTAGTGGACATAGAAGTAAATTAATATGCATCAATACACATAATTCATCTGAAAGGCAAGGTAAACATAAAAATAGAAGAAGAAAATTATTATGGTTTAATCAAGGCAAAAAAAGATAAAATGTTTTTCGAATTACCTAAAAAAAAATTCCCCACAAACAAATATACTACATAAAATTTTCAGTAAAAATTACGTTAAACTAAGTTAGAGTTGTATGCCTAATAGGAATAATCTAATTAGCAAGTATAATATGAAAAAATCAAGGACAAACCACACACCGGTCTCTCGAAGTGTAACTGTAGAAAAAAGAACGACTGCCCTCTTGAGGGCAAGTGTCAGCGAGAGTGCTTGGTCTATCAGGTAAAGATATATAGAAATAAATGTAATATTACCGATAAGAACCCTAAAGTTTATCTAGGGTCTACCCAGAGCAGTTTTATAAGACGTTATTATAACCGCCTCAGTAGTTTCAAACACGAAACCTATAAAAATAATACTACCCTGTCCACTTATATATGGAGGATTGAACAGGAAGACAATAATGATCCCATTTTAAAATGGGAAAAATTAAAATATTTAAAAAAATGTTATAGATATAGGGCAGGTGATAAATGTTATTCACTATGCATGGAGGAAAAGCTCTCTATCGATACCCAGAAAGATCCCCAAAATTTATTAAACTAAAAATCGGAAATTCTTTGTAGATGCCGACACAAGAAAAGCTGGTTATTAGAGTAACATGTTCTAAGTGTTTTTTTTTTGTTGTTTTTTTTTCACGTGGTCATTGTTTTATTTGGTTTTATCAACAAATATTGTTTCATGAGTTGCCTTTTTAGCCAGTTTTATCCTGTAGATCCGTTTAGGTTATACCTAGGTTAGGTTTGCCTGGATTCTTAGGATTATTTTAGTTTTTGCTCTACTTAGTGATACTTTCCGTTCAGTCTTTTACTGTTTTTTTGGGGTTTTTTTTCAGTGTTATGTTCAGTCTTTTACTGTATTTTTTTTTTTTTGGGGGGGGGGGTCAGTGTTATGTTCAGTCTTTTACTGTTTTGGGGGGTATTTTTTCAGTGTTATGTTCAGTCTTTTACTATTTTTTTTCAGTGTTATGTTCAGTCTTTTACTGTTTTTTGGTTTTTTTTCTCAGTGTTATGTTCAGTCTTTTACTGTTTTTTGGGTTTTTTTCTCAGTGTTATGTTCAGTCTTTTACTGTTTTGGGGGGTTTTTTCTCAGTGTTATGTTCAGTCTTTTACTGTTTTTTTGTTTTTTTCTCAGTGTTATGTTCAGTCTTTTACTGTTTTTTGGGGTTTTTTTTCAGTGTTATGTTCAGTCTTTTACTGTATTTTTTTTTGGGGGGGGTCAGTGTTATGTTCAGTCTTTTACTGTTTTGGGGGGTATTTTTTCAGTGTTATGTTCAGTCTTTTACTATTTTTTTTCAGTGTTATGTTCAGTCTTTTACTGTTTTTTGGGTTTTTTCTCAGTGTTATGTTCAGTCTTTTACTGTTTTTTGGGTTTTTTTCTCAGTGTTATGTTCAGTCTTTTACTGTTTTTGGGGTTTTTTTCTCAGTGTTATGTTCAGTCTTTTACTGTTTTTTTTGTTTTTTTCTCAGTGTTATGTTCAGTCTTTTACTGTTTATTGGTTTTTTTGTTTCAGTGTTATGTTCAGTCTTTTACTGTATTTTTTTTTTGGGGGGGTTCAGTGTTATGTTCAGTCTTTTACTGTTTTGGGGGTATTTTTTCAGTGTTATGTTCAGTCTTTTACTATTTTTTTTCAGTGCTATGTTCAGTCTTTTACTGTTTTTTGGGTTTTTTTCTCAGTGTTATGTTCAGTCTTTTACTGTTTTTTTGGGTTTTTTCTCAGTGTTATGTTCAGTCTTTTACTGTTTTTTTTTGGTTTTTTCTCAGTGTTATGTTCAGTCTTTTACTGTTTTGGTTTTTTTTTCAGTGTTATGTTCAGTCTTTTACTGTTTCTTTTTTTTTCACTGTTATGTTCTTGGTTCTTTCTTTTTTAATTCCAATTTTTTCATCGGACATCAATTTGTTATATTACAAAACGAGTATTGCTATTCATATATATATATATATATATATATATATATATATATATATATATATATATATATAAACTGATAATTCACTTTTGATCTTCATTTCTCTGGTTGTAAATTATTTTTCTTCGCCTTTTTCAGAGTTCTCACATATAATATTATTTTATACGATTTCTTATCTTTTTTATATTTGTCCTATGAATGTTTTCGGTTTGTCTCGTGAATCCTGTTCTTAAAGGTTATTTCGCAAAATAAAATCATCGCTGTTTAAGAATATGAAATCGTCTATTTCCGACATTAATTCTGGGTCGGTTTATACGTTCTGTTTTTAGATTCTTGTAAGTGTATCAGAAATCTATTCACTGGCTGCCAAATCACATCACGAATAATCCATCTATCTCCTTTGACAAGCCGCTCAAACAGAATAGAGATTTTCCTAATCTCCCGAGACCATAAATACAGACGCCAGAAGACATCTAATGAAGCTCATAAACACGAGCGGTTATTTTCTGTTTTCACGTGTACATTCACCTACAAGTCGATTTTCAAGATGAATCTTTCTTGCTAAAAATTGTTGAGAACATATTGGGATATTCTGAAACGGAATCTGTTCATATTCTTCCGTTCAGCCAATATTCCCCCGTAGCTAAGATGTTCTCATTCTACAAACCCTTTCTCACAGGTGAAACTTTGCAAGCCTCCTTTTACGCTATTGCTATGGCAATGGTTATGAAATTTGCATTCATTACGTCTACCACTTCCGATTACATATAGACAAATCATCGCTACTTTTTTTATATTGTAATAATAGGAAGGAATTACATCCGGAAAGCTTCTTCCCGTGAACTGAGGCTTTGTGGAATGGACTCCCCAGAGGATGCTTCTTCGATTACTACAATTTGAACATTTTCAAGCTTAGAAAATATATAAGTTTGTCTCGTGAATCCTGTTTTTAAAGGTTATTTCGCAAAATAAAATCATCGCTGTTTAAGAATATGATATCGTCTATTTCCGACATTAATTCTGGGTCGGTTTATACGTTCTGTTTTTAGATTCTTGTAAGTGTATCAGAAATCTATTCACTGGCTGCCAAATTATATTAGAACTTATATATCCACAGTCTGCACGGTGACTTTTCATCTTAAGCTAATACATCATTTAGTAACTGGTGTGGATTCCCAGATGAAATTCGGTCTCCAATGAATGACAAACGCAAGAAATAAAGATAAGAAATTAAATGTATTTACACAATAATACAATAGGTATATTGTTAGTAAATCCAGGAACGCCATTAGTAATAATAATAATATATATATATATATATATATATATATATATATATATATATATATATATATATATATATATATATATATATATATATTAAAGACATTTTTTATGTTTAACGTTCTTTTTATAGATACAAGTATTTAAGTAAATGCCCTGTTTATAATAAACAGTATTAAATAACATTTACCGGCCTAAATGTCCGAGACATTTTCATAGAAAATATCCTGTCAAAGGACGAATATTTTCTATGAAAATTTCTCGGACATTCAGGCCGGTATATGTTATTTAATACTGTTTATTATAAACAGAGCATTTACTCAAATACTTGTATCTATAAAAAGAACGTTAAACATAAAAAATGTCTTTAATAAATAAATTGTCGGACTTTGTCCATTTCTTAATATATATATATATATATATATATATATATATATATATATATATATATATGTGTGTGTGTGTGTGTGTGTGTGTGTGTGTGCGCGCGCGCGCGCGCTTCAGCCTTCTGCGCATGTAAATAATGATAAACCGTCATCCAATATATTCACACAGAGACATTCTTTTTTATGAACAAAGCGTTTTTGTGTGGCAAATGCGTTTCAGGGTCGGTCGAGTGTTTGTTCATATAATGAGTGTTGACTGTTGCAATTCATCAGCTATGAAATGTGGATGAAAATAGGCAACATTTCCATGATGGCAGTTGCCTCTAAGTTCATCATTCACATTATCGCAGTTAATTATAGTCTCAGTGAAATTTTCCGATTATAATATTAATAATAATGACACAAAGACTGAGTCATAGGTCGGCCGCAAACGAAATGATAGTCATTGCTAACTCCATGATCTTGTCGATAGATCTATAATATGAACAACACCGTATTCTGAGACGCCTGTTTGACGAAAAGCTGTTATATGGCAGAATATATCATGGCCGACCAAAGAAACGGTGAAAAGACGCAACCAAAACCAACCTCTGTTGGTGCTAGATCAAATAAACGGACAAGAAGAATTTGTTGTCTTTTCACTTTGATGTGCGATTGTCCGCAAGATCTCTACAAACTTCGAAATCAGTCAGTTAAGCACCATACACGCTTTCGATACATGACTGACGAGGCAGATTTTTTTCCGCAGTATGTTGCCATTTCTTTCTACTGTTTACTGGTTGCCAACTAAGGCTAAATAATCCATTCTCTCCTGCTATTCAACTCATAGCTGGGGGAGAAGTAATGGTATCATAACTTTGCCAAGAGTATTTTTGCGTAAGTTACTCTAAGAAAGTCGACCGGAATTCGAACTCGGCTTTCTGAGTTCTGCCTACAAGCCGATATCCATTAAACCACAACGCAAAAACAATAAGCATTCAAAAAGATCAGCGCCACCACGCAATTGTATCATTTGTCACGGAGAAGATAGACTTGCATTCACTTTTCTACAGGAGAGGCTATAATTAGCTTTTTTCTTGCATTTTTTTTTTTTTTTTTTTTGATTATTGCTAAGAAAATGTTCCTGTTTCTTAATATTTGGCTTAGATGTTGGAAGGCATCTTTCGATATACCAATCCTTCTTTCATTTTTCAGTGTTTCATTTTGTTGTCTTCTGAGAAGCCACTTCCCAGATCATGAAATTCTCGCTTGATTTTCTTCTTTCGAATTCTTTCTTCGCATCTTGGATTGTTTCTTTTGCTGACAGCCATATTCCTTCCTGCAGATGGTGATTTTTTTTTTGTTCTCATTTTCCTTATCCACTTCTGTCATCATCATCATCATTCAACCCTAGTCGGAATCATCGAGCTAATACGAACGATCATTTCTTTAGCTGTATAGTATGTGCTACGCAAAAGCTACATACAGTTTTAAATACAGGTGTACTTTCTCCTAGACCGGTTGTGACCTAAGGCTATAGAACCCAGTCTCACCTTACATTTACCCATAGCTGGGGGAAAGAAGAGGATTCATACCTTTCCCAAGAGTATTAGCACGTAAGTGAATGTAATGGATCCGTCTGTATGTTCATTTCAGTGCCTGCTATCAAAACTGTGTCATCGGCATATCTAATATTGTTAAGATGATGCCCGCCAATAATTAATACTGGCAGGACATTCTGTTCTCTCAGGATTGTCTCGCTCAAGGTTGAATAAATGCTGTTCGAAGATAAATTACGGGCCTTAAATTTTAAGTATTTATTGAATTCATTTTCTATTTGTATGCAAGATGTTTGCACGTAATGTCCTATTGGAACCTATCGCCAATACTATGGAGAAATAACAGAACATTATTCAAGAAAAAAATGGTGATTGATATTTTGCTACCAAGTTTTGAGGATTGTAGGTGGCAGAGAAGAAAGAAATCTTCGGGAGTTAGAAGTTAGAGAAAAGAAAACATTACAATAGAACATATGGTTGCATCTAGCAACTTCACCAGTAAAATGGCGAGACCTAATAGCTAATGCGGTACTAGGCTAAAATGTATGCAGTTGAAATACAAAGGTGTAGAGTTCCTTGGAATAACTGCCTCGAAAATATGTTTCTTTGGATATTAAGAGGTACAGCAGGGATAAACTATCAATAATTTCATACCAAAAATTTAAATTGCAAATTATTCGAGGAAAGCCCGGATCTGAATGTTACTATTTCTAGAGTATTTTCTTATCACGCTTGCGAAACTGTCGTCGTGACATCATCAATATTGATTCATTGAAGTGGAACTTAACTGAAGCTTGGAAAGCATTTCTTTTTGACACTATCCGCAAAGCTATGCCTCCTGGTTAACACGCTTACAACTTTGTGTTGAACATTCAGGCAAACATTTGAAATATCTACGATGGTTGTTAGGTTTGCGCATGAACCATGGTAGCTAAACAAATTTCTTTCTGAATTTACCGTTTTCTTTTCTTGTTGGGCACCCTGTAGAACGCTGGTTCCTGTGTATGGGAGAAATGGTGTAGGAATGAAATATTAAATATCTACAATGAACATAATGCAATTTCTTACATCTTACATTGTACCACAAGTAATATCAAATCCATGAGCTGATACTGTCAAGATCAGTATAAATAATAGTGTATCGTTTGGAATCATTTAACTCCATGCAATGCGATAAATTGCAATACAACACTAAGAGTTACTGGAAATGAAAGTGAAAGTGAAAGTGAAAATAAATGAGCGGACTTTAGTGAGCAGAAAGAACAATCAGACAACGGGTTTCAGGAAGACAGAAGATGGCAACGGAAGGTGTTTTTTTTTTTTTTTTTTTGGTGGTTTAGTTTTATTTCTTTTTGTTGCAATTTCCATGTCGTATGTTTTGAGGAGAGAGAAAAAGAAAATCAAAATTCTCACTATCTGTCGTAAATGCCTATACACACCAGACTGTGCGTGGCTGAGAAAAGCGCATAATGTGGTCTCAGTTTTGCCAAATGGAAATACATGCAGGGATATCTACCCCTGATCGATATAGTGCCAGAGATTCCCCGATATTATGTGACTGGAGAAGCATCTCTGAGCACTACTAAAGAGTCCGGGCTCCTAAAAATCATTCGGAAGCAGCTGCCAGGTAAATGCCAACCCAATATCCTCATAATGTAATTGACAGCATCTGGTTAGTTTGATCAACAACAAGTAAAAATAGTTAAACCATTTTGGTCTTGGCTGAAGAAAGACAAAGAACCGATGAACCATATCCGGATTAGAGAACATGCATAAACCTCTACTCCTGTTTAATATACGTGGAAAGAATGTGGACTGGACGATAGGCGAGCCTATCGACACCTATTAATCTGTAACAAAGCAAAAGAAACGCGGAAAGTACGAGACTGTTTATATTAAATGACTGTATAAGTTCTGATGTCTACTACCAATTGAAAAGGTTATGGTAAAATTTAGTTGTCTTGTCGTGTCAATTTCTCAACAATTACAAGCAACGATAGATGAGCACTTTTTAAATTAACCAAGTTGAGGAGACGTGCTAAGGTAGGAAGTTTGATATTTAATAGCAATAGGGAGAATAGAAATACACAGAGCACAAGGAAGCATAGAAACATTAGAAACAAAAGGGATAAACAAAAGATAAAGAAAATAAAATAAAATTCATTGCCACAGGAACTAAAACAACTACATCAACGAGATGGCACAAGTCAATGTGATTCTGCAAATGCTTCATTGCAATAATTATGTTTGATTTTTTTTATGGACAGGGCCGGCTTAATTATTTTCACTGGAGCTTTGGCTAAAATTAAAGCGAATTTGAAATGGAACTCGGCTTTCCACGAACAAATAATCTGACTTGAGATTAATGGAGGAGTATGTCGAATTTCCAGGCCAAATTCTCTGACTTCGGATAGGTCGGGGATCAGGTAGGCAGTTGGAGGCGGAATAATCACTTAGTAATGGTGGCTATTGCGGTATCTGGGGGGCGTCGGGTGTTAATTTACTTTCAAATATTTATAAACATTTCCGTTTTTTTTTTTCCTTTTTTTTTATTTTGGCCTCTGTCGAGGAATTCAGAATCAATCACCAGTTATCAAAAATAACAAAATAATCCAAAACGAGTGCCATATATATATATATATATAATAGTCATAATCTTATAAATATAAGCAGCTATATTCGTCTGACAAAACCTTAGGTGATTTAGCTTGTAAATGAACAAACCAATACCCAAGGGAAAAAAGGTACAAAAAAAAAGAACTAAGAACATGTACTTCCGGCGAAAATAATCGACTAGAATCTAAGTTCAGAGTCCAAAGAAAAAACCTTCGACACGAGTAAAGTAATATATATATATATATATATATATATATATATATATATATATATATATATATATATATATATATATATATTAACTGGATGTATTAAAAAAATAACAAATCAATTTCCATGCCTGATGATGTCTGTATGAATAGATAAAAGTACTAGCAAAAAAAAACTTATACAAGTTGAATTTATTAAAAAAACAGGGATCAAAACATCCATCTAGAAGTTCGTGGGTTAATGAGAATTTAATAAATATGTTTGCAAAGATGTTTTTGTATGTAATATATATATTTGTATAAAGATTTATATAATATATATCCTTTGTATGAATGATTTATTTAATATATATATATATATATATATATATATATATATATATATATATATATATATGACAAACTGTAAAATATCTCGTGATGCATTTCCTCTGTTTGGATTTCATTGCCTGGACTTTGTTGATGTTACCACTCATACACAGACGCGCGGAACGAGAAACGCTGGTAGTTTCAAAATTTACGAAAGAATGATTTTGTTTCTATCTATTCAAATTCATCTATATATTTTTTTATATAAAATTATATAATTAAGTGTATATATATATATATATATATATATATATATATATATATATATATATATATATATTACTAATGAACTTCTAAATATAAGCAGCTATACTCGTCCGGCTTGTAAAAGAACAAACCAATACCCAAGGGAAAAAATGGGTAAAAAAAGAAAGAACTAAGAACATGTATTTCCGCGAAAATAATCGTCCAGAATCTAAGTTCAGAGTCCAATGAAAATACCTCCAACACAAGTAAAGTAAAAATAACTAAGCAAAGTTCTCAATACGCTAAGTATAGCAAACTAAGTAAACCTAAAGAGCTAGACAAACCTACCTGTGTTGTGCTGTAGGCTATATATTTTCAGTGCTTATATTCTCTCTTTAGCCAGTTTTCTCTGACGATGAAGGTAGGTGAACCTAGAGAGGTTAGTCTGGCTTTTCAGGTTTACTTATATATATATATATATATATATATATATATATATATATATATATATATATGTGTGTGTGTGTGTGTGTGTGTGTGTGTGTGTGTTCAGAAATAATTGTTTAACATTTAAAACGGTGCGTTCCAATATTTTATATAAATAGGAAAATTCATTATTTATACTAATTTACATAATTCAGTTGGTGGGGACGTCGAACTGAACCCTTTATTTCGATCACCGTGATAAACTCTAGTTCCACGTGCCATGTCTAATTTAGACGACAATTTGTCCATCGCACCCTGTGTGTATTATCTGTATAATAGAATGATTGATGCCCAAATACAGAATATATATATATATATATATATATATATATATATATATATATATATATATATATATATATATATATATATAATGATTTCACCACAAGCAAGCCGGGAATGTCACTAATACGCAGGCTGTTACAGAGGGAGAAAATGAGAGAAAAGTCTGGTTATGGAGGACACATGAAAGGATAAAACTGAATGGGGTTCAATGAGATAAAAAATATGTTTAAAATTTTTGTAAAGATTGTACTTATGAGAGAAAAAAGAAAACGAAAAGTAGCTTCACAGTCGGGAAGTGCGAGAAAAGAAGCTGGTGATATAGAAGTGGCGGTTATATTTACCTAATTCAACCATAAACTGGGTCAAAGATACCGATCTAATAGCACACTTAAACTCACGCGGTCAGGTTTAACTAGGTTAGAAAAACTCATCATCGCAGTAGCCATGAAAATATTTGTAGAAAAGACAGAGAGATGAAACGTCGGTGAGTAAGTGAGTGCAGAATTTTAAATAGAGGGAAAGTGTTGAGAGGAAAACTAGATCAGGGTATTATGACAGCAAGAAGGATCATCGTTTCAGCTTTGAGCGAAATACATTTTTCTGTTCAAATTTCCTGGCTCAAATTACATTAGGAAATTGGTAGCATCTATGACAGAATCAAAGATAGAAAAAGTTTCGTCCACATATCTCATATAGACACAAGGTTTTTGGACATTATCAAACAAGATTCGCTCGAAATAGCCCACGAAAATATTGGCTAAAACCGGACCCAAAGTGCGACCCATAACTACATGCTACAAATGTCCTGGCTCAACTTAACTCTCTCCATCCATCCCTTAAGTTTACAATGGAGGTTGAGAAGGAAAGTGCACTTTCCTTTTTGGGTATCCGTGTTAAACGTAAGGACGGGGTTTTCGTTACCAGTGTTTTACGCATGCTAACATTCATTGTACTATACACGAGCTGGGAGTCGTTTGTGCCTAAGTCCCGGAAGACTGGTTTGATTGCTAACTTGGTTCATTGCGCTATCATGATTTTTTCCCCTGAACTGTTAGATGGGGAAGTTACTACTATTCGGAATATTTTCGAAAGTAATGGATATATCATCAATGTTTTCAGGCGTGTTATTGATAACAAAATCAAGCGGTTTAAGGAGCCTGTAGTTTTTGTACCTAGACGTTGCCCTATGTATTTAAAATTACCTTGGCTTGGTAGGAAATGTCAGTTATTGTCTGACAGAATTTCGGCGTCTATTTTCTCTTTTAAGATGGGGTTAAGTTGCGCACAGTTTTTCAAACTAGACTCCTGTTTCCGTCCTTTACTATGGATAGGTTGTCTTATTTTAAGGAAAAATTAGTTGTTGACAAGTTCAAATGCCGTTGTGACGCGGTGTACATAGGACAAACCAATCTAAGGTTGGAGACGCCAACTGCGTAGAATGCACCCGGCTATTTGCGTTCTCATAGACTTAGCCAGTCTATAGGTGGTCCATGAATCTTCTATCGGTCAGCATTTGCTCGACAAACATGCTTGTGCCTCTGAATCGGAAGACGTTTTCAGTATTACTCAGCGCTCACTAAGTATAGCAGCTCCGAGTCTTGGAAGCTGTTTTTATAAAGTGTCATGAGCCGAGTCTGTGTAGACAAAAAAAAAAAAAAAAACATTTTTTATTTTTCTTGCGGTGGTGGAGGGTTAGTGAGTGTCTTTTTTCCTCCATTTTATACTCTTGTGGAACTTGTTAGTTTCACCCCCTCCCCGTTCAAATTTAATTGTGTGTAATTAAACTATCTCTTTTAACCGCGTTCCACATTTCCCTCCTCATTTACTTTATTGAGTGTGTTTTCATTTTTATTCCCAATCGGTAACGAAAACCTTTGAAAAATATTAACCGAAAAGTTCCTAAGGTCTGACGTCTGTGTTGTTTGAAGATATATATATTAGGTTAGTGCAAAAATAATGACGTAATAAGGTCATTTTTTGACGTTAAAAAAATACGTCAAAAAACGACATTATTACGTCATTATTTTTGCACCAACCTAATATATATATACATATATATATATATATATATATATATATATATATATATATATATATATAGATAGATAGATAGATAGATAGATATATCATTATTAACAACAATAAACTAGTTAAAAAGAGATACATTATACTACCTACTAACGTCATAAAATCCACTATTTAAAACAGTCAATCAATAATATTAAAACAATTTCAACCACATGCAGAGCGATAATGGATGTTATCAGAATTAATAATAGCCATAAAAATAATAGTTATCAGGCAGGTATATCATATATACATATTATACTATATTACTTATATATATTATATATATATAAGTTGTGCTATATTTATGGGATAATGGGCTCAATGACAGAGTTACAGCCTATGTAATTATAAAAGGGAGCATTGAAGCCAACACTCAGAGGCGACAGGCTATTTCCTGCTAAAGGCAATCGTCAGGCACCCTGAGAGTAAGAATTTAGTGAAAAGATGGGTCGTAAAAGCACTTTAAGTCATACTGAAAATAAACCTATCACCTCAGAACTCTGAAAAGGTAAATCTACCCTAGAAATTTCTAAAATGATAGGGAGGTGTCATAAAAAAAAAGTTCACCGCTGATCCTACACAAGTGCGCAAAAGGGCAGATGAAGGCAAGGCGAATGTTATTTCACGTCGTCTCATGTCACGACTTAAACGAGAGGCCACAAAAAACCCTGGACTTACCAGTCAAGAGCTTTTCAGTCGCATTGGAGATCCTACTGTGTCTAAACATACACGGTGTCGGTATCTGAGGGAAATAGCAACAACAATCAAACCTGTATCGAAGCCTCCGTTGACGAGAAATCACATTCAAAATCGATTGAAATGGGCCGAGGACAATATGAAGATTTACTTCTCTAAAGTTTTGTTCACAGACGAAACTTGAGCAACACTTGTTGGGCCAGATAGATGGTGCAAAGAATGGGTAATGAACGGACAGAATCACCATCAGCGTTTGAGACGCCAACAAGGCGGTGGAGGCATAATGATCTGGGGTGGTATTATTGGGAAAACATTGGTGGGCCCGTGGAGAGTACCAGATGGCGTCAAAATGACTGCTGATGCATACATAGCGATTTATGAAGGAGCATTTTGAACCGTGGATGAAAAGGCAAAGACTTGTCATCAGTAGGGCAATTGTTTTTTATGCAAGATAATGCTCCCTCACATGCTACTCACAAGACTACTGAATATTTGAAACAGTTATGCTTCAATGGACAAAAATGAAGTGGCCAGCAAATTCTCCAGATTTGAACCCAATCGAAAACCTTTGGAGCATCATGAAGCGAAGTAACGCTGAATTGTGGGAAGCAATTATTGACATATCTCTCGGCATTACAGCAGATAACATCCTGAAATTAACAAACACGACTTTTTCAAGTAATTTCAGAACAGGGAAAGCACATTCCATATTAATTTATTTAAAACTGTATCTGTATTTGTATCTGTTATTATTTGTTTGATTATCTTATTTATTAGCTTCTTTTAATCATAAGCATTCACGTTCAACATTAATAAACGTTTTGTTTGCTCAATTCTGGGAATTTTACTAAACTTTTCTAATAATTTGGCACGCTCAAATCACTGTACTGCTAACAATATGGCACCAGTTTGTTTACATTGCGCAGATCAGCAAGAAAATGTCAGTGATTACGCAGATCAGTGTTGCCAACGGTGTGTGAAATTTTTTTATGAATTGATTGGACGGTTTTTGAAATATTACAAAAAAAGTTATCTCGCTAATAATTTGGTACGAAGTATATATATATATATATATATATATATATATATATATATATATATATATATATATATATATATATTGATAATATTAATGGTTAATCACTCTGTCTGTCTGTCTGTCTGTCTCTCTCTCTTTCTATATATATATATATATATATATATATATATATATATATATATATATGTGTGTGTGTGTAAAATTCACAAGCGGACATAATCTAGATAGACCTCAATATCCAGGACAGAGTATGAATATAATATAAAAGGCTGAAACACTAACATTCCATGGAATATTAGTTTTTGAGCATTATATATATATATATATATATATATATATATATATATATATATATATATATATATATATATATATATATATATTCTGTCTTGCATTGGCTGATACCGAAGGAAAAAATCCATCAACACAAAGGGGATCTTATAAATATCGATTTGACAAATGCATTTGTTATACATAGAAATAGATTCAACAACTACTTTTATTTAAAGAATGCCACAGTTATTAAAATGCAAATTAAATTAGGACGAATATCCTCGCGAGTGAAGCTATCGAAACTTGTAAAAATATAAATCTGCTTACGGGATCTTGGCCAATATCTCCATTCCCGAATGAATAACTACTTTCTTAAGATGACTGAAGAATATTAAAAAATCATAACAAAAATTGGCTTCATATTTGACCTCATGGCGTTAAAAAAATATATAACACATAATTTAATCCCAAACCAAAATAATTTAAATTCACATTTGCATAAAAAGATTCCAAAAAATCACTTACGAACTTTTCTTTATTAGACATTGAATTGTGTAATCTCCAAGCTTCCAAGGCTTTTCATTTAAAATCAGGAATATTTTATAGGCGTATGGAAATAGATTTTGTTCTTGTTTTTACTCTCAGTAATAAGAGGATAACGAAAATAGAGATATAATCTGAAAAAATGCGATGAGAAA
>OZ010595.1:19941923-20036923 GCA_963932145.1 Acanthosepion lycidas | reverse complement strand
ACATATAATTGATAAAAATGTTTATTTAGTTTCTGAACAGTGAAAAGAGATGAATAGGTCTGGGGACTGACACGAGTGTATTCATGTTTCGGGATTATTTTAATATATTCTTTTCTTAAAGAGTTTCTGCACGAGGTTTAAATTTAAGATACCTAACACAAGCACATATACACACAAAAAAAGAGAGAGAAAGACAGTTATATATGTATAAGCACATAAGCATATATATATATATATATATATATATATATATATATATATATAATTATGTATATAATTATATATATAATTATTTATTTAAAAAATTTATAACATAAATATGTCATAAAATCACTACAAAAATAGCCATTTTTTTTCAACACCCTCGGTGTCTTATCAAGTGATGACGTTCAATGTAAAATAAATGGTTTTAAAAGTTTCAAATTAATTAACCTTAATTAATTTGAAACTTTTAAAACCGTTTATTTTAGATTCAAGATATATATATATATATATATATATATATATATATATATATATGCTTATGTGCTTATACATATATAACTGTCTTTCTCTCTCTTTTTTTGTGTGTATATGTGCTTGTGTTAGGTGTCTTAAATTTAAACCTCGTGCAGAAACTCTTTAAGAAAAGAATATATTAAAATAATCCCGAAACATGAATACACTCGTGTCAGTCATGTTGAATACACTTTCTACATGACTTTTAAGAATAGTAATTGTTGGTTATTGGAATTCATTCCATATACACCAATCATATACTTGTATATATATATATATATATATATATATATATATATATATATATATATATATATATATATATATATATATATAGTGATGTGATCCTCGTCCAAACCATTGATGTCTGTAGTTTTCAGTTTATTTGATGTTAAAATGCTAGTACTTACGAATAGTCCTCTATTCACCATCAGGCATGTGTTTTTTTTCCTTATAAAATCAAAAACTTGTAGACGAAATACTTGTTTGTCGACCGAAAGCTGTTTTTTGAATATCTGCTATTAATGACGGTTATGAACAATCTCGGAACGTGCAAAGACGCAACGGTAAGTTGTTTTTTTTTATCTATCTATATATATATATATATATATATATATATATATATATATATATATATATACTGCCATCCACAGACAGACTATTTTTCTGTATCACAGCACATCAGTGTAGCTAGACTTCCAGTTGCCTCTTGCTAGGATCGAAACCTGACTGAATTGGCGTCAGTCAGATTCTACCTCTAAGTCGTTAACGCTCGGCAGGGATGGAGATGAATTTAAGCGTATTTATTTTTAGATAAACGCACAGTGACTGAGAGAACTCGATACGATTTACTGAAGAGTCTTGCATTATTAGCCGTATAATCACTGTTTACAACCGACACTTCCTCCCCAGTGAGCTCAACTGAAATAATTTTTTCAAGAGCATATACTGTCATCCACAGACAGACTGTTTCGCTGAATCGCAGCTCATCAGTGTGACTAGACTTCCTGTTTCCTACGCCTAGGATCGAAACCCGACTGAATTGGCGTCAGTCAGGGATTCTACCACTATATATATATATATATATATATATATATATATATATATATATATATATATATATATGTGGTGCAATCGGTAAATATGACAGTTAGATACAATGCGATGGGTAAATTGTCACCATTTTATAAAATTAATTTTGCACGTTGTTTTTTTTGGGGGGATTTGAGTCAGTTTGGTACAGTCTATGAGGAAAAACACACCATAATGCAATTTACTCCGCCAGAATTTTGGAAACGCCCTCCTCTGTGTCCAAATCGGTTAAAGGAACATTAGGCTATCTATATCACTGTTCTGTTTAGGATACAGGTTCGATTCCTGTCGGAAGACGAATATTTTCTATATAAATTTCTCGGACATTCAGGACGGTAAATGTTGTTTATTATAAACAGAGCATTTACTTAAATATTTTATCTATAAAAAGAATGTATAAACATAGATATGTCTTAAGATAATTGTCCATTTCATTATATTTGTTTGTTTGTTTGTTTGTTTGTTTGTGTGTGTGTGTGTGTGTGTGTGTGTGTGTGTGTGTGTGTGTGTGTGTGTGTGTATATATATATATATATATTCAGGTAAAATGAAGTATAATTCCACTGCACGTAGCATTTAATCTAAAAGGGGGCTCAATGCAGAAGAGCTAAATATTTATGATAGGAGATTAAAACAAAAAAAAATTCTAAAACGTTACACAATAACAATTTTTTTTAACACGACGAATGTGTCTCCTCGAGCGAGTGTAAATTTCTGCGAGTGAACGATTCATTTAATTTCAAAAAAAGACCAGCTTTTCTTTTTTTCGAAAAACAAAAACAGAATTAAAATGAAGCTTTTGGGTTTCACCGTTATTAACCAATCAAATGTGACCCAGTTAATTCAATCTAACCGAAAAAAGAAACAAAAAAAAAAACTATATAGGTCAAGACATGAAAGTTACAGAATATAAATTCGAGATGATTTCATTTGGGACAGAAACAAATTGTTACATAATTTCGTAAAGTATACAGAAACATGATATTCAACTTCAATTTCAATTATTTTTTTAAATGCTTCTTTTCTTATTTTTTTATTTTTTTTATTCTGAGAAGAATTTCTTTACTCCCAGATTTTCTGCAGAGAATCCTTATCCAATCTTTACAGAATCGGTTTAAATTAAAATATTCTTTTCATGTGTAGGCCGATCTTTGTGTTCTTCATGACAACAATATTTGTATTAATAGGATATAGAATCCAAACAAGGTTTTATAAATTTGACAAAGTGGAATTCAACAAGATAAAATATATTTCTCTCTGAAAATGACAAAGTGTTTAGGTTTTTCACTGAAAAATTTGTTTGTATCACTGCTGCGTAGATTTATCGTTTTTGATTTGCTTAAAAAATAATTTATATACACCCTCGTGCAAATTAGTTGAAATAAACGATTTAGTTTCCTTTCTTTCACCAAGCGGTTAGTTTTAATCCCAATGCAGTGTCATGGTGTAATCGATTTAAAATTTTTCTCAGATTAGTTCATTCACAGTGGTGTGAAGTAATATGATTCTATTTTCGGGGTGCAGGATGTAATTTTTTTAGCTTTGAAAAATATTTTATCATTCGTGATTGGATCTGATTTTATAGCGCCCAGGCACTATTGTCTCAACTATTGATTAGTTGTCCCGTGGCTATTATTTGCGTGGGCGTTACTCGAAGGAGATTGAAAAAATCAAATTACTATAGTCTGGCTCGGAAACTCTCCTGATTTAAAGCTAATCGAAAACCTGCGGTCAATCTGCACGGAACAACTTTGTGGGATAGACATACGAAGTACTAACATGTGTACCGGGCCATGTTTCAGTGGAAAATACGGAAATAAATTCAATAATAACGGAATTATACGTTTTCTTTCAATTAATTTGCACAAGGTTGTATTTTGAAACGAGGAACTTTGGATTAAATATAATGAAAATAGAGACAATTTCTCTGAATTTCAAAAATGGTCACCTCCGAATGAAAGCAATGTGTCGGCATTATTAATATTTATACCAAACATTCACAATTAATTTTTATGAAGATGATAAAAATCATGCATTTTCACTGACCGGTTCCACTATACACAGGTAAATATGTTACCAGCCTGAATGTCCGAGAAATTTTCATAGAAAACAGGATTCGAACCAGTATCCTATACGGAACCGTCATATATATTATAATCAGAACGCTTACTTAAATATGTGTATGTATAAAAAGAATCTATTGACATAAAAATATATCTTAAAAGAATTGTTGGCCATTTCATAATGTATGACGTCATTTGTTTACATTTGGATTCGCCATTAGCAGATATGCATGTACATGAGAGAATCATAGAAGTTGTAAAATCATAGAATCATAGAAGTCTAAAAATCATAGAATCATAGAAGTCTAAAAATTTAACGGTCGCACAATACTTGTCTGGGTAGGAACTATGGTTTTCCAATTAAAGATTTCACTACTTTCTATAGATTGTGATGAGCAGAATGTCACTATCACTGGTCATTGATTGTTTACAGTCTGTCGCAAGTGAAAAAGAAGGGGAAAAAAAAAGATTGTGCCAAAGGTAGTTTCGCCCAATACCACAAATTGCTACAAAACCAAAATAATAACTTGAAATTTGAATCATATATTTAAATAGCCTCGTCAGATCGGGACTTTCATATTGATGTCAAGTATAGTGCCAAACCTGTTCAGGAATATCTAAACGGTTAGCTGTATACATTCGCTTCCTAAGATTAGTTGTGAATAAAATCTTTGAGCAAATAAAGCCTTATTTCAAGATTGTGTAATGGCGCTACAGAATCATGAATAAAGAACTGTAACAGGTAACAGAATCCAGACACTTGAGGACTACCAACAGCGGTAGCATCTAGATAAATAGCATACCGAAGAGAAAATAATGACATAATCATGATGTTAACCTATCTCAACACTTCATATAAAAGGTTAGGAAGGAAACTCCAGTCAATACTAGAAAGAGAGATAACAGCTACTTGACTTGAGAAATCTGTTTTCCAAAACTATTCTTTTAAGTGAAAGATTTTATAAATTTCAACCGAAAACTGTACTGGCTGCTCGGCTAAATTATTCTTTATAGGAAAACAAATAGTATTGCTGTAGAGTGGCTATGGTTAAAAGTAAAATAAATGACAGAACTTGACCAACAATCGGAACTGACAAAGTTTGCAATGAGCAATAATAAGAAACGAAAAAAAAACAAATGGACAAAAACAAATATAAAACAAGCAAAAAATACATGTAAGGCAAAACAACAGCAATAGGACAAAAAGATCACAAATTAAGAATCGGGGTTAACACCCAAGAGCACGATCGGACGAACGCACGTAGCATTATGACTTAAGGACAAGATAGACTGGGACCCTGTCGTATGAAACCGAGAACTGGCCTGTTTTATTGGCTAGAAAGAAATCCCACCATGCCTTTGTGCGATTCTACCTATAAATTAGGGAGTGAAAAGTGTTTTTCAGTCATTTCCATTCTACTTCTTGATCCTAGGGTGTTTTGTACGTCCTTTGTGAATATGTTGTATTATGGTACATGTAGAATTGAGAGATGATAGACAAGTTATTGTGGTGATTGACTATATTGTATCGAATAAATCGAGCGTGATTGTGTTCAACTAGGACTAGTATAGTTACTAAATACCAGCCATACGTTTCTTTCTTAACTGGTTAATAATTATGAGGAACTGTTCTTTGATGGAACCAAAGATGTCCACATTAAATCAAGAGGTGGAGATCGCATGAGGTTTTTGTATAATTTAATGCGGGTATTCAGATTCTTTGAAGAGTAATGTCATTTACGATCGATTGAATTTCAGAGAAATTTTCCTCATTAAGAATGCGAGGTCGAATTCCACAGCCATTCTTGATTTCTTTTCATTTCTTCTTATTCGGAAATCAAGGAAGACATTGCAGAAAGTATTCCGATTCATTGCATACAAGTGGGCAGAGAATTTGTTTAATAATCAAAAGTAAAACGAAAATGACTTTAATAACATGTCAAAAATAGTGAAACCTTACGAAAAAAAATAGTAATAATTAAACTCAGTCTTGACTCGGTGGAAACATGAGGCATATATAACCAAGTTACGTAAAAATAATTAATGCAGGGCAACGTGCATTGAAAAGATAAGCGGGAAATTTATTTTGCCTGTAAAAACCAAGATTAATTGCAACTTGGATTTATTGCTAGCAGTGATATCCAAATGTTATGACATTTGTGAGCTATTATATGCAACAATAAGATTTTTTTTTTCTTATTGTAAAGTGATATTTTTTTTTAAAAATGATATTGAAATATAGACTGAAAACATCGACAATCTGTAATAGCAAGGTAGTTTCACCTAGATCAAATCCCAGCGTATTAAGCATAGATGTGTGAGTGATCCAATGCATGACACCTCGGAACTGGAAAACAGAAAGATAAGTGACTATTTCTGTAGGATTTATTATATTTATTTACTCGTATATACTTTTCGAAAAGGGATGAATATATATTTTCTTCCCCAGCTATAGTTTAATTAGTAGGACTTGGATCAGTAAATAATTATTACCTCCAAAAAATACTTACAATCCAAAATATTTTCTGGCTTTAAATAACCTGCAAATGGTAGATAGACCGTAAAAGAACAAGCAATCACTAGATCAATTATATAGTAAATACTCCGTAGATTTTGGCTTGTGCCACATGTAACCTATGGGTATTAAATAAAGATTGGGCACTTAAGCGTGGTGTAATGGATAATAAGCTTTTCTGGCTCAATCAGTTACGACTGAGTCATGAGCTCGATGCTCACTGGATACTCCATACTTCCGGTTTTTCAAGTACGTTATGCTTATATGGGAACGTGGCTGTGAGGTTAGAACGTTTATTTTCTGACCAGGAGACCCGGGTTCGTATCGGATCATTGTCGATTTGTTAGAAACATGTGGTGAAAAATCATGCCAAGGGTTCAACGAAACGGAAAATTGACCGAGACTCTGAGCGTACTAGCCGTGTTCAGACTGTTGACCATGCCATATTACGCGTTTTCTTCCAACAAATTGCTCAGCTCAGTTGAAGTATAAACAACTGGTGTGTTCTGTGGGAGATGAACAACCACAAATGTGCCTGTACAGGCTCCTGCAACAGGGATTAGCTAGTCTCCCTGGTATTCTGGTGCTAGATGAACTATGAGCATGTCCCAATCCTCATAAATACATTGGACACTATTGTAAGTGTGCATGTTGTGGGGATAGCAGAGGCTTACCTACTTCACGGCGCTGGCGAGTATTGTATTTTGTTGATGTTATAAAGATTGCCATTTCATTTCCAAACTTCGTTTTAGTTATTCCTCATTCAGTGACCCTTTCTAGGTTACAACAGCTGGCATCCTTGGATTCGAATGGCTGCGCCATTTACTTACTCGTCTATTTGGGTATCAAGATAATCCTTGCAATGCTCAGACACATTTTTATCTATTTAACACTCACAGGATTATGCTGTTTCTCGATTGGTAGCGAATTAAAGTTAGAGATCATAGTTTGCCTTGTTATTTAACCCGTATATGGAGGGAAAATGAATACATTATGTTTTCGGGGCTGTAGTGATGCAAAGTTGAACGCACAGACATCGATTAGAATTTGAACAATGTACGACGTGCATATTCATATGTTTTTAGAGTCATGACCCTTCAAACACATCATACTTAAAAAATCTCTACTTACTTATGATACATAGATGGCATTCTTTTATTATATACTCAAACGATAAATCTATAAGACATGATAAAGACATTAATAAGGTTGGTCCTACCATCTACTCATGAACGTAGACATGAATTTGAAATAAATCTCTACCCATGCTCGAATTCTTATTAATATGTAAAAATATGATTATCGTAAAACCCACTAACTAAAACGGTTTAAAACATTTCTATTCCCACGACTGCTAGAAAACAAAATCAAGATTAGCCATAGGATTCTACCTCAGAGCCCTTAGAATATGTGTCCCTGAATACCTAACGTCCTGGGTAAATCGATAAACTACGTCCAACAGCAAGGCCTCAGATAATGTTTTCGGAAAAATAATGTTGCCAGCTATGCGTTTTTGAAAAAAATAATGTTGCCAGTCATAGGTTTTTGAAAAAAATAATGTTGCCAGCTATATGTTTCTGAAAAAATAATGTTGCCAGCTATATGTTTTTGAAAAAATAATGTTGCCAGCTATACGTTTTTGAAAAAATAATATTGCCAGCTATATGTTTCTGAAAAAATAATGTTGCCAGCTATATGTTTTTGAAAAAAATAATGTTACCAGCTATACGTTTCTGAAAAAATAATGCTGCCAGGTATACGTTTAATAGTGCTATATATATATATATATATATATATATATATATATATATATATATATATATATATATATATATATATATATAACTTAATTTGGCATTAAATGGCCTAGTGTGGTTGATATGCCATAAAACCCAACCGACCAACCAACCAACCTAAATAACTATGTGAAGGAAAGAAATACATTGAGAAAACATTTAGACTTCTTCACAACCCTCATCATTTTAACCTCAGTACTAGACAACGAACATACAAAATCTACATATCGGAAAAAATAAGCACTATCAAGAGCACTTCTAACAGCAACAACTCAAAATTCCTAATCCTCACCTGTAACACACATTCTAAAAATACTTGTAAGTAAATTACTTATCACTATTACACGTCCAAGACAATCGGAGAAAAAATTGGAAAAAAATTAAATCCAACATGACTTAAGATGTCGGTACTTCTCAAATAAATTTCTTAAAATTTAAAAACATTATGTCGTTGTGACATCACGAAGTCTAAATGCCAATACCTACGAACATAAAACGGATGTACGTTTGGACAATGATTTAAACTCTATCGTAGTAAATAGGAACAAAACTGATCATAAAGTTAGTTTTACAAATGCCACCATCGAAAATGATGTACATAATTCTTTTCTTCAAAATGACTTAAAGCGACAACGAATAATGATATTAACAACTATAAAAAAATCTCAAAAACATATTTCATGACTAGCATTTATTGAACATATTCCTAAAGAATATCTATGAATATAAGTGATCAAACGTTGAATACACAACAAAGTAATATAAAAAATATTCTTTGGTGAGCAAAGCCTGATCTATAAATTCTTACAAATGATTTAATCAATTGGTCATATAAAAACTACTAAAAAGTAAAGTGTGACACTCTATTGTCTTGATAACCCCATAATTATATATTATTATAAATGATCTAATTGAGATTGTATATATATATATATATATATATATATATATATATATATATATATATATATATATATATTAAAACGAAGAGAGAAACCGCAAACGTTTTTGGTTGTAATGTGGATTTTTTTAAAAAGATATTATGCTTTATTTTCCATGACATTGCCACACAAAAATATCCACATTACAATTAAAAACGTTTACGGCGTGTCTTGTCTTTTTAATATAAACACTTTTCTCTCGTTGGAACTACTATAACCTCTTCTCTTTATATATATATATATATATATATATATATATATATATATATATATATATATATATATATATATATATATATATACCGTCTGCAACTGCAAAATTGCCCAAAGAGTGTGAGAACATAATTATCCATTTGTTAGATTAAGATTTGAGCAGTTGTAGCTTAGAAATAATTAAAATATCTTATTCTAAATTCTCCGTGCTTTTTATAACAGTACTGGCCTCAACATTGAGCAATATGAATGTCTGACTACTCTTCAAGCTTAACAGAAGAATCGTGATGAATTCGATCATAAACGAAAATGACATGTTCATCAGTAATTAATCATTGCTAATTACCCTAAGCTCATAGGGTATTGAAATAATGTTCATATATATATATATATATATATATATATATATACATATATATATATATATATATATATATATATATATATATATATATATATATATATATATATATATATATGTATATATTAGGTTGGTGCAAAAACAATGACGTAATAATGTCGTTTTTTGACGTTAAAAAATATGTCAAAAAACGACATTATTACGTCATTATTTTTTGCACCAACCTAATATATTCCAATATGATTTTTCAATTTATTCAAGAGTGTCTTCAGCGTCTCTAACATGCTAACATTTTGTTTTGGAGTAACGAGGTGCCACACAATTTTCACGGACGATTTCATAGCTGAAACCCCTCTCTCACCTACTAAACGCCTTATGGATTGAGTTGGATCTTTTCTAATTGATCTCTTTAGCTCTAAGTTGAAATGATAATCCCTCTTTCTATTGTAACCTCCTGATTTTCCTCTTGGATGCTCCCTCTTTTTGTAAACTTATTCATCGCTGTGTTGTTGTTGCTTGAATGGAAATTTGAATATGGAAACCAGAGTATGTATGTTGGTACCATTACTGAAGGTCTGAATGATCTTTTTCCTCTCACATTTGCTCAGTTGGGATGACAGTGTATCTGACATAAAACGAATTTTAAGTTTTATCTTTCTAGCGGAATAACTAAAAAGGCTTTTCAGTGATTCTTAAAAGTAAGGCTCGCAAGATGGCTTAACGTCTTATCTTAAGAACTGTAAAAAAAGAAAATCAATTAGTTTAGTTGTTTTCTAGATATTAAACATTTTGTGGAATGAGTAATTATGCTGTTACATGATTTGGCCAATTTTGCTTTTACACAGAGTATATATTCTTCTATCTGACATGTCCCTTGAAGACGTTGCCTACAATCGCCCTACATACATTCATGTCCATTGTAGAAATTAGTAAATGTCATCTTTTTTATCTCTCCTAAACCCAGTTCTGTCGATCATCTACGTAGTTTCGTTAGATTATTTACTGTTTTCCTCTGGTTCTCTTGCAACCAAATAGCTTGTAAGTGTCTAAGCTATCGTTCTGCATTATGTGCCCTAAAGATTTCAACTGTATAATACATGTTAGTTGAATTATTTGTTTCCATTATCTCTCGCCGTTGCTCACGTGTTAGCAACATATTTCTGTAGAACCATATTTCGTTTTGCTTTATTTGTTTTTCTTCATCTGTGAGTAGATTTCCCAACATTCATCTCTATACAGGAGGTCTGATATTACATAACAGTTCAGTACACTCTTTGTTTTTAATAACATTTTCTTATTACTTTGCTTAGCATTTGAAAGCCATCTTTCGCAATCCCAATACGCCTTTTGATTTCAGTGTGTCCTCTGTTAAAATGTTTTCTAGTTATTTTAATGTTTATACTCGCTTTATTTGCATATCTCATTTTCTAAATTTTCGTGTGTCTGTATATTTTTCGTATAACCATACATTCTGACGCCGTATAATTGATCAAGACTCACGTTAAAATTTTAAAAAACAAAAAACGAAATGTAAATAATTATAAACAATATATCAAATATGATTCCTTTATACCCAAATATTTATTGCAAGATCACTGCCGCGTGTTATATAAAGCAAAATACACTATCTAAAATTTTAGTTTACCCACAACAGAGAAATACCAAGCTCTTGATAAGAACGGCGAAGCTCCATCTGTGGCTGGTGATATCTCTACAGCGTTTTACAGGGTTTGGCATGCCGGAAATGTTTGATTTGATGTAACCCAATCATTCTTCTCTTACCGTGAAATGAAGGTCGACATAAATGTGTTCTCCTCATTTTCCTTTCATAGGAAGGCTGGTTTTCCCCAAGGCTCTATCCTGGATCCTACAATCCTTCATCAACGATCTTCCTGATATCATAAGTTCTCAAGTAGAATTCTACGCAGATGACATTACCATTTTTCCTCTCTCAATAGTAAATCCGCCATTGCTAACAGTCAACTTGTCCATGGGTCCGAAAATGACCCCCAATCGCACTTCATGACATTGGAATTCCGTTCCTCTTACTTACTTCCCTGATAGATATAATCTTAAAATATTCAAATGTAATGTCAATCGACATCTTTTGATGCCTTGATCTTGATCGCCGTGCTTCTCTTTATCCTTTCCTCATAAACACTTCCTTCCTCTTACTTTCACAATCTGTAACCCCTTACGTGCTCGTGACATTCCCGCCTTGTTTGGGGTGAAATGCTTAAAAAATATTTCCTCTCAGATTATTGGCGCGTTCTATATGCTGGTGCGTGTTATATTACGCAAAATAACGTATACTGCTGCCTTACGAGTTTTGACAGAATCTTAGTTGTCCACGCAGCATTGTAGGGGATTAACTGTTTTCCACCTTTCAAACCATGCCCCCCACACAAAATATTCTCTCTGCTCACATTACTTAGTTCCCCGTAAATCTAACCCTTCAAGACAAGACCTACCACGCCGAGTAAATGGAAACGAACCACCTTCATTACCTTTGTATTCCCTTAGTAGGTAGTAGGTTCTACGCGGTCAGCTCTTTCTAAAGAAGATGCTTCGTCGAACAGAATCCGAGGGTGAGAATTTTCCGATCATTATTTTATTAAAACGCGACAAGTGTAGGGTTGGTTTTTACCCATGTCTTCAGGAACAGAGACCTTATTCTTACGGTTCATACAACAGCTACTTTCAGCAACGTCCTACCTTAAATGACCCTTGGGACTTGTATATCTTTAAAAATAGCTTTTAAAATCGCTTATTTAGAAACTCGATTTGTGACAAGGCCCGAAAACATATTCTTCTATTACTATGCCATTCTAATTTAGATACTTTACAATTTAACTATCTTCAAAATTCTTGTTCGCAGAATGCGAGACTTTCGATTTAGCGAATTAATAATACAATATATATTTTTAGGTTGTTATTAGCGTCCAGTCGTAGATATAATTGGTTGACGATTGTCGGATCAGTTAAGGCAGCATTTTTAGCGAGATACTGGCAAACAATCGCCTTCCTTGGGAGGTCTGTATTATTTTACCGTTTTTTGATTGGCTCCAGACCAAACACATAGAAGAAATATATCACGAGCAAACTGAGTGATACGCGGAAAATGTTTAATCCTTACATATACGTATACGTGAGTGTGAAAAGGGTTCGCGTTACTGATCTTTATTGGGAGATGTTGTTCTGAAAAAAAACAATAGGTTCCCGTACTTATGGCCTTGTGTCAAATATAATCTTACTCGTTTTTGTAGGAGAATGCCGACTGATCTACCAAAAGAAGTGCTTTGTAAGTTCCCTTCTCACTGTGTGCTCATATTTATAGCTATTTTTTAGCGTTTGTTTAATTTATGACTACTTCAGAGATACTAGTTAAAGTCTGATTTAGCATTGCACTTGAGTTTATTCCTCGGTGGTGAACCAATTATGCTTTCGTTTTACTAATCTTTCACTGAATACAAAACTTAAGTGTTACACAAGTGTTATTAATTGAGTTCAATTTATGAGGGTATGTTGGAAAGGTTACTGATAATTCTAGATTTGAAGAGTTTAAAATTATAATAATTAGGGAAGCGTCCTTTCGGGATCCTTTTCCCTGATGTAGCTGTTCTTGAAATGATGCTGTCAGAATGGTATTTCATTCTTTCTAAAAGAATACGAAGAGAATTGGTATGACCCTTTCGATATACATGGGATAGCAATTTTTTATTTATTACTTATTATTAATTACTTTTTTTTAAAAATTTGTATTTGCGATAGAAATAATTTTTAAAAAGGAGTAGAAAGAAGTAAATCTATATGTTTTAAGGTTTTATTGAAATCTTATTTAAGTTTCCACATGTCATCCATCGTTAGCAATACAAACGGTAATGAGATTTTACAGTTCACGGAAAACATGTGCCAACTGATTTAGAGTAATGCCTAAAATCACATTAGTTATTTTAGCTATACTTAAAACAAGGTACATTAAATTTTTAACATTTTTTACAGATTATTTCTATCGAAAATACTAATAAAGTTATAAATTATTTGAAGTGCACACGAACTTTATGGACAAACTGTATGTATATATATATATATATATATATATATATATATATATATATATATATATGTGTGTGTGTGTGTGTGTGTGTGTATGTGTGTGTGTGTGTGTGTTTGACCCAAAGTATTGTGAGTTCAATACCAGGCCTCAGCAGTGGTAAACTAAATCTTGGAGAGTTGAGCTAAAGGAAAATAACCCGGAAGAGGCATGGCACATGGAAGTAGAATGATCTACCCGGGTGGACAAAATATAGGGTTGGGTTCAAAATTCTAATCACCTGATGAAGGCCAAAGCATACAACGACAGAGACGTTGTGAATATAGATGAAAATAACAGTACGAATAATGTAAATAATGCAAGCAATCATAATACCTAATCTCAGACATACAGTCACCTGAAGTAGACTGGAGCGTACAACGACTGAAACGTTGTGAATATGGGAATGAAAATGACGGTAATAGCCCGAATAACGTGAATAAAGTAAGTTACTATATACCTTTAAATAAAGCTTGAAATTTTTAAAAGTTAAATCCTGAGTCCGTTAATTCGTGGTTATTTTTGTTTTGCTGTACTTCTAATTTTTATAGTAATATTATTCAAATTAACAACACTATCAACCGGTAGAACAACGGTAGTATATTTTGGGAGCATTTGAATCCAGTTTAAATTGGTTATCATTGTGGGTTCGTAACGCTTTTGAAGAATTTATATTTAAGTTTCTTCATCATTGTCACGATCACGAATTCCATGATCTATTAGGGTCGTAGGTTTACCCTAGACGTAACACGCGTAAATACAGGTAATGTACACCCTTGTGCAAATTAACAGAAACAATCGCTTTAGTTTCTTTTCTTTTACCATACGGTCAGTTTAGACCCACTGGTCACTTACAGTGGTGTGCAGTAATATGAATCTATTTCCGGGGTGTATGATGTAATTTGTTTGGCCTTGAAAATTATTGCGTCTTCCCTGATTGCATCAGATTTTTATCACGCCCAGTCACTACTGTCTCGAATATCTATTAGTTGTCCTACAGTCATTGTCTGCGATGGACGTTACTCCAAGGAAGCAGACGAAAAATGAAAATCTGCATGAACACACTGGCAAGACATATCAGTAAGAAAATCAAAGTACTAGAGAATAGTCCGGAAAATCTCCTGATTTAAATCCAATCCAGAATTTGTGGTCAAAGGAACGATTCGTGGAATGCACATACGAAGTAATAACATGTTCACTGTGTCATGTTTAATTGGAAAATACGAAAATAAATTAAATAATAGACGAACTCATTCGTTCTCTTTCAATTAACTTGCACAAAGGTATAATACATGTAATACAGGTAAATGCATTACATACGGTGAGGAGAAGAAGATGACCTATACCTTTGCCAAGGGGATTGGTACGTAAGTAAATGTAATGGATCCGATTGGAATTCGAACTCGAGTCTACGATTCCTCAGTCCAAGCCACTATCCATTAATTATTATAGGTGGTTTTAAAGACAACATTTCAGAAAATTATCTTCTGGCCATCATGAAGAATTTTCATTTGATATGTTGTATATTATGTATGTTTATTATTGTGTTATTTTGATACACATTTCGTGTTCGTTACTGCTGAACCAGTATTTATTTCTCATTACCTCATCTAGAGATTGAACTCACGTCCACGAGATGACATCAATAGGCATCTTTAAACAGCAATACATCCATTTCATTCTCGTCCCAATACCATTTTAACCCTGTATTTAAAGGCCCCAGAAAAAAAAACCCTACATCAATTCATTTAATGCCTCTAATATCTTACTAATACTCTTGAAATCAACGTTTCTTCAACCAGCTATATTCGATATGGGACGGTAGATTGGTAACTTTGATGGAAGGCAATCTGAATTCAAGACATGGTAAAGTCTGCTGAAGAACTCTCCGATATATGCCCAAGGATTTATGACAGTTCTCAGGTAATACATTAAATGACATTTTGGAAGTCATTATCGTCTGCGTCTTCAATTATTAAAAATATAGTCAGAATCGTTTATTCTACTCGAAACTCATCCGAAATAGTACATCGTTTTGTCAAATTCCGTATACACTCAAGTATATGACGAGGTCGGTCAGTTGTGAGCCATGCGTGATACAAAGTAATGCGATCAGGTATCTTCCGATACATGACTGACGAGACAGATTTTTTCCCGCAGTAGGTTGCCATTTCTTTCTATGGTAAGCCAATTGCCATCCAAGACTATATAACCGGGTTTGTCCTGCATTTTATCCATAGATGGGGGACAAGAAGAGGTTTCATACCTTTCCCGGTGGGATTAGCATGTAAGGGAAATGAAGAATCTGATAGCCGAGTTCGAATTCCAGTCGAATCCATTACATTCACTTACGTGCTAATGGCCTTAGTAACGGTATGAATCCTCTTCTTCTCCCCTCAACTATGGGTAAATAGCAGGACAGGCCAGTTTCTATAGACTTGGATGGCAACTGGTCTACCGCAAAAAGAAATGGTAATATACTGCAGGAAAAAAAATCGTCCTCGTCAGTCATGTATCGAAAGTTACATGATCGCCTAAGCGTGTATCACGCATGGCACATAACTGACTGATATTCACTTACGTGCTAATACACTTCAGAACGGTATGAATCATCTTCTCCCTCCATATGGGTAAATAGCTGGATAGATTGGGTTCTATAGACATGGATATTATGATCACTTTTAACCTAAAATCATAGGGTCGCACTATACATAGTTAATTTCCATGAAGAGGATAAAAATCGTGCATTTTAGGCGACCAGTTCTATTATACACCGTTAAATCTTTTTTTTTTTTTTGGCGGGGTTAAATTTGATGCCTGAATTAGGGGTCGTATGCGATATGTCCCCTGTTCTTCAATTCTCTTTCATTGTTCTCTAGTCTATATTTGCTTTATTCATTAATGTTTATATTTTTCAAACGAGGAATTGATTTTGTTAAAAATAAAAATTTGCTCGGAGTACTTGGCTCCGATTCAATAAGTATTTATTTCAAAATATTACACTGATTTAAAAAAAAAAATCTAAAAAAAAAAATCTAGTCATATATTGCAATATTTATCATCATTGATATAATTATCTGAATATTGAAAATTATATTGACTCTGTCAATATAATTATCTGAGTCAAATTTTCCATAATTTGAACTTCTTGATAGAATTAATCTCTTCTGGAATCATTCTGAAAGCGCTTTCTTTTCCTAATCACCCGAGTGGAAAAGAACGTTCAGCAAGCGAAGACAAAGAGAAAATTATCCCGAGAGATACAATTTTGCTTCATCAGAAAGAAAGACACTGCGTGTTAGGTGATGTTATCTCTTCCAGCTAATTAAATTATCAAGAAAACAGATTCAACGGCATATATATATATATATATGGTTGGTGCAAAAATAATGTCGTTTTCTCACATATGTTACTATGTGAGAAAACGACATTATTTTTACACCAACCTAATATATATATATATATACATATATATATATACATATATATATATATACACACACACACACTCACGCACACACACACACACACATATATATATTTATATATACATATTAATAAATATACATATATCTACGTTAGAAGTTCAACAAAGTTTCATTAAACTTTAGTTGCACTTCGAATATAGTTATATGTATATTTATTAATATATACATCTTAGCTCTGAATAACCACATTGATCACTGTTTTGTTTACACCTTATATTAAATTGAGCAAATATCTATTCGCTTACATGTGTATGGACACTAACACACATGTATGTGGTTGCTAATATCTAGTTATTTTGTTTGTCCACATTAATACCTACAGTGAGGGAGGGATATAAAGAGAGAGGGGGGATTTAATTTTTTTTAAGCATTCCATCCCAAGCAAGGCTGGAAGCCACTAGCACGCAAGGGGTTTCAGAGAGTTGGAGCGAGAACAAATATGACTGATAGAGGAAAAGATGAAGAGAAGGTTAGGGGATAGATCAGGGCATCTGGAGACGTCGATTAATAGTTGGAGATTATAGCTATCAGGAAAACAAGAAATGGCGAGAGAATTCCACAGGCGATAAGTCCGAGACATGAAGCTATTGGAGTAGAAGAGACGGCTACATTTAACAGTTTCGACAGTGAAAGGGTCAGAGTGAGATGACAGCCTAGTTGAACGCTTAAATTCGTGAAGTCTGGGAACCAGCGAAAGTAGCCCATCGGAGCAGTTCCCATAAAAGTATTTGTAAAAAAAGTCAGAGAGAGGCGACGGCACGTCTTTGAGAGAGCGGCTGCAGACGAGATGCCAGATCAAGGCCAATTACATTGCATATCCGTCTCTGGATTTTATCAAGAACCTTAAGACAAACAGAAGTGGCTACAGACTATATATAGCAGCAATACTCCATGCAAGGGCGAATGGTTTGTAGATTTGAAGGATCGACTCCGTCGAGAAAAATTTCCTGGCGCGGCACAGGGAGCCAACTTTCCTTGCGGTGGACGAAGCTATTGACTCAATGTATTCGTTCCATATCAGGTCAGCAAACAATGTGAGACCGAGTAGTCGCAAAGTGGTGCTCTCGTGTAGTTGAGCGTCAGACATTCTAATGGGAGGCAGGGATGGTTCTTTCTGGTGAGTAAAAGAGATCAGTTTTGTGTTTAAGGTATTAAAGTTAACCAGTCAATTCCTGCCCCAATCCACAACCGATTGGAGGTCCTTTTCGAGACAAACAGCCAGGCTAGTTTTGTCGGCGACACTAGATTTGTTTTTGAGGCAGGAGTAAATAGTAGTGTCGTCCACGTAGATGCCTACTTGAGAACCTATGACATCAGGAAGATCGTTAATAAAGATAAGGAACAGAGTATAGATTGAACAATATATATAAATGTGTGTGTGTGTGAGTGTGCGTGTGTGAAGATACATTAAATGGATTAAAGAAATTAGCGATAGAAAAACAACAACAATAATGATATTAAGGCTAAAAATATTAATCATATATATAGGCCTTTTGACCAAATAGAAGCATTAGGACATAGACTGTTAAAATCTGAATTTTCGGTCTCCCGTGTCTCTTTTCTAAACTCGAAATAAAGGCTGAACATATTTTTATGCGGGTTAGGGTTATATTGATGATGAAATCAAGTAGTTTGGGGCTAAGTTTTGCTTGCTTGTTGGCATTTAATTGAAAAACTTAAAAGGACGAATCTCACGCTGTTAATATGTGGTAGTAACGTTGTTTGTACAACACATGACACATGTTCCCCGCCCCCAAATTCCCTTAAAATATCCAACTTCAATTTATTTCTATTAGAGAAAGGATAAATCCGTGTCCGAAAATTCAGATTTTTAACGTCTTTTCTCATCATGGTTCAATTTGATTTAAGGACCGTATAATATACAACAATTATTATTATTATTATCATTTTTATTTTCTTTGCTTTCTGGCGTTTACACATTTCTTTCCGGGTCCCACCCAGGGACCTAAGGTTAGAAATGGCATCATGACACTTTTCTTTGAAAAAAAATTAAAATAAAATAAAATAAAATAATTACATAGATAGAGCCCTTCGTAAAGTGTGGGCTGTACTTGTCAGAACAATTTTTTGTATCTCCTTGAGGCATGGGCTTCCAGGAATCCCTGCAATTAGTCTACTGCAATCTTTTCCAACCAGTCATAGGGCTCCAGCTACAACAGGGATTGTTGATGTTCCCATATGCCACATTTTCGAGACCTCTATTTCAAGGTTGTTATTATTATTATTATTATTATTATTATTATTATTATTATTATTATTACATTTCCTTTGATTTCTGGTGTATACTTATTTTTTTCCAGGTCTCGACTGATCAGAAATGTTTCATGCCATTTGCAAATGAGCAGTTCGGAAAAAAAGAAACAAAAAAAAAACAAACACATATTTTACATAGACAACACACTTTGTAAGGCGTGGATTATCTATATTTATTTTACGCATGAGCTGTCAGGAATCACTTCAATGTGTCTATTGCAGTTTTTTTGTTTCCAAAGAAACCGAAGGCGCCAACTACAACAGTAATTTTTGTATGAGGTCTTTACTCATAATGTATGAGAAATTAGCTTTGATTAATCTATGAGGCTATTGTAAATCCCATAAAATTGTTACAGTTCCTATATCTGTAATCATTATTTTAATGAATATAGTTGTTGTTATTTATCTCTGTAATTTGTTTCATTGGCCTACTATATCTATATATTATATGAAAGATAATCTTTCTTTCTTTATATATATATATATATATATATATATATATATATATATATATATATATATATATATATTATATATATATATATATATATATATATATATATTAAATACAGATTTTATTAAATATATATTGGGCACTTCGGCGTGGTGTTATTGAAATGAGATATTTAAAATAAAACTTGAAAAACTCGACAATGTGTAATAGCAATTTTTCCTGACCTATATCAAACGCAGCGGATTTAGCTTAGATGTGTGGGTGATCCAATCGATAACACCTCGGAATTGATTGGTTGGTTGGTTGGTTGGTTGGGTTTTATGGCATATCAACCATTGTATATATATATATATATTAAATATACAGTACAATTAAACGTATAGCTGGCAACATCATTTCTGTCCAAAAAACGTATAGCTGGCAACATTATTGTTTCAAAAACGTACAGCTGGCAACATTATTTTTCTGAAAACACCATATGAGGCCTTCCTATAGTTTATCGCCATACCCAGGACGCGGAATTGAAAAACAGAAAGATGAGTGAAAATTCTAGTAGTATTTTTTATATTGCCTTACTCGTTTATAACTTTGGAATAACTTTCTTCCCCAGCTATAGTTTAATTAGTAGGAATTGGATCAATAAATAATTAATACCTCCAAAAGATGATTAAAATCCAAAAATATTTTATGGCTTTAAATAACCTGCAAATGGTAGATAGACCGTAACAGAACAAGTCAGTCATTCAATCACTTGGTCAATTAAGACTGAGTAGTGAGTACTGCATAGATTCCGGCTTGTGCTACATGTAATTTTTAAAAAAAGACAGAGAGAGGCAACGGCATGTTTGCGAGAGAGCGACTGCAGACACCAGATGAGGGCCAATTACGTTGAATATCCGTTGAATATCCGTCTGTGGAACTTATCAAGAACCCTGAGGCAAACATAAGGAGCACTAGACCATATTTGGGAGCAATACTACGTGGAAATGAAATACAAAGCGCATATATATATATATATATATATATATATATATATATATATATATATATATATATATATATATATATATATGCTTTGGATGATAATATACATATTCCTGAAAAAATTATTTCTATTCAGCGGAAGGAAGTGTGGGTTTGTAAACAGTGACTATTACGGCTAATAAAGCAAGACTCTACTGTAAATCGAATCGTGTTCTCTCAGTCACTGTTTATTTATCTAAAAATAAATACGCTTGAATTCACTTTCATCCCTGCCGTGCGCCAACGGCTTAGTGGTAGAATCCCCGATTGACGCCAATTCAGTTGGGATTTGATCCTAGAAAGAGGCAATTCATATATATAATTCATATATATTTTTTAAGTTGAAAAATCAGGATATCATTTCAATCTCCTACGTTAGTTTCAACCTCACGGTATCCTCAGGCGATTTTTTATCAAATGACCTCTTAACGCTTTATTTTTTGAAAAAAGATAATGAACGCTATATCTTTTCTTAAAAAAATAAATAAACACGACGGCGTTTGTCTATATATTTATTAAAAATAATATAGGGTTTATCAGGTTACCCAAGCTTGAAACCAAGGTAGCGGATTCATCAGATCTCCTGATATTTAAATTATATATATATATATATATATATATATATATATATATATATATATATATTCGTTTCGTCAAATACATCTTTTTGGATGGTTTAATACGCATCATCAGTTATTTTCTAGCCAAGGTTCATTATGGGTTTCGTGTCTTTCAACATCATATCCCCTCACGACGTTTACCCAGCCGACACTGATCTGATATCGTTTTAATAAATTGTGTGTGTATATATATATATATATATATATATATATATATATATATATGTGTGTGTGTGTGTGTGTGTGTGTGTGTGTCTGTGTGTGTCTGTGTGTGTGAAAAGTGTGTGTATATAAATTTTAATAAATATATATATATATATGTATAATTATGTATATATATTATGCGCGGTACTTATTAGAAAGCGCTCAATATCAGAGATAGAGCTAACATATATAGTTGGATAGATGTGAGCTTGTGACCCTTGGTTTCACGCTTTAGCTATCGTCATATATATGTATATTTATATTTCCTTTTGTAAAATACATCTTTTGGATGCTTTAGTACACATCATCAGTGATTTTCTAGCCAAGGTTCATTATGGTTTTCGGGTCTTTCAACATTATACACCTTCTCCACGTTGACACAGCCGACACTGATCTGGCATCGACTTGTGTACCTTCCGTTAGCTATAATTTTTTACATCTTCACAACTACATACCATTGTCCAATCCCAGATGACTTCCCGTTCAACAGCAAAAATTGCAATTAAAATAACAATATTTAGGAGTCTATATTGCAAATATTATGCTTTCAACATTGTGGCCTTGCGTTACAGAATCACAAAATTTAGTAAGATGTAAAAGAAACTACATCATTTTCGGACGACCTACAGTAGCAACAACTAAAATGGATAGCACATACAGGGTGTAAACAAAATTGTGTAACAGCATGGTATAATTGTCCATCCTAAAAATATTTGATATCTAAAAAGACATTAAAATAACTGAGTTTCTCTTTTCCAGGTTTTCAGATAAGACGTCTAGCCATCTTGGTACCATTTGTCGTAAGAATCACTGAAAAATCCTTTGATAAAGCCGTTTTGTGTCATACACACTGCCTCTCCAAATGAGCAATGGTAAGTGGTTAAAGATCACCCAGGCCTCCAGTAATTCTACCAACATTCATACAGTTCCCTCTATGTTCAAAGTCCACTCAAGAACCCTCAAGAAAATCTAGAATAAGTTTTTAAAAAGTGGGAACAGCAGACAGGAAAACTTGATCAGAATATCAAAACAGGAAGAGGCATCATCATTTCAATTTAGTGTTAAAGAGATCAATTAGAAAAGATCGGACTCAATCCATAAAACGTTTGACAGTGGAGAGAGGAGCTTCAGCTATGAATGTCAGTGAAAAAACACTTGAAAATGACATCGTACGTGAAATCTGTGAGGCATCTCGTTAATCTAAGACTGAAAGTTAGAAAGTTAGAGAGGGCAAAGACCTACTTGAATTAGTTGGAAAATCAATTTGGAATATATATATATATATATATATATATATATATATATATATATATATATATATACAGGACTCGTAGCCTTATGATTGCGTCTACCATGAAACAGTTTAACGCCTGTAAGTGTTGACTTCAATGTTCACTTTTATATTTATATATGTTCTATATCTTCTAATTTTGAGCACTTTATCCCATAAATATAACACAACTAATTTCTTCATATATATATATATATATATATATATATATATATATGAACTTAATTCCAATCCTTCATTAACTTCCGATCCTTAGCTATGATTAATTAATGATGAACATATCCTTTTCATTTAAAATCGATGACATTACGATTCTTCTATTGGGGGGTAATTATATATTCTTAGTGGCAAATAGTTTTATAAAAAGCCTCGGAGAATTCCAATAAGATATACTTAATCATTTCTAAGATACAACGCTTCAAATCTTAATCTAACAATTGCAATTTTTTCGGTTACACGATATGGACAATTTTGCTGTTACAAGGAAACGGATAATATTATCTTAACATTAGAAATAAAAGCATGATAACCACTGATAATTCTTCATCTCATACATCCAGGGATTAGATTTACAATTAATATATATTGCGTGCATTTATATCTCCTTACAAGATGCATTTCCATAGTTGCAACAGACATTCTTGATTAGATGGACTTAATGTCTTTTAGTAGTAAATATGCTTTTCTTTGTTACGCGTTAGTTAGAAAGAAATCTATTGAGGCAAACTTCATTTCTTTAATGTTTCAGTGTAGTTCCTGTTTTGTATGTTCTCATTTATGGATTCTTTAAATGGTTTTGACAGCGTTATGGCACTGTTGCACCTTTTCATATCTACTCTTCTGTAGATCGTTATCCAAAGATAAGTATTATTCTCATAGTATTTCAAAGGCATACGCTCGCCAAAAATCAAATACCTATATATATATATAGATAGATAATATTAGTGGTAAATATACATATATATATATTTTGAACATAAAAATATAGGTCCTCGCTAGATTAGATAATCGTCATATTTATTGTTTATATTTCATTTGTAACCCGTAGTCGATATTATTTTTGTCAAATTTTCTCAATTACACAGCGTCCCTTTCAATTTTAATTTCACCCGCCCCATCTTTCTTCCCCACCACTTCTTTCCTTACCTCTCCCTCCTTCTATAAGATTTGATCGGCCATGGTGTGTATATGTCACCACGAAATGTATCTTTATTGTATTAGACATCCGACAACAATCATTTTCCCCCCTTCCACTTATACCTAGTTTTTAAATAACCCTCTCTGTTAAACCCCTCTCTTATGAATTAATATTCGTCCCACACTCTCATACTTACACTCTCTCTAAATTCTATTTTTATTTCCGGGGTAGGTTTTTTTCTGTTTTCTTTTTGAATTTGTACGTCTGATGAATTGGATCGTATTTACGATTCCAATGGAATAAATTATGACCATGGAATATTAGTGTTTAAGCCTTGTTATTATTATATATATATATATATATATATATATATATATATATATATATATATATATATATATATATATATATATATCAGAAAATAATATCTATATAATGGGGTATATAATAAAATTATTTCTTAGCTTTAAGGGAAAGCTATCAGACATGATCAAAAATTTTCTCTTGGTCTTTATTTAAACTTTGCCTCTCTTCGTCTTCTCGATATCACATTTCTAGTGCTCATACATTTTATTTTCTTTCTCGAGTAGCTTAACTCTCTATGTCAGTCTCACAAGATGTCAATTGTCTACAAAACTCAACTTTGATCGCAATTGGTTAAAATTTGTTTTTTTTTAGAATAATTTCCTACTTTCTATAGGGTTGTTTCTGGTATACGTCCATTATTTCCTCGAAGATCTCTTTTGTGTTTAGACAATTATTTTATTTACATACTTAGATGTTTCAAAGAAAATAATACTGAACTGTTGTGTGATATCAATTTTCCGATATGGCAATGAATGCTGGACAATCTTACCCCAGATGAAGAATCGATATGACGCAACAGAAATATCATTCTTCAGAAGTAACTGAGAAGGCCAATGTTTGAACATATGAGCATCGACGAATATCTTAGAAAAAAATGAAAATAAATTTATACTTATCATCATAAAGAGACAGTTGAAATTTCTAGGGTATATAATGAGGAGAGAAGACTTGGAAAATCTGATACGTACAGGTCATATTGAAGACAAGAGGAACAGATGTAAAAAAAATGCATAGCCTACATAGTAAGCCTAAGTGAATGGATGGAGGAACAAGATTTAGGAGAAATAGCAAAAATAAATAATAAATAATTCTTAAAAGCTACGTGAGCAATAGTCTCCTACACTCTAAATGGATACTCCACATAGAGAAGAAAAAGTTTCCCTTGCGTAGTTTTTTTTTTGGGGGGGGGATTTGTACAGATTATTTGACAAATACTTGCACTTGCTTTAAGGTATTCCTGATATCGGTTTATATTAATTAAATATCATATGATAGCCCTTGCATTGTGGTATAATATATTAGGTTGGTGCAAAAATAATGACGTAATAATGTCGTTTTTTGACGTTGAAAATTACGTCAAAAAACGACATTATTACGGCATCATTTTTGCACCAAGCTAATATAACATCTCGGAATATGAAATCGGAGTGAGGAGGACGAATTCCAATAAAAAAGAAGTATCAATCCACATCTTCTCCCTTCTAACCAGTGGTTTAATGGCAGTACGAGCTATGCCCTATAGCCTTGGTTAACAACCTGTTTATCGAAGAAAGAAACGGCAAACTACTCTGGCTAAATCGTCTGCGTCAGCAGTCATACATTAACAGAAACATGGTCTCCAAAGCGTGTATCACGTATGACACAAAACTGACTGATTTTACACACTTTTCCTTTTTTTATGCATACTTCTATTTCATATCGGTCATATACATGAAAACCTACATATGTGTCCCACAAATACCTCCCACAAATACCTCCCACATAATAGGAAAATATTAGAAAGATGAAAAAAACATTGCCACTTTCCTAAGTACAATAGCACCAAACAGGTGGCATTTTAAAATATAGGAGATATTTCTGCCACACGCTATAGCTAATCTTACCATTAGGTGGGAGGGAATTCCTGGTGTAAGATGTACAAACAGTGATTAGAAAAAATTAGCCACTTCAATTGTTAGACGAAGATTTGAACCGTTGTATCTTAGAAATGTTTAATTATATCTTACTGGAATTCTCGGAGTTTTTATAAAACTATTGGCCACTATTTTGAGCAATAAGGGTATATAATTACTCTTCAACAACAAAATCATGATGCAATCGATTATAAACGAAAATGACCTGTTCATTGTTAATTATTCATAGCTAAGGATCGGAAGCTCATGAAGGATTTAAATAATATTCATGCCTGTTATATTTAAGAATATATATATATATATATATATATATATATATATATATATATATATATATATATATATATATATATATATATATATATATATATATATATATATATAAAATTTCAGGATCATTTCCCAACTTATGCCCTCTCAAACCGTGTAACCTTCTGTTTTGGAGTAACAAGTTACCTCACAATTTTCACGTACCATTTCATTTTCAAGTCCTTTTAACTACTCTTTTAACTGCCGAACGTCTTATGGAGTGAGGTATTTTTTTCCAATTGATCTCTTTAGATCTTGAAATGATGATTCCTCTTACTCTTGTGACCAACTGATCTAGTTTTCCTATCTACTGTTCTTTCTTTTAAATATATTGACCATTCTCTTGTTAGTTCTTGAATGGACATTGAAGATGAAAGCGAGAGTATGAATGGTGGTAACATTACTGAAAGAGTGACTTTTTTCCCCTTACCATTGCCCAGTTGAGATTTGAACCGTTGTATCTTAGAAATGATTAAGTATATAAAACAGGAATTCTCCGATGTTTTTATAGAACTATTGGCCACTACTTTGAGAAATAAGGATATATAATTACTCTCCAACAACAACAAAAAATAATGATGAAATCAATTATAAACAAAGGTGACATGTTCATCGTTAATTAATCATAGCTAAGGATCAGAAGTTAATGAAGGATTGGAATTAAGTTTCCTTATTTTAACAAGTTTCATATCCTCGTCCATTTAATTTTTACTAGTCCTGTCTGGGGTCATTCATGACTGAAATATAAGTTTTCCCTGAGGTACGATACGTAGAGTTATCGAAGATAAAAGACGTAACAATTATTAGTCACTGAAGAATATGTACACTTGACTGATTTCATTGATGAAAGAAAAAAAAATAGCACAAAACAGATTCATATATTAAATATAGTAATCAGTATTTAGTATAGTCAGAGCGGCAGGAGTAGTTTCTATCAGGACCGTTACAAGTGTCTCGGGTTCCTCCATCCCATATATATGATAGAGGGCTCTCACTCTAATTACAAATTAGGGACATAGCATAATAGATTATTCCAATTTAAATAAATCAACAATGTTTTTGCGGTAATTTTGAACACCGTCTGAACTGCCTTGGGTATGACGATAAACTACACCCGGCAGCAAGGTCTCTGATCAGCAGGTTTTCGGGATCTTGGAACCATCGATTAATTGCTGTTGTTCCCAGGTCCAGCATGAATCGGGGTGGTAGCGTCTGTTAGGATCCCAGCTATGGACAAATAGTTAACTTCCAAACTGGAGTTAATACACTCTAAAAATATCAAAATATACGCCAGCTTTGTGTTAGAAACGCACTTCATTCGTTTTCTTTGATCTTTGACCAACTACTAAGGACTTCCATAAACAAAATGTTTCGACACTAAGCAGCTATAATGCATAACGCCGTTTGACAATGGCAAAAAAAATAGATTAATTATTTCTTATCAAAAATTTAAAAACTCTAAACTTATAGTTAAAAATAATAATTCACCACCTAGAACAAAATTAAATAGAGCAAATATTATTTACGAATTCAAATGCCCATTAAGGAACTGTATTTCTCAACAATCAACTTTCGTAAAGAATTATATAGTCCACACTACAACATGTTTAACACGCAGCCTAACTCTACACCTTTCTGACTATAGATCAATTAGATCGCATTTAAATATTCTTGGAGACCTACCGGACACTATTTGTAACATACTTGCTAACAACACTAATACAATAGCATCATTTTCATGCAAACAATGCTAAAAAGAATGGAAGCTTTATTAATAAAAACAAAAAAATACAACACTTAATGCTATTAACTTTGAACATGGACACCATATCTTGACCGTGTTTTGAAAAATGAAAACATTTTATAAAACATAAATGCATGCAACAAACTATTTCTTATTTAACAATTAAAATATTAAATCCTTGAAAATGGCTAAATGTATAGCCGAAAGCGCTCGGATAAAAAGAACATTCGGATAGTTTTTATATATTTTATCATCCGAAAAGAAAAAAAAATATATCGCGAGAGAAATTTTATAAAAAAAAATAAAACAACCTTGTCTGTCGTATTCAAAGAAATGTGCATGAAAGAAAGATTGGTGCCTAAATACACACACACACACACACACACACACACACACACACACACATATATATATATATATATATATATATATATATATATATACTTGTCAGCAGTCAATATACTCCATAACACCCTTGACCGCTTAGCTTTGGAGCGGGTAGAATGGAGATCAACGTGTTTTTGTGGATTCAGCAATTTTCAATCAGCTTGTCTGGATCATCTTCAAGAAGCGAGAGCAAGATCTAAATGGCCAGCCAATCTAACAGTGATCTCATTTCACAATCCTCACACTTCCTCCACATGTGGCCTCCTTTGTAAATCACTAGCGGGTCTTAAATTCCACTTAAGATTATCGCACAAACTTTCCTAACTGAATCAATAAGCTATCAGATCCTCATACGTCGAAACCAACTGGAGTGTCCATTACATATATATATATATATATATATATATATATATATATATATATATATATATATATATATACACTTCATCTAAATCTGTTTCTACGTTAGAATATTTGGAAATTCATTTCTTCGTTTATTCCCCTTTTATCACACGTTTCTTTTCTGAGTCATTTCTCCACACTGGAAACCTGCTTACGGCACTAATTAAACAAGGTAGAGGTGTCATCATCAATTATGAATTTGTGAGTTAGTCCAAACAGGTAACAGCTTGCAAATTTACAATTATCTAAGTTATTGGCTTTCTATAGAAGATCGGAAACTTTACATTTCAGAGTGAACTAAATTGCGATCGTTTATTTGAATGGCAGTGGAAGCTTAACCTTTGCCATCACCTTCAATCGAGACATTATCATCAGGCAGGAAATTAGTAAGGTTTCTTTGAAAATTCTAGCCGATAATCTATCATATTTGTTTATGCATTTATAATGATATAAACCTTATACAGGATGTTCCAAAAATTATATACCCATTTTTAGAATGTATAGCTCTTTCTTTTTTTTCTGATTTAATTTTATTGATATCGTCCTCTCAATATATTAGGTTGGTGCAAAAATAATAACGTAATAATGTCGTTTTTTTGACGTTAAAAATACGTCAAAAAACGACATTATTACGTCATTATTTTTGCACCAACCTAATACTTGCCTGTCATATATCGAGCTGGTTTATTATCCCTCATATGGGTCTCTGGCTTCAAACAGAGTTTAGTCTTATTTGTTTCTCTGTTCGTGGACAACCGAGAAATACAAAGTACTCAACGGTTCTCGGTTACGGGGAATAGTTGCACTAGTGAGTGGGAATCAATAGTCATATCGACTATTGGAGTGGGGGGGACAGACAATTTTTGGTTCTGATCCGGGTGTACGCGCTCTGGTGCCACACATTACCGATCACGTCTCAGTTGGGAGATTGGATAAATAGTATTATTAGCAGCCAGGATTTGCTTTGGACAAAGAGAGCCCACCCTGAAATGATACTGGACGTACGATAATGAAGTTGAAGTTCAAAGACTGTATCTAAGAATTTTCCATTTCGATCCATGCATGAGGCTTATAATCTCATGGATTAGAGATTCGTTTGAAGCTGATAGTACCGCACCCTATATACACAAGAACTGTCCCAGAAAACAAAGACATCAACAAGCCGTGGAAAGCAAGAAATGGTCAATTCTACGGTTTCTAAATCCTTTCTAGGTTATTTAAAACCAGAAAAGATTTTCAGATTCCAAAGATTTTTTTTTATGAATAATAATAATAGTTTATTCATACAAGTCGTACTAATTAATCCATGGATGAGGCGAAAAAAGATGCATTCCTATCTTTGCTAAGTATGTGTGCGCATAATATAACGAACCTAACCGGAACTGGAAGTCGATCCCCTGATTCACAGTTCCGGGTCAGTATCCATTGCATCACCCCCACTTTCAATCTTACAGCACTTTATTTTCTCAAGCTAGTTACTGACCAGGCTCGACGTTGCTTAACTTAAAAGTGATTGTACGGGAATTGTTGTGAAGCAAAGTTTTCAGAGAACATAAACCATTCCAAGTGATTATTGCTGCTTGCGATTCTAAATCCTCACGTTGTTAGCATTCTCTGTATCATAACGGACACTTATTTGAAAACGTGCACTGCAAACATCTTAAGGTCAACCGTTTTTAATAAATACTGTCTTCATATGCCTTATTTTAATTAGATAAATTTGGTTCTAGTTGCTTGAATTATTTCTTGAGATGTGTATTCTTTTATTGAGACATGGGAGATTTGTAAAAGATAAAGATGGATCTTGACGAGAAAAAAATGTTGGTACGCCAGAGTGACCCAAATTTCCTTGCAGTAGATGCAACTGTTTCGATGTAAAACTTATAGGAAGTTGTGAAGAGATATGATTGACTTTTTTTTCTGAAGAGACCGAACAAGAAGAGGTATTTCGATCTTTCGACTGCTTTTAAAACTAAAAACCCTCTAATGACTTTCTTACATTGGTTTAAACACGATGCATTATTTCAAACGTTTGAATGCAATCGATACCATATATAGGTGACAGGATTTTTTTTACAAAGTGTTAGGTACTGATTTTAAGATGCAAAGGTATTTGGATCTGGTTCAAAATGGAATTGGTCTCTGTCTAAAATCAATAATCAAAAGTTTATTCAAGATGAGACTGGGTATGTGCAGAGAATAAAACGATATATTTCTGCTCAAAGAATTATGTAAGAAGCGGCTATAAATTTCGCCATGATAGGAACAAAAGAATGTCGACTCAACCTTAGTCAAAAGGTGATTTCACTTCGTAACGATCAAAAAGGAAAAAAAAAGCACGAAATAAGTTTTTTAACTGTTTAACGTTTCAGACTTCCCTTTCATATGCACGCACACACACACACACACACACACACACATATATATATATATATATATGTATATCGTGTGATCGGTAAATTAGCCCCATTTTATTTTTTTTTTATTTCGCGCATGTGTGTTGTTTGTTTTTTGATTTGTCGACTGCATAATATCGTAGGGTCATTTGGGCACCATCTGTGAGAAAAAGAACACCATGACGCAATTGACTCTGACGGAAATTTTGAAACCGGAAGCTCCAATACGAACATTTCGGAGTTTCTGCTGCCAGTCTGAGGACAGTGCAGAGGAAAACTCATTCTAATCGTTGTGATAGGAAAATAATACATGAATGTGTTGGCGAACATCGCTGACTCAACACGGAAGCCTACATCAGGTGCACTGGAAAGATAAATTAGCCCTGGTTCACACGGTTACTGAAAGTTACTGTGCAGTGCCACAGAATTAGGGTGTCAGACAATTTCTGCGACTACCTCACTTTTTAAATATGTCCTTAACTCATCGAACTACAACCTCCTCGATTATTATATGTGTGTACGCAGTTGAGCGAGATACCAAAGAAAACTCATTGAACACAAGAGATGAACTGAAGGCAAGGATTATGGCAGCATGGGCGAACTTTAAAAAGTAAACCGTTCAGAAGAATTGCAGTAGTTTCCGAAGTCGGCTGCTGTTTTTGGTTGAAGACAATGGCTAATTTAGTGATTAAATTTACTTTGTAGTATTTCAAATTTTTGTGTAATTTTGGTAAATATATCTGGTAGAATGTGTTATTTTACTTTTGCGGAATTTAGAGGAAAATTTTTCCATTGCGCCGTCTCGATATACGAGGGGATGGGGAATGCCGTGAGTCTGATCCATATTTACATACAAAAATTGAGAAAAAAAGGAACAATTCTCTTGGCTAATTCTATGGCTACTGCAAAAACATTTCAGAGGTCACATGCCTCAATAATATATATATATATATATATATATATATATATATATATATATATATATATATATATATATATATATATTGTGTTCATCCCTCTTTATAATATCATATACACGTTATTTCACGGAAAGAATGGAATAGCCGTGACAAAAGTAATAATAAGCCTGCTTTGTTCTCAGACAGAACTTTCTCTGCTAAGCCATACAAAATATTATATATATATATATATATATATATATATATATATATATATATATATATATATATATATATATATATACATACATACACCTCTCACGCTGAGAAACTATAACTTGTATGCAACAACAAGCAGACTGAAAGTGAGAATGAGTGAGTCTTACATGAAATAAATCCCGTTGAGAAATGGAGATACCGGAGACTCGTCGGTGTTTCTGGCGATTTGAGATTCAAGCAGACCTGATTAACTCCTATGTCACTATCGAGAACATATTCCTCTCAAATAGGAAACGTTGAGTTTTTAGGAATTTACACTCAAGAAATGCTTTGTGCTGCATTTAACAATATAAATAAAAGAAGATAAATTTTCTAAAAAAAAATACTACATAAAAGTGCCATCCTTTTATGGATATGTAAAAAAAATTAATCGATTGACTATGTTGAGAACATTATAAAGTATGGCCTTCAAAATTCATGTCTACATTCTTTTGTACTGCTAAACTTTATTAAAAGATGGAAAAAAGATAAATTTTATATTTAAGCAATCTTCTATTTTTTTTTAATGATATCAATGACGTATATGAACATTCATATCCGATTTAAATTAATTTATTGTCCCCGATCTAAAATTTTTTCAGATCCATCTATAAATGTATCTATCTACATGGAGGGGGGTGCTGAAATCTCCTAAGTAATGGAATTATTCTTTCTATCTCTATGTCTCTTTCACACAAATACACACAGACATATATATATATATCATCCTCAAAATATTCGCACGCACACACGCACATATAATATATATGTACCGGGTTTAACAGGAAAATTGTCCAATTTTTAGATTAAGTTCGCTTGACGATTCTTGAAGTGACTTTGAAGTTGGAAACCAGAATATGAATATTTGGTACCATCACTGAAGGGCTTAATGATCTTTTAAATCTCACAATTGCTCAATTGTGAGACATAGTGGAGCTGATGCAAAACGATTTTTTCATATTCTTCTTGGAGCTGAATAAATCAAATTGATTTTTAAGTCATTCTTACCACAAATGGCGTCAAGATGGTTAAATGATTTTATTAAAAGATTAAAAGATTTTATTTTCTGGGAATGATAATTATGCTGATAGCAGATTCGGGCAATTTTCCTCTTACAACCCGCTTATATATATATATATATATATATATATATATATATATATATATATATATATATATATATATATATATATATATACACGCATGTGTGTGTAAAATGTATATATGTATATATGTATAAATATAAATTTACATCAACCCAACTATATATATATATATATATATATATATATATATATATATATATATATATATATATATATATATATATATATATAAATAATGTTACTGAATCAAATCGACCCATGAGCAAAACTTATTATTATTATTATTATTATTATTCCGTTCTACATGGCATCGAGTTTACCCGCTAATATTATGAACGTTGGACAATATCTCCAAAGAGCTGGGATGCGACAGCTCAAGCACAAATTAACAATATGTGGAATGGTAAAAAATTTGTTTGCATTATTAAGTAGAAAAATACATATAAAAACTAAATCCACCAACCCAATAGTTTAATGAAAGTTAAACAGATATATTATGACGATCGAGTGTAATATATATATACATATATATTAAGACATGTTTTATGTTTATACATTCTTTTTATGGATACAAATATTTAAATAAACGTTCTGTTTATAATAAACAGTATTAACAACATTTACCGTCTTGAATATCCGAGAAATTGTCATAGAAATTATGCGCCCTCCGACAGAAATCGAACCTGCATCCTATACGGAACTATCATATAGCCTGATGTGCTTTTACCGATTTTGCCAACTACAATCTTAAACTGCAACTTTCCATGATTTTCTCTCGTACATTCACATCTGTTCGATGCGTATCCAAATGTAAGCGAATGACGTCACACATTATAAAATTGAGAAAGTCCGGCAATTATTTTAATATATATTTGTTTATACATTTTTTATATTTATACATTTCTTTTTTATGTTTATATAATATATATATATATATATATATATATATATATATATATATATATATATATATATATATTATAATATATATATATTATAATATATATATATATATATATTATAATATATATATATTATAATATATATATATATATATATTATAATATATATATATATTATAATATATTATAATATATATATATTATAATATATATATATTATAATATATGTATATATATATTATAATATATATATATTATAATATATATATATTATAATATATATATATATTATAATATATATATATTATAATATATATATATATTATAATATATATATATATTATAATATATATATATATATTATAATATATATATATATATATATATTACAATATATATATATATATATATATTACAATATATATATATATATATATATATATATATATATATATATATATATTAGGTTGGTGCAAAAATAATGACGTAATAGTGTCGTTTTCTGACGCTAAAAATACGTCAAAAAACGGCATTATTACGTTATTATTTTGGCACCAATCTAATAAATATTATATATATATATATATATATATATATATATATATATATATATATATATATGATTCCAATGGAATAAATTAAGACCATGGAATATTAGTGTGTAAGCCTTTTTATTATATCCTTATATCCTTACTCTGTCCTGGACATTGAGTTCTAACTGCATTCTATCCTCTTGGATTTATTTTTCATACAAATATATATGTATATCTATGTATGTATGTATGTATGTATGTATATTTTTATATATATATTAGATATATGATTGCATGTGTGTGTGTGTGTGTGTGTATGTGTGTGTGTATGTGTGTGTGTCTGTGTGTGTTTGTCTGTGATAAAATAGAAAAAGAAACTGGAAACGTATACCAATCTATCATCTTTCTCTTTTATTAAAGCTTCATCACAGATTGAGAGAAAACAGACAAAAAGACAACAACAATAGAATTTTCAATTTTGTTTTGGACCAGGTTTTATTGGTAGGCACGTGTCGCGTGTATTAAAACCAAGACAATTTTATGTGTATGTTGGTTTATGAAGATTTTTCTATGTCTATGTGGCCATATGATGGTAATGCGTAATTGTAATTTGTACGTGTGTATGTCTACTGGGAGATCTATATTTACTTTTGTGCAGTCAACTCGCGCAGCAGGGGTGTATCAGGGTTCTAATTTATGGCTGATCTCTCAAAGAATCTACTCTTTGTATTAGATATATATAAGTTTGTATCTTTAAGAATGGATTCAAAGAAAGATAGCGATATGATATAATATTTTAGGCGTTTGTTTATAGTTGGTAATAATGTTATTAATTTTTCAATGTATTCTCTCTTTAGAGAATTTTTTTCTTCTTTTATTAGGGTGGCATTAATGAAACCAAAATTGTATCCTAAATCGCTTCGATATAAAACGAGAAAGTTAGATCGTTTTTCCAAAAGCAAATCTCTCTTGTGTTCGTAGATTCTGTCTTTTAGATCAACTGACGTCTCACGAACATAAGCATTTTTGCATTGTAAACAATTTATTTCAGAAATCCTGTCATTTGAATTGGTGCTGGGTTTATTTTTCTTCCTAATTACATCTCCGATTGTTTCGAAGGTGGTGGTAATGATCCTAATATTAGGGATAACTAATTTGTTTGCGAGATTAGTAGAAAAACTGTTGGAGGGCAAGATTATGAATTTTGTGTAAATTATTTAGAATATTTTATTAGTGTTGTTTGTTTAGAATCCATAAAATATGCAACCCGGAATGCCTGAATGAAAAAAATATTTTTTTAAGCAATTCGCTCCAAGCAAGTCAGGAGTACAACTAGTATGCAAGGAGTTACAGAGGGTTGAGAGCAAGATTAAACAGTCATGTTTGAGGAAAGGATACAGAGAAGGACGGTGAACAGGATCAAATTATCAGAAGATGTCAATTGACATTACACTTGAATATTTGAAGATTATAGTTATCAGGAAAGCAAACAAAAGGAAGGTAGTTCCACAGACGGGAAGTGCGAGATAAGAAGCTTTTTGAGTAGAAGAGACGATTATATTTAACCGTTTTGACAGTGAAAGGGTGGAACCAAGATGTCAACCTTGTAGCTCGCTTAAATTCATGCAGTTTAGGAACTAGCGAAAGTATCTTGTCGGAACAGTTTCCGTGGAAATACTTGTAGAAGCGACAGAAGGAAACAACGCTATGTCTGAGAAAGCGTCTGTAAGCGAGATGTCAGATTAGGACCTATCGCATTTCATATTCGTCGCTGGATTTTCTCGACACGTACAGCGGAGTCAGCAGACCATATATGAGAGCAATATTCTATGCTAGGACGGATGGTTGATCTTGCGAAAACTTTAAAACTTCTCCATTTGCCACATCGTTTTATCCTCAACGCCAAAAAAAAAAACGAGTTTGGAAAATCCAGAAGATAATAATCAGACACCATCAATAAAATATCTAACAAGAATTGTCAAAATTCATAAACCTTCTGTAAACACTGGCTGATCGTTCAATGAATGCCAAATGTTTCCTTATAAGGCAACGGCTAATATTACTGAGGAGTACAGAAACTACACATTGATTCCATTTTATGGTCGACGAAAGAAGAAAAGCGTAACTTGGCTGTTCGCTCAATCAATGCCTGATTTTTTCTTCGAAAGAAACAATTAATATTATCATTACATATGAGGAGAAAGACATAAAACTTTGGTTCCAGTTCAGTGACCCGTAAAGAAAAGCATAATAAGAGTAGGACAGACTGATCTACCAATATATGTCGAATATTTCCCTCAAATCGTTAGTTGACTACTTGTTTACCGACATATCAACATCCATAGGCTATTTAATACCGAAATCTAAATAGTTTGAACATAACTTTATGGCTTTGATTAAATATATCTTGAACTCAAGCCTTCAACTACATATAAAATATATTGTTAAGCATTTTACTTTAAATATGTATTTTTGTTCCTTTTTTATATAAAAATGTATTACTGGTATTTTTGCTATTCATCGTGTTTTGTCTAGGACCCTAACAGGTGTTACTACCGCAAGTCAGGGTGTACCTTGCAATAACATCAATTAAGAAGTAGTTTTATGCACCTCAAAACCTCCAATCTCCCGATCAGAGGCCTGGCTGACAGATGTGTGTTCTTCAAATAGGAAAAGGCTTATATTAGCGCAGTCATTACCATTTATATTAGAGTCCCTTTCACTTTTACAAATAATGACCTCTTTTTAATATATCTCGCCGATGACGTCATATTTCCGTTTCAACGAAAACTCTAGAAAAAGTGAATGATCGGAGTTAATCAAATGTGAATAGTCGTGGATAGCTTATCATCCTGTGAAGTGCGTATAGTTTGCAAATAGACCCTGCAGCTGAAGTGAATAATGAACACTTCAACTGCCATGATGAATGGAACGGAAGGGAATAGGGATAAGCTTGATGTGGTATTTCTCATTGCCTTGTAACCACATACAATTTTTTTATTTGAGCATGCGCAGTAAGCAGATGAACATTTTGGTTCATTGTTACGTTCAAGGATCCCAAAAGCCGGGGCAGAGAATAAAATATGCTGAGTGAACCTAACGTTACTTGATTATGAGAAGAATACTATCACGAAACCCTCTAAACGTTGCTTTGAGAGAAGGCGTAAGCAACAAGTATGGAATAATAGTGAATGAGATAGCATTGGTTCGTTTGAAGTTTAAGTAAATGTATGGCTTACGGTCAGATCACTTTCAAAGACGAGTTTCCATACGGTCACCGAAGTTAAGCAATGTCGATAATGAATAATGTTTCGAAATTGTTAAACGGGGAGCCAAATTTCAATGCCCGTTGTGTTCATTATATTCATTTACGAGCAAATAACAGTGGGAAAAGTATGAATTCAGTTCTTCTCCTCCCAACTATGGGTTAATTAGTAAGACTTTTATCAATAAACGATTATTATCTCAAAAGAAAATTTACAATCTCGAAAATATTTTCCGGTTTTAAATAACCGGCAAAATTTTAATTAGCCGTAGAATTAATCATTAAATGTGTGCCTAATTAAGGAATTATAAAAATTTCTTGTAAAATCATGTTATTGAAAAATTGGTCATTCCACAGAAAAAGATTTCATCCTGAAATAATCTATTTAAATATCTTCCCATATCACTCTCTATGGCGCTCTCCAGTTAATGAAGGCAGCTTTCGTTCCTATAAAATAGAAGCTCCTTTCTCAACATTCTTCCAGCATTGCTTCCCTCGTATCAGAATGGACCCTTTTTCCAATTGATTTTTTTTATTACCTCCAAAAATTTCACGACAAACAATCACCCTTGCTTCATCCCTGTATTTGCTGAAGCTATAGCCCCCCGGAACTATTATCTCATTATCTATCGCATAGAGTGATGTAGGTTGACTCATACTAAATTCAGATCTCCTTGTAATCGCTGTCCTAAACTTCTACAAAAGGCAAACCGCATTTACGCACAAGCTGTCCGTGTCAAGGTTGGAATGAAACATACTGGATTCCGTGAATTCTGGATGATCACCAAAAGAATTTTGAATAGACGTAAAGCTGATCTGCCCATAAATGGCCTCAAGCTCATATCTTCCTCGACAGAAAATTCGAAGCTCTTCGCCTTGATCTTCGACTCAAACTGAACGTTAGATGACAAAGGCCATCTCCTCCTCAACTTCCAGCGACTCACTGAGCATATTCTCAATAATATTTTCATTACAACTCGAGCAATCTCTAAAGTTCTCAAAAGCTTTCAGAAAGTCACTTGCCCAAACAAAATACTAGTGGTTGTCTTTAAGAATATCAACACAGAATTTTCTCCAATCCTAACGAAGTTATTCAACTGCTGCTTCAAAGAGAAATTCTAGCAAGCCCCTGGAAGCTTATTTCGGATCTTCAAACACGCGGGCGAGTGATCTTTCCCCTTCCAGTGTAAACTCATCAGTCTTCTCAGTATCATCAGTGAGTATTTTGAGGCTATAATCAAGAAGGTCGTCGAACACCTCAATAGGAACAACCTCTTCGGGGATGCCGAGTACGTGATTCGACCGGCCCAATCAACTGCTGGCGTCCTAACTACTATTTATTGATAGAATTAGTGAGGCTCTTAACGAGAAACGCTGGTCGGGGAGCATAGCATTAGATGTTTCGAACGCCTTCGACGATGTGGGACACAAACTCTGCTACGCAAGCCCCCAACTATGGAATTGCTGAAAATGTGATCACGATTATAAAATACTTTCTAACAGGTAGATCCATGAAGTTAGTTATTAACAGCTAATCCTTCGGTGCCCTGGCAGTAGACATAGGTTTCCTCAGTGGTCACTTCTCAGATCAACTACCTTTTTGATTTAGTTAATTAGATAATTTGCAATTATGTTTTCTAATGATAGGACTACATACGGGTTCTCATTTGATGATTAGACATTGAAAGCTGATCTCTCAATTGGTCTAGCACTAGCATCTCAGTGGGTGAAAAACTTGATCGTTTAGATTCAAAGACAAGAAAACCAAATTATTTACATTCCATTGTCGCCGATCGAAAACCGAATTTGTCGTAAATCATGGTGAACCGATGTCCCCTCGGGGAGGCACTTTACCATGAGAGGGTATTCGGCATTAAACTCACACCTGACCTCTAATGGACATCGTATTATGTACCAACGCTAAATAAGCAAGTAAAATATTTGGCTCCTGTACCGATCAAGTAAATAAGTACCTGATTCGCCCTTATACTTATACCTTTACAAGAGCCAGACCGGAAGTTTAGTACGGCTATCATATTTCGTCAGGAGCTCTACACTCGCGATTTTCCACCATCGATAGAGCCCCAAATTCTCTCCTAGTTCATCTAGGGGGCGAAATATATTCCCCCCTCCAACCTCACTCTCTTACAGGCGGTATATTCCAAGCCACTCGTTTCTCTATCCCGAATGCCATGGAAAATGTTCGGACGAAATACATTCCTTGGTTCCATTGCACTCATATTGTAGCAGAAGACGTACATCCTCTCCGTATTTCATCAGAACAGATTCTTTGCTCGAACTATGGCTCTGTTGAACTGATTCACAACTGGATATTTCCTCAATTGCGACAATCTTAACCTGTTCAAGTCTAGGGTTAACAGTTTAATCTCCTCCTGACCGTATAAACTTTCCCTCAACGAAACCCTTTACCTCGAGTGACACACGGGCCTTGCACAGAGGGTACCGTTCTGTAACATATAATATAATAATGTCGTTTTTTGACGTATTTTTAACGTCAAAAAACGACATTATTACGTCATTATTTTTGCACCAACCTAATATATTAGGTTGGTGCAAAAATAATGACGTTCTAATGTCGTTTTTTGACGTTAAAATACGTCAAAAAACGACATTATTACATCATTATTTTTGCACCAACCTAATATATATATATATATATATATATATATATATATATATATATATATATATATATATATATATATATATATATAGTTGTATATTTTAGCAGCAATCCTTCGTTTATGCATGCTTCGTTAGGGTAGTACGGTTAAGATTTTAATTTAATTTTTCTTGTGCTCGAACAAGAGCTTTCTATTCTGGGCAAGAGTGTGTAAAAACTGTTCAAATGTTATATAGTTCCGATCGCTTTCGTCTATACCTTTAGCCATTATCAAAGATGATTTAATTTTTCAGCTTAATTGAATGTGTGCATTATGTGTATATTTTAGTGTGTTATAGAGATGTTTTTAATTTCCGAAAACAGTTAGCACATTGTCGCCTTGTTCGTAGTTAATATTGTTAAGAGTTGGCTCTTTCTTTTTTTTTTATTAAAGCTTCCATTATTGTTCATTTTTTTTAGAATTGGACGAAGTTATTATATTTGTGTTTTCTACTAGTATGTTTCTAATGGAGTCTGGTAAGTTTGTGCGTGTGTTTAAGTGGGTTCTAATGGTGCTATTATCAGATAGGTGTAACGAAAGGTGTCTGGATATGAGTCCGGTTTAATCAGGAACACAGTTCCTTAGGAGGCATTTGAACTCATAGATAATGTTCGTTCTTTGTCATTTTTTTCTTTATACATACATACATTATATATATATATATATATATATATATATATATATATATATATATATATATATATATATATATATATATATAATTTTCGAAATGTTAAGAATGGGGTTCATTTTACTATATAAATTTATTTCAAACGTATTCACATGCGCAATCCTAAAATAAATAAAGCAAAAATCATGAAAATGCTGCTACTACTAATATTACTACTAATAATAATAATACTACTGCTAATAATAATAACAATTATAATAATAATAATACCTGATGCTTCTCACTTGCCACCGAATGCATTATCCGAAAGCTGATGTCGATTGTATTTGCCCAGATCTGAAGGAGGCAGTGGATTAGTCCAACTAGAACTAACAAGAACCGGCCTTCAAAGATACATGGAAACTAAGGAAGATTGTATGATGATCTGTGTCAAAGAAAATGAAAGATGTAAGAAACTTTATTCCCTGATAAAGTAAGCCAACAAGCAAAAAATGGTGTTTGAAACGGGTGACGAAAGTAAACAAAATACACCGGCTGTAGCTGCAAAATAGTTAAAAAAGAAAGCAAAGGCAAATTCAACCGGACATACACAGAAACGATGGTAAGATTAATCTCTTCATGACAAATATTTTTTTTTCCCGTACCAAGCAAACTGGTGTTGACAGACACCGTACCCATCAGTGTCTACGTAGTGAAGGGTTGAAAGCTGAAAATGAAGGCTTTATCCTTGCTGTACAAGACCAATGTTTGCTAACTAGAAATTACCAACCTCACATACTGAAAAATGATGTTAGACCAAAATGCAGATTCTGTGATGTGTATCTAGAAACAACTGATGATATTGTAACAGGTTTCACGGTTCTGGCACCTACTGAAAATAAAACCAGACATGACTTTGTGGGTCAATATATACACTGGGAAATCTGCAAATTTACGGAAAGAAAACTGCAAGACATTGGTATGAATACCACCGAGACCGTGTTATAGACATAGGGCCTGTAACAATTTATGGGACTATGCAACACACACACACACACAAACACAGCCACAGACACACACATAATATTCAAAGCTAATCACCCAGGATCGGGATCAGAGACCACAAAAACAGAATATGCCTTCTTACAGTCGTGGCTGTTCCTGCTGACTGTAAAGTATCTTTGAAGATTTTCAAAAAGCTATCAAAATACGAGGACATTGATATCGAAATCTCGAAAATGTGGTACGCAAGGACATCACCAATTCCAGTTGTAGTTGGAGCCGTCGCTTTTATTGGAAAAGATTCTTATAGACACATTGCAGGGATTCCTGAGAGTCTATGCCTAAAAGAAATACAGAAAATTGTTCTCACAAGTACAGGGCACACTTTACGAAATGCTTTATGTATGTAAAATATGTGCGATTTCTTTTTTTTTTTATAAAAACATTACTCAGTAGAAAATGTCACGGTGCTATTTCTGACCTTAGGTCTCTGGTTGGAACCCGGAAAGAAATAAGTATAGACCACAAATTAAATGAAATAAAAATTAATAATAATATCGATGATAATTCTAATAATATTACTACTGATACTAATAGTCATACTACTACTACTACTAATAATAATAATACGAATAATAATCAATCAACAAATAATACTGATAGTAACTCTACAGCTGGACCCTTGTATTCGAGGATACTAGGATGGCTAGCCAATCCCTATTGAAGACGTTCGCTCAGGCACATTCGTGTTTGTTCAAAAGCCCACAGGTAGATTACATTTCTATGTCTCGTGATCAACAATCTGATCAAGGGCAGCGCACTCAAAACTCTCGAGGACTAGTGATTTCCAGTTAGCATAACTACTGTCTACTCAATTTAACTTACAAGGCTTGTATCAACCCGTGCACTTACCAAAGATGCCACACCCTGGTATCTCCTTCTTCAGATCGATAACATCAGGAAATTTCCTTTCTGACAAATCGAACAGGCTGGGATTCGAACCCGGAACTCGTGGTCAGAAACGAACGTTGTAACCACTCGGCTATTATTAATAATACTACAATGAATAATAATAATATTAATGACACTAGTACTAAAAATAGTACTAAAAATAGTACTACAAATAGTAGTAAAAATAAGGAAAACGTTCGGAATAGTCTTTAAATTCATATTTCGTATGTCTTTTGTAATTAATTTAAATTTTGCATGTAAGCATTATTTTAATCTAATCCGGAAAAAAAAAGTTAAGTACATACTTTAAATAATATTAAATATATTATTTTTTAAATTTTAACTCAAAATTGTTTTAAATTTTGTATGTTAAGTAGTAATATGGTTTATCATGCTGTATGAAGATTTTTTTCTTGCTCGGGGGATTAGTTTTCAATCCATTTTACTTAGCAAACCTCCTCTTAAAATTTAGTAAATTTAGAAGAAAAAATGATTTTTTTTTTATTCGTGATCTGGAAATATTGTTTTATTTATGTATATCTTCGTGATCTAGAATGTTCATACGATAGGAATATGAAACATAAATCAATAAAACGTTTAATTCTTGGAGAGGTGCGTTTCTGTAGACATTTAGAAAATTTAATATTCTAAAATAGGAAGTACATCTTGATAGTTAAACGTCAATCCAACTTTTATTCGTTTTGTATAATTTTAAAAGACAGAATAAGATGGAAAACAAAGTTTTATTCTATAGCAATAAAAGCGGGAAAGAATTTTCAATATGTCTCTGTTATTAAGGAGTTCATAAAATTATAGCGATAATTGTTCAATTATAAGAAAATTAAAACTATTTTTTAATCGATTTCAATCGAAGCAAGGTAGTAAAGCCACTAAGACACAAGAGGTTCCTAGATGTGGTTGAATTAGAAACAGAAACGTTAGTAATGAGCGGGAAGATCAAAGACTAATCGGGAAGACAAAAAATAGCGATTGCCACTGCATTTAAATTTTCGTAGATTAAAATTGGCTAGGAACGATGGAGCCAAAATAAAGTTCGACAAGCGAGAAAATAAAGTGTTAGCAAAGAATTTACGGTTACATCTAGCAAGCTCAAATATAAGCTAGTGAGACCTCTATACAACTACGCTTAAATTCAAAGAGTCTAGATAGTATAATGAAGAGCTCATCTGAACAATTACCATGAATGTACACGAATGAAACGTTATGTCGGTGGGAAAGTGACTGAAGCCGAGATGCTAAAAAGGACCGATAATATTGCAGATTATTCTTTGGATTTATATCAAAGAGCTCAATTCAAATAACAGGTGCACCGGACCATATGTGACAGCAATATTTTAAACGTGGGCGAATGGTAGACATAGATATGAACGATAGATTCTGGAGAGAAAAAAAACTGTCTCCCACGAAAGTAAAAAAAATATATTTGAGATAATTAAAACAGTTATTTTCATTTGCGACGGCGAATAAAAGTCATCCAGCATAGTTTTGACATTTTCACCCTTGACAGATTAAAAAAATATTTTAGCTGCTTTATGTTGCGTTCTGTGCTTTCATTGGAACCCAACGCTACTACGTAGACGGTATTAACTAAAAGATAATTTATTTCACTTAGTTTTAATTCCATTAGAGTCACCAAAGTGACAGCTCAGAATTTAAGTTAGCGAGAGGAAAGACTTCAAGGGAACGCATGCCGGTCGTTTGCTTGGCGCCCTTCCGTCTGTGGTCTTAGCTTATCTCACATACCTGGGTTTGGGAAGCATATCGGCGTTTCAAAATTCCTGCAGACACTGTTGAATTCGCGCCGTTTTAGACATAAGCAAATCCATTACTCTCAGAATGTTACGCCAATGTGGTATTACAAACAGTCGCTGATAATCCTACCGTTCTCTTCTGTAACGCTTTTTTTTTCACTCTACGGCACAACTTTGGAAGCTTATCGCTAATTTCATGGCAATGGTTGCAACAAGCTTCAGTCTTTACTGCCACCAAATCAAAGCTTCACAAACAATATGCACATTGCTACGTAAATAATGCTCAATCCAACTCATTCACTACATATTAACTTTGGTAAAAAAGGGGTTACTTTTTGGAACATACTCAGGGGCCGAGACTTGCAAAAACACTACAATCGTAAACTTTTAAGTCTTCGTTTAATATCTATCCGCTCTAACCTTGCCTCTCTTCCTGCTTCTTACGCAAAATTTTTTATATTGCCTTATCCAGTAAGCCTCTGCTTTGCGTGATTCTTAGGATTTATATTGTGTAAACATTATGTAAAAAATAAAAATAAAAACAAGATCGTAACTAACTTCAAGGTTTCCTGGGTAAAACGATAAACTACATCTGATTGCAAAGCCTTTTTGATCAGAATGATTTGAGAAGCATAGAACCAACTCCTGCTGATGTTCACAGGTCAACCCGGACCCAGGGTGGTAGAACTGTCAGCGTTCCAGCTATGGGAAAATAGTTAAACCCGCAAAGGTGGTCAAACACCATGAAAGTATAAAAATAGGTTTTTATACCAGCAATAGTCTTTGGAAAATTTTTTACAAAGCAATACATTTTGAAAAAAAATATTACTAGCAGTACATTTTTGAAAAAAAAAAAATATCAGTAATAAAAATCTTGTCGGCATTAAGTAACCAATTGAGGCCGATATGTCGTAAAATAAAACAAACCAAACCAAACCAAACCAAACCAACTTCAAAAAATGAGAGCTCATGTCTATACTTCTGCATACGGAAATGTGTACATTCAGGTCAAATCAAAACGCCACAAACAGCTATAATCCCCAAAAAGAGAGTGTGAGAGAAAGAGAGAGAGAAAAAGAGAGAGAGCGGAAACAGTAATTTCTTGTATAACATGTTATACAATTGGAAACAATGAAATAGTCAACTAAGAAATAAAAGATAAATGATTGATAATAATTAGTTTTTCAGGGTGTGAACTCTTTTCAAATCACGATAAGTTGATACTAGCAGTAAAATCCCAAGGCTCTCCAATCGTTCAAGTATTTTCTCGATACCCAGATGTAAAATGCAAAGAAAAATATAAATCATCCAATCATATTTTTCAATTATTCAAGTTCTTGTTAAACGTCATCGTCATGCAAAGAATAAACGTTTGAATGGCCACAGCATGTTCATTACAGAAATACACGGGCAAACGCAAAGTAACTTTATTTTAATAAAGAATTCAAACTGACACAAAACTTAGTGAAAAATATTACAGTAGAATCCCTGATAACCGGCCTTCCGGATATGAGGAATTGGTTAAAAAGTCCGGATATGATGGGTTATATTTAGATTAAAATAGAAGAACTTTTTAATGTTAATGTAAATTCATTAAATTAATTATGCCACAAATAATGAAACAAGGTTTTTTTTTTTAATTTCTGTTGCATGATGATTCTTTCTCTTCTAATATTTTTCTCAACTTCTTCCGTATTTCGTTTTGCTTTTCTTGAAATATTTTATACAAAAGACTTTTTAATTCTACGTGCGTTATTGCAATCGTTATAGATGAATGTTGTCTTTCTTTCCATAAAACTGACAACATTTTCAATAGCAATTTCAGTCCAGGTTTCATCAGAATCATTTTTTTTATTTCCTTGTTCATTATGTCAGTGTGAATGCAGGAGGATAGTTTATTTTGAAGATTTTATATCATACAATGGTTACTTTCCAATGTTGAACTCATCCATTCGTTAAAATGAACTTTCACTAGCGTCTAGTCTGTTTAAAATTTCCATTTTTTAAGATAACTAAAGTTGTTCATCTCCTCTTATTCTTATCACCATCTTTTGCACCAATACAAACCATTAGGGTGAAATACGCATAAGCAATTATCAAAAGTAAATTTTCGGAAAAACAAAAAATTCAAATCAGTTATATATCCGTCCTGGGTATGACGATAAACTACATCAGCGTCCTGGATAAGACGATAAACTACATCCAACAGCAAAGCCTCTGATCAGAAGGTTTGAGGAGCATGGAACCACCTCTTAATTGCTGAAGTTCCCAGGTCCACAATTATCCGGGGTAGTAGTACCTGTTACGGTCTCAGCTATGGGAAATGGGTTAGCCTCCAAGTTCTGGACTACGTCCGCGTCTTGGGTATGAGTATAACTACATCTGTTGACTGGGTAAGACGATAAATTGCATCCAAAATCAAGACCTCTGATCAGGAGGTTTTGAGGAGCGTGGAACCACCTCTTAATTGCCGGTGTTCCCAGGTCCACGCTGAACAGGGGTGGTAGCACCTGTTAGGGTCACAGCTATGGGCAAATAGTTAACACCGAAACTGAGGTAAAAGACATTGTAAAAGTGTACAAAATGGGTTTAATACCAGAAATACTTTATAAAAAATTATTATCAGAAGTAATTTTTTTAAAAAAATTACTATTACCAGCAGTACGATTTTGAAAAAAAAAAAAAAAAAAAAAAATTATTACCAGCAATAAGTTTTTGAAAAAAAAACAAAAACTATAGCCAGCAATACGTTTTTGGAAAAAAAAATATTACCAGCAATACGTTTAAAAAAAAACTATTACCAGCAATACGTTTAAAAAAAACAAAAACAACTATTACCAGCAATTCGTTTTTGAAAAAAAAAAAATTACCAGCAATACGTTTAAAAAAAACAAAAAACTATTAGAAGCAATTCGTTTTTGAAAAAAAAAAAAACTATTACCAGTAATACGTTAAAAAAAAACAACTATTACCAGCAATACGATTTTGAAAAAAAAACTATCACCAGCAATACGTTTAAAAAACAAAAAGAAAACTATTACCAGCAATTCGTTTTTGAAAAAAAAAAAAAAGAAACTATAACCAGCAATACGTTTTTGAAAAAAAAAAACTATTACCAGCAATACGATTTAGAAAAAAAAAAAAAAAAACTATTACCAGCAATAAGTTTTTGAAAAAAAAATTATTACCAGCAATACGTTTTTGAAAAAAAATTACCAGCAATATATTTTTGAAAAAAAAATTATTACCAGCAATACGTTTTTGAAAAAAAATTACCAGCAATATATTTTTGAAAAAAAAAAAATATTACCAGAAATACATTTTTGAAAAAAAACTATTACCAGCAATACAATTTTGAAAAAAAAAAACTAGTACCAGTTGTATGTTTTTGAAAAAAAAATTACCAGCAATACGTTTTTGAAAAAAAAAATCTATTGCCAGCAATACGTTTTTGAAAAATAAAAGCTATTACCATCAATACGCTTTTGAAAAACAAAAAAACAAAAAAAAAACTATTACCAGCAATACGTTTTTTTTAAAAAAAAAAAAAAATACTATTATCAGGAATACGTTTTTGAAAAAAAAAACTATTACCAGCAATACTTTTTTGAAAAAAACAAACATTTACTAGCAATACGTTTTTGAAAAAAAAAACTATTACCAGTAGTAAGTTTTTGAAAAAAAAAATATTACCAGCAATACGTTTTGAAAAAAAAATTACCAGCAATACATTTTTGAAAAAAAAAAAATATTACCAGAAATACATTTTTGAAAAAAAACTATTACCAGCAATGCGATTTCGAAAAAAAAATTACCAGCAATACGTTTTTGAAAAAAAAATCTATTGCTAGCAATACGTTTTTGAAAAATAAAAGCTATCACCAGCAATACGCTTTTGTAAAAATAACAAAAAAAAACAATTACCAGCAATACGTTTTTGAAAAATCAAAATTATTACCAGCTGTATGTTTTTGAAAAAAAAAAAAAATATTACCAGCAATACGTTTTTGAAAAAAAAATTATTACCAGCAGTATGTTTTTGAAAAAAAAAAAAAAAAAAAACTATTACCAGCAATACGTTTTTGAAAAGAAAAACTATAACCAGCAATACGTTTAAAAAAAAAAAAAAAAAATCTATTACTAACAATACATTTTTGATAAAAAAAAAAAAAAGTATTACCACCAATACGTTTTTGAGGAAGGAGTATTTCTAGAGATAGATTTTTGATAAATCAAGAATATTACCAGGGAAAAAAAACGTTGTCCGCATTAAATGACTGATTGAGGTTGATATGCTGTAAAACAAAACAAATCAAACCAATCAGTTACATATCACCCAGATCAAAATTATATCAGGATATGAGTGATTCGGATATCAGGGATTCCGGATCTCAGGGATTCTACTCTATTTGACGTAAATGTGAAATTCTTCTCAGAAAATTACTTTTTTCTTCATTCTATTACAATAATTGAGATATTCATTTATCCAGAATTTTGAATTTTGTCCTACCCTGTCTGGATAACCGGGAATTACCTCGCATCTAAAAATCAATGAAAAATAGGTGTTATTATATTGTTGGAAAAATAAAATATTATGAAAAAAAAAAAAAAAAGGCAAGGTAGTCTTTTTAAAATGTTTATTCAAGGATAATTTATGTATACGAGGATCGCTTGGAAAATTCATAGGTGGCAGGACATTTGGCCAAGTTTTTATATATATATATATATATATATATATATATATATATATATATATATATATATATATATATATATATATATATATATATAGCGAGAGTCTTCGCATAGTGAATTGAGTCACTGTCGGTCACTGAGCGAGTTACTAAAAATAAATACACTAAAAATCCACCGACATCCCTGCGCCAACGGCTTAGTGGTAGAATCTCCGACTGACGCCAATTCAGTCGGGTTTCGATCCTAGCTAGAGCCAACCGGGTGTCTAGGCACACTGATGAGCTGCGGGACAGTCTGTCTGTGGGTGACGTTATATATATACATATATATGTGGATGTATGCATATTTATATGTGTGTGTGTATATATATTAGGTTGGTGCAAAAATAATTTCGTTTTCTGACAGTAACATATGTTAGAAAACGAAATTATTTTTGCACCAACCTAATATTCATATGTGGATATATGCATTTATATGTGTGTGTATATATATAATTATATACTTTGTGTATGTGTATATTTCTTGTCTCGTCGCCTTTTATATATATTTATTGATGTTTATATATCTAAATATGTCTACATGTTTGTGTATTATAATCTGATTGTGTATGTATTGTCTTTTGCAAGATTTCACCCTCCCATGCCCACATCAACATTTTTAGCCTTTCAGTAAAAACAAAATAAATAACAAAACATATATGTTTTTCCTCGGTTTCTTCTTTAAATATCTTTATAATTTTTTAAACTTTAAACAGATTAAATTTAAAACTGGGAATTTAAATTTTAAATTTTATAGTGAGATTTAATATTAATTAGAATAATTTTACTTAGACCCTTAGTCATAAATGTTAAAATTGTTCAGAACTTAGACCTCCAAGGGTTAAAATAATGGCAACAAAAAGAGCACTTCTACTAAGTATCCGAAAAAAAGACAGCTAAAATAAATTGAACACATAATGAGGAAGGAGGGCTTGGAAAACTTGCCACTCATAGGGCATATTTATGGCAAAAGACGTAAGAGTAGGCAGTGAGTTATTTACCTGACCAGATTGTGTGAATCAATGGCTGAACTCAAAAATATTTTCGTTAAAATGATGAAAAGTGTGGTGGATTGCTATGTGTTATATATCCTCTAATATGGCGGAGCATGCTGGGTAATCTCTCCATCGATGGGCGGAAATCTAAGACGCAGCGGAAATACGATTTTACAGAAGTATACTATGTATTCCATGGACGGAGCGGAGAGACAAAAAAGTAATTTTTAAAGAAGTTGGCAACAGAGAAAGCACCTCTACTAAGAATCTGAAAAAAAGGCAAATTCCTTGGACATATAATGAGGAAAGAGAGCTTGGAAAACTTAACTCTCACAGGGCATATTTAAGTCAAAAGAGATAAGAGAATCAGAAAGCTACTTACCCGACGAGTTTGTGTGAATCAGTGGCGGAACTGGGGGCCTTAGAAAAAGTAGAAAAACTGCTGAGACAAAGATAGGCAATTTTGGAGAAACAAGATCATCTATGTCCTGAAGCGACAAGGCTCAGTAATGTTGAAGACAAAAATGTTTCCCCTCAGAAAAAAAAAATCCTGTTGAGTTCAATCCTCATTGAGAAACCGTACTTTCGACCTTGTGTCACATCTAAGCCAGGCTTAGAAAATCTGTATATGGCCGTCGCGTTAAATAAATCCAGTGTGATCTTTTCTATTTTTTGTCTTCTTAACACTTTCCCTCACAGCCGTGTGACCAGGTTGGGTGTTAGTGTCACAATGCAACTGAGCACCAGAGAAGTGCATAACACATAACTGGGTTGAAAGCTGGAGAGCTATGTAAAGAGTCGAAGTAAAGCTGAATAAACAGTGCAATATCTAACTTAGACATATACGCTTCAACTCATTTAACTCAATCCAAGAAACATCTGGCCATTTTTGTCTAGGAAGCTCTTCACCTAGCAATGATTCATCATTAACTTACTAGCTGCATGAATCACCATGGAGCCATATCTAACTTATTATTCAAGATGGTCGATGACTCTACAAGAAGATTCATCTGACAAGTCTTGTTTTTAACCACTCTCCTCACCAGATAAGACTGGTGCAACAACGGGTATAGTCACCGATGAGGCAAGGAATGGTAAGTTATATGGTACAAATAACAGTCGTATAGTGACCTGAAAGAAAGAAAAACATCAATTATTATACTTGAAATGCGTAAGAAATAAAGGAAAGAGTTCTGGGTTGTTATATAATATCGATCCCAGTGAAGGAGTTTCAATCTCCTCCCAGCTGAAGAAGAGACTTGAAGCAACAGAAATGTTGTTCTGCAGAAAGATGCTGAGTATATGATGGACAAGACGTGTGATTAACAATGAAGTTTTAGATAACATGGAAACAAAATCGACATTTAAAATCTGAAAGAGACAAATGGAATTTCTAGGGTACTTAATGAGGACTTGGAAAATTTAACACTCACAGGATATGTTATGACAAGAGAGTTAGAGGAAACCTTTTGTAAATGGTCGACAGAACAAGGATTATCAGATATAGGAAAAAAAAAAACACCGCTAAGAGCTATTAGGTTGGCGCAAAAATAATGACGTAATAATGTCGTTTTTTGACGTTAAAAATACGTAAAAAAACGACATTATTACGTCATTATTATATAAAGGACATGTGAGGGGCCATGATAGCCTACGATGTGAACAGAGAGTATATAGAAATAGACTAAGAAGAATAAGAAGAAATAACTTCTGCTGTGTTATGATCTGCCCTTACTTTTCACAGCATTGATACTTCATCACTTTCTTACAAAAGCACTGTCCAAATTGGCTTACCCTGGAAGTATATGATATTTTAAAACCTGTACGAAAACATTTGGTGGACCCTATGAGTGTTTCAGAGAAGCTTTAAGCTAGAAATTACCAACTACGAAAATATATCACTTTGTGAAAGACACGAATAGATTGACGTTTAGAAATCGTATATATTTTTTATGCTAAAAATGGCGAAATTTTAAAATTTCAGAAAGTCACTCGTATTTTTAATTGCTTCTGTGCTAGCGGGCAACGGCTTAATGATCCAACCTCTCTACCCAACTCATGTCATACACGATGAAATTTTCTGTATGAAATTCAAAATATATAGTTTGTTTTTTGTTTTTTTTTAAATTTAATTTAATAAGAGAAATTCTTTTTCTTTTTTATATTCTTCTTAATTCTTTAACTATGATGGGGGCGACGTCAGAGAAAGATTCTCGGATGTAACAAATATTGAGGCATTTCCAAATTAAGAAAGTCTTCGTGGGGAAAAATATTAAAAACGATTCTATTCTGACGTTTATTTACTTTTTTTATTTTATTTTCGACTTAATTTAGATAAAAATCGAAAAAGTCACTTATCACAATTTGCTCAACACGGTTAAAATGTGTAACATTTATAATCATTATCATTCATTAAAAACTAAAAAAAACTTGCATTCACTGATAGAAATCTTTTAAAGATGTATCCCGGTATATGAAAATATATGTATGAACATGCGTGAGTGGGTGTATGTGCGAAAAAATAAGCAGAGAAAAATATGTAAATATCACAAATTATATATATATATATATATATATATATATATATATATATATATATATATATATATATATATATATATATATATATATATATATATATAGTTGACCATTTGTATTCGTATTCTATTAATGAAGACTATTGATCAGGTATATTTTGTGTTTGCCCAACGCCCTCAGTGACCATCTTTGGTTTATACTGCAACTATGCTGACCAGATTTTAGTCTTTCTGGAAAAGAGTGTGGTATCAAGCGTGATATATATATATATATATATATATATATATATATATATATATATATATATATATATATGTAGATATATGTATGTAGATATATGTATGTATATATATGTATATATATATATATGTATGTATATATGTATATATATATGTATATATATATATGTATATATATATATGTATATATATATATATGTATATATATATGTATGTATATATATATGTATATATATATATATGTATATATATATATGTATGTATATATGTATATATATATATATATATATGTATATATATATATATATATATATATATATATGTATATATATATATATATATATATATATATATATATATATATATATATATATATATATATGAAATGAAATGAAAATCTGACATCCGTTAAATGCATGTCGTCTGGATTTTTTTTTAATTTTATTGTTAACGGCAAAAATTCTTACGGAATTTTTTCTATTTGTATATTTAAGGATTTTTTTTTTGGTGGGGGGTTGTTCATGTTAGAATACGTTTTATTTAACTACAATTTGAAAAATATTTTCACTATTAATTTTTAATATACTGTATTTCTTTTAAGAAGAAGGAAATGTATTAGAATCCCTTACAGTATGTAGAGTTATTTTCACATCAAATATAAGTATGTATATTTTTAGGTAACAATTTTTTTTTATTTATTTTTTTTATTTAAGTAAACTTTATGTCGTTAAAACTCAGTAATTTTAAAAGTTACCCCAAAATTCGCTTGAGGATGAAATGGAACTAATGTCTTTAATTTAATTACAAAATTAAATTCGGAACTTCCATTTATAATATATATATATATATATATATATATATATATATATATATATATATATATATATATATATATAGTATTTACATTATGTGGACCATTGTCCTCATCTTCGTCGCCATATTTGTCACAACGTTTCGGCCGTTGTACGCTCCGGCCTTCTTCAGGTGGTTGGAATTTCGAACTGAACCCTTTATTTCGATCCCCGGGGTAGACTGTTCTAGTTCTACGTGCCATGTTTGATGGATGTCACTTGTCAGTTATCAGTCATCTCCTGCTAATTTTCCCTCTGAAAGTTCTCCACTGCCTTAAGCGGGTATTGAACTGTCACTCTTTGGGTTTGTCACTGGATCTAACCAACGCCTTTCATTTTTACCAGTGCTCATATTGCAATTTTGCTGTTATCATTACATGTTTTTACCAGAGCTCATATTGCAACTTTGTTATCATTACTTTACTCTGACACTCCTTATTACTGGTTCCCATATTGTATGTGGCACCATTTAACGAGGCAGAAAAGGAAAAGAAAGAAAAGAAGAAAAAGAGAGGCTAAGAACCGAATCGTGAGTGATAAGCAAGAACACACACACAGCTAAGAGACAATGGATAAAAGGATATTTTGATAAGTAACAAATAGCGAAAGAGTGTCATTACAATGACAGGGAAATTCTGAGTAAAAAGAAAGGGAAAGAAGGAAAGAATCAGATATGTTCTTTAAAATCGCCATTGGCTTTAACCACAGTTTCCAAACGGCTACAGAATCTCCTTCGTCTCTTCTAGACGGCCTCTTAGTTGTAGTTGGTGAATTCTTCCATAATCGTTGTCTTTTTGTTCACCTTTGGTGTTACAGTGAGGATTTTTGGTTTCCCGTTCAACTGCGCCCCGTACGAAATAATCAAGGTGGTTGAAGTCAGGGGAGTTAGATATCAGATGTAATGAGTATTGTGGTCGTAGAAATTGATTGGAATCCATGACTGTGTTCTCATGCATACGTAGCATGGTGCTCCGGTCTGTTGTCAGACAGCGTCTTCCAGCAGCCACCCTTTTGACGCATGGCAGCAGTACCTCCTAACTTATGAAGATCTCCATCTTGGGACCCTCAACAATAAATCCTGGACTTCTTTTCTTATCAGAACATTCAGAGTGAGTTTTCCGAGCTCCTGTACCTTCGGAATAATCATTAGATTCATCCAACACTTTCCGAATCCTCGTCACAGTCCACCGATTCACACCCAAACACAGTGAAATGTTCATATTCGAACTTCCGGAGCGAATGACAAGCAATAAAGCATGCCGTTTTCTATATTTCTGGCGGAGTGAATTGCGTCATGGTGTTCTTGTTTGAGGATGAAATGGAACTAATGTCTTTAATTTAATTACAAAATTAAATTCGGAACTTCTATTTTTGAAACATGGTTAGAACTGTGTAGCGGAAAAAAAAACATATTTTTTGGCCGGTGCCAAACCAAGCCTACTATACTGGGCAGTCAAGAAAATGAAAACACGCACGTGCGAAATTAAATATATAAAATGGCGAAAATTTGCCCATCGAACAAAATATGTATTTATGTGTGTGTGTGTGTGTGTGTGTGTGTGCGCGGGGTGGGGGGTAGCGTGTGTGCGTACGTGTGTCTGGGTGTGTGTGGCCCTCTTTTAAGCTGCATTATTTCATTCAAGCATGTATGATTGAATAATCTAGATATATTAGGTCTATTTGTTTTTATTTTAATCCTCTCAAATTCAGGGATTAATTTCATAGTGTTAGTACAAAACAGATCAAGATAAACGTCGTAATTATTCTTATGCTTTTTATTTTCCTAATTAAACCCAAACTCATCCAACATCATTTTCAGGGGTTAATTTCTAAGTCAAAGAAGTAATGTAAGTTTAAATATGTGTAACCATCAACGCTGTATGATTCAAAAATGTTCACGCTATGTAAGGGAGGTAATTTAATTTATGTAAAGTCTTATAAACAATTGTAATTACGTGTTTTAAAATATTGTTTTAATTGCTGTTTATAACAATTACAATTTGGATAATTCAATTTCAGTCAGCTTCCCACTGTCGTTACGTGCCTACTATCGGTCATTTCTATAAATGTTTTCATGGTAACTGCATTGATAAGATATTTCCGTGGTGGCTCGCCTACATGAATTTAAACGTGCTACTAAATTGGCAATTAGGTCCCACCACTTTACACTTTAAGTCGCTTGATACAACCGCCACTTCTTCTAAGTTTATTTTCTTGAAAATCCCCTATGTGTGATTTTATTTTTGTTTTCATGCTTCGTTGGTAACTAGGCATTTACCCTGTCTCTCCACTAAGACGTGTTATTAAGGTCAGCTTTTAAGCTGGTATCTCGAGAGCGTACACCCGGGATAGGAACAAAAATTGCCGTTGGTTGCACTGGCATCGGTGCGATCATCGATCCCTCACTTTGGTGCAATTAGAGGGCGCGACCTCGGACAGGTTTTCCCCAGGGATGGTTACCTCTCGATATAATTTTCTTCAGTTGCGATTTTGACAGAGTTGCGCCTGAGTGCACTCTGCCCAAAGACAGAGATGCAACTGAGAGATGATAAATAGGGTGTTAGAAACCTCTCCTGATAGCAGCTTACACACGCTGGTAAACATAATCTTCAGGAATGTAAGTCCAACGTCAATCGCCATCTTCCGTTTCCTTGAGCTTTGCTTACTTTGGTCTTTGCTGTCATAAGAAATTTATAACCTCTTTATATAAAAAACATATTACGGCCAAAATTACATAAAATCAATTATGAGTGTTGTAAAAAACGTTCTAAAATGCTTATAGCAGCAAGGTTTTGGTACCTTTTACCAGGGATTTCAATCCACCAAGAGTACCTCTCTCATTTCCGAAAAGACGAGAGGCGGTGGAGTATTTATGTCAGAGCAATGGTGGTCACAGGAGCTGCCCATTTTAATTGGCCTTTAATCACATTCCTGCAGCATTAGTGAGGGAAGTAAGTAACACCCAAACCACCCTTTTGGGGAGGTAGCTACAATTATTATAGCTCATTTCAGTTTTTCTTTTGGGATATAATATAAACAAACTGAGTAATGACTGATCTTGGGATTCTAACGCTGTGGCACCACCTCCCTCACTGCACAAACATGCGGTGTGGGTAAAGCAAGGTAACTTGTTATTGGCGTGTAGTAAATTTTTAACTTTCAAGATGACGGTTGAATGGATTATTTTGTGTTAATTAAGTTTATTAATTTTTCCAGGCAGGATAATCTGTCGAGAAGCAAGGTGTGGCATTGAATTGGACAGGTCAGAGTGTGTTCTTGATTTCGTTTTTGAGGCATATGTCAGCCGAATATGTTTATGCTTCGTAGCAGTGGCCCTGAATGAAATGGTGTAAAATCAAAAGATAGAAATTAGCCTTTTAACACCAACTCTAAACAATGAAAAACTGACCTATTTTACGTGTGAATATTTTGATATGCTGGCGAATAATTATGTGTAAATTCAGCTCAGATACAGGGAGATTGTCAAAGACGATGGAGGCAGAGGAGTCGTCAGACACACACGTAGTTGCATACCAGCACGAAGAAGAAACCCAGTTTTTACTTGAATTTCAGATTGAAGATTGCTGAACACAGGCATCGAGATTCTAAGTTACCGCTTTCTGATCTTGTGTTTTAATAGCTGCCAAATATATCCGATTGTAAATTATTTTCTTCACCTTCATTAAATCGACTATGTTTAACCAAAACTTGCATTATTATGGATAAATGATAATTTCTCTCTCTGTATACGCGTTCATCGGTGTTTGGATCCCTTGTATTATTGAACGAGGAAAGGCCCAATATTCACATGAATTTCTGATTGAACGTTGCTGACACATAAATCAATATTCTATGTCACCAGCTTCTGATCTTTTTGTGTTGATAGCCGTGGAAGGATTGATGTATCGGAAGAAGCGGGGTCCGAACTGATCGGTTGCACGTTGGGAGAAAGCGAGACTAGACACCCTGGCGAATGGACGAATCTGAGCCATTGAAGAACCAAGAATTGGACGATCGCAGACTTATACCAATCCATGAAACATTTTGGAAGCTGCAGAAATCTACTTACTTAATATCCGTCGATAACAGACAGAGAGAAGCTACATATATATATATATATATATATATATATATATATATATTAGGTTGGTGCAAAAATTATGTCGTTTTCTCACATCGTAACATATGTGAGAAAAAGACATTATTTTTGCACCAACCTAATATATATATATATATATATATATATATATATATATATATATATATATATATATATATATATATACATTTAAATAAAATTTATTATTTATATAATTTAAATAAAAACAGACCACTTCAAGGGTCCATGTAATAAATTATTTCACCACAGCCATTATTTGCCATTATTTGTTCTGCCTTTACATTGAGCTCTCTGGATTTTATCCTCCTTAGGTTACCCATACGGATTACCTAGTTTTTCATAATATATATATATATATATATATATATATATATATATATATATATATATATATATATATATGTCTGTGTGTGTATCTAAAATATATTTGATATTAATGAGAATATGATTTTTTTTAAATCAACTTCCACTTCGATATATAAATGATAATTTTTGTCTCTGTATACCCGTTTATCGGTATATGGATCCGTTGCATGCAATTTAGTAAAGAAAATGAACCTAGAATATGCGACACGAGACATAGTTTCGATTAGCACCGCACATTGTTACAATACCAAATCATTAATCGAAAACAGGCTCGGTAGATCGAGACACTCGTATGGATATCATACATGATGCCAAACCCGTTTAGAAATATCTAAACCGTTAGCCTCCTACAAACGGTTTTACAAGTTCAGTGGTTAAAAATGAATGAAGACAATGTATCTTCATGAGGACCATACTACTTAGAAAATTGTGAACTGGGGCTGCATAATAGCAATGACCTTCACCAGATCAGTGAAACCATGCCAGTTCAGTATTTTCTACAGCAAATAGCTTGTAAATTTTAACGCCTTCAAAACCAAACCTCTTTTATTTAATCACCACAGAAACATTCTTTCTGCATGCCATCAGCACGGCTGATGCAAAAACACGTGTAGAGCACCACTCTACGCCATCTTGAGCTGATGTTTTTCCACTGACAGGAACTAGATCAACTGAATCAATCGTTACGTCCATTACAAGGAACATTAGTTCTTTTTGTCGCGTTAGAAAGTTTTTCCTCTTCAGAAACCATCTTGGACATTTATAAACCTACTACCTATTCATGCATTGAATACTACTGCCATATCTGGCCTGGTGCTCCTGCTGTACATCTCGAGATTCTTGACAAAATCCAAAGAAGGATCTGTAATGTAATCAATCCTGACCAGGCATCATAACTTCAGTTACTTTCTAACCAAATGGTGGAGCTTCCTTCTGCCATTTCTACAAATATTTTCATGGTAACTTTTTTGATGAGCTTTTTACCTGGTTCCCCTAATACATTAATTTAAGCATGATACCAGATTGGCATCTTGGTCCCACCCTTTAACTGTTGAAATAACTAAATGCGACTCCCACTTCTACTGCAACAGTTTCTTTTCTTGCACTTCCATCCTGTGGAACTCACTTTTGTTTACTTGCTTTGCTGATGACTACATTTTTAATATTTAAATGCAACATCCATAGCCAGATTCTGTTTTCTTGTCCTTTTTCTAATCCTCCCTATTCTCAATTTTCTCTTTCATTTCCATACCCTGTAATCACTTGCACACTAATGGCGTTTCCACACTGCACTTTCTTGGCTTCATGTTTCCACTGACTTGAAGTGGAGCAACTACGCAAAATCAATAGCTGCATCTACTGCAAGCTGGATCACTGTTTCATGCCAGAAAATCTTTCCTTGTCAAATTTGCCATTCAATCATGCATGAAATACTGCTGCCATATCCGGTCTGGTGCTCCTGCTGTACATCTGAAGATTCTTGACAAAATCCAAAGAAGGATCTCTAATCATTCATGACAGGGCATCTCAACTGCAGTTACTTTCTCACCAACATGTTGGGGCTTCCCTCTGTCTTTTCTACAAATATTTTCATGGTAAATTCTTTGATGACCTTTTTTCCTTGGGTCCCGAAATACATGAATTTAAGCATGATACTGGATTGCCAACTAGATATCACCGTTTTAACCAGCTACATGCAGATACAAATTCTACTCTTAAAATGTTATTCTCTTGAACATCCCAGATATGAAATTTCCATTTGATTTAATGCATCGTTGGTAAACTTCAAGAATAATTAACATCAGTCTTGAAAAATCGTCAAGATCAATCTTCAAGAATCGTCAAGGGTTATTCTTCCAGAAACATCGTAGTTCAATCTTTAAGAATCGTCAAAGTCAGTCTTCAAAAATCGTCAACGTCAATCTTCAAGAATCATCAACGTCAATCTCCAAGAATCACCAAATTCAATCTTCAAGAGTTGTCAAGGGTCACTCTTCAAGAAACTTCGCAATTCAATCTTCAAGAATCGTCAAAGTCAGTCTTCAAAAATCGTCAACGTCAATCTTCAAGAATCGCCAGGGGTCATCATTCAAGAAAACTCAAGGTTCAGTCTTCAAGAATCTTCAATGTCAGTCTTCAAAAATCGTCAACGTCAATCTTCAAAAATCTTCAACGTCAATCTCCAAGAATCATCAAAAGTCAATCTTCAAGAGTCGTCAAGGGTCTCTCTTCAAGAAACTTCGTAGTTCAATGTTCAAGAATCGTCAAAGTCAGTCTTCAAAATCGTCACCGACAATCTTCAAAAATCGTCAACGACAATCTTCAAAAATCGGCAACGTCAATCTTCAAGAATCGTCAAGGGCCATTATTCAAGAATCGTCAAGGTTCAATCTTCAAGAATCTTCAATGTCAGTCTTCAAGGATCTTCATAGTTCAGTCATCAACGTCAATTGCCATCTTCTATTTCCTTGAGCCTTGTTACTTTTGGTCCTTTCCTCCGCATTCTTAGATTTCTCATTCTCTTTAATTTTGACTCTGCGTTCAAGTGTTGTCATCACCTTGATTGGCGTGAAATGATGAAAAAATACAACAAAAAAGAAGAAAAATAGCAAGAACTGAACTGATTATCACGTATATAATGCTTTTTTCTCAGAGATTTTTATAACACTAACACATACACAAAACAATATGCACATATATACAAGTGTCCCGCGCAGAGAAAAATATATGACGGCAGCATGTGCTTGAAAGCTGCTAGGGGTGGCAGATTTACCTTCAGAGAGGGCAGTTTGGCACAAATTTAAAAAAAAAGCAACTGTTCTGTTTAACCATTGTAAAAAAAAATGTATTACTGGCTACTCTGGTCACTGTATGAAATGGCGTCACTAAACGACCGTCACGTGATTCACTTGACTTAGCATCACCAAAGGGAGATTAACGCCTTTTGTATCACTACGCATATAACACAAAGATTGAGGATCAACAATACTTTAAATAAAAGGTTGTGTCGGAACCCCCGTCAATACTCGAGAGTACTACTGGACATGTGAAACATATTTTCCTTAAAATCTCATTTAATTGAAATATTTTATAAATTTCAATCGACAGAAGCACCGTTTTTTCGGTTAACAACTGCTGAGGGATTCCTCATAAGGAAACGTCTAGGATTACCATCATTATTCCCTTTATTACTTAATATTTTTAAATTTCCAAAAGAAAATGTAAACAGATAATATCATCTCGATGCTTGGGATTAATAGATAGAGTGGCTCAGCAAAATTAAGTCATTTTATTGAATCTCATGTTTTAGAAATTTTGGCATTTTTATTGTTCTTAACGGGTATAAATTTCCGTTTCTTTCTCTGCTGAATTCTAAAAATAAAATAATTCAAACTTATCAAATAAAAAATCTTTTTTTGAAAAAAAAAAAAGAAATCGGTATTTCAATTTTTTACGGGTCTCCTGCGAACTGCAATTTTAGCGTCTTTCTTGGTTTGTCCAACATTTCCGTTTTTTTTTATAAATACATCCTGTTATCTCTCGAGTAGTGTTACCTGACATTTATAGATTCAACAAAACATTGAAAAAAATAGAATACAAAAAAAAAAAAGGAACATGTAAAAACATCGAGAAAAATAAAGTAAAAATAGATATAATAATCGTAAAGATCTTAAGTGAATGGAATTTTAAAAATTCATGTTTTTAAAAAAATGCCCCCCCAAATTATAAACAACAAAAAGTGAACAATCGTTTGAAAAGTTTAAATCAGTGAGAACTAAATTGATAAAAAAAAAAAAATATTCAGAAACGAGTTGGCGGCGGGAGCGGGGGTAGGAATATGGTGGATGTATAATTTCTATTTTAGTGAAGAAACCGTCACCTGTCGAGTTTACACGAACATCAATCTGAAAACAGGTGAGAAAGAGAGCGAGAGAGAGAGATAGATAGAGATATACAGTGAGAGGGAGTTTTAAAGACAGTGAGATAGACCAAGCTAAAAGTAACTATTCTTTACTCCTCATTTCCTGTTCTTGCCTTTCCTCTTTTCAACAGATTAAGAATCTTAGAAGTCACTTAATATCATAAATTCAGTATTTTAATATCTCAATTGCTAGACTTCACATATACGGGTTTATTTTTATTTTATTGCGCTAATATTAAACTGCAGAACTAACTGGTCTATCTATCTAAGTCTTGCATATCTATCTATCTATATTTCGAAATGGACAAAGACATCTTTCATGTTTAACGTTCTTTTTATAGATACAAGTATTTAAGTAAATGCTCTGTTTATAATAAACAGTATTAAATAACATTTACCAGCCTGAATCTATCTGTCTCAGTCTTTTCAAAGCTATCTACCTCAGTCTGTGTCTTTCTTTTTTTCTCTCTCTCTCTCGTTAAAAAATACGTCAAAAAACGATATTATTTTTGCACCAACCTAATATATATATATATATATATATATATATATATATATATATATATATATATATATATTCATTATTATTAAAAGAAAGATGACTTTTAATGTCAGATTAAAAGTCGTCTCTTTCTTAATAATAATTGTTTGCTCTGTTTTTACATTGACCTCTCTAGATTATATTCTGTTTGGAATTATCCATAGGGATTACCAAATAATATTATATATATAGCTCAATGTAAAAACAGCGCAAACATTAATTATTATTAAGAAAAAAACGATTTTTAATGTGACATCAAAAGTCATCTTTCTGTTAATAATAATAATAATAATAATAATAATAATAATAATAATAATAATAATAATAATAACATATATATATATATATATATATATATATATATATATATATATATATATATATATATATATATAATGATGTTATTTGGTAATCCCTATGGATAATTACAAACAGAATATAATCCAGAGAGCTCAATTTAAAAACAGAGCAAACATTATTTATTATTAAGAAACAGACGATAATTAATATGACATTACAAGTCATCTTTTTCTTTAATAATATATATATATATATATATATATATATATATATATATATATATATATATATATATATATAAATTCGTGTGATAAAAAAGCAACAATAATAACACTAATGATAATGGGAGTGTTCATATTTCTATTATATTAGTGGGCTTTTAGATCAAATGTAAGCACGCTGAGAGAATTTTCGAACACGCCAATGTCCTTTCTCAAAGAGAAATACAATGAAGTTGAACGTTTTCGGGGTAATTTAATTTTTTTTTACACCTGTGCGATATTACTAATCAAATTAAGTAATTTTTGTCGAGATCTTTTGTCACGATTAGGATTCTCAAGCGTCTGTAGATGGATTCCTGTAGAAACAAGGTATGAAAACTGCGTTCAATTATGAGTGTTGCTGCTTCATGTTGTCCTCACTGATAAGTCTTTTTTTAATACTTATATACGCTCTACCTCTGATTTTAAGCACATTTGCCCATAATGTAGTGTACCTTAGATCTCTATATTTTTATATTGTCCATATTTCTTTTTTTTTTTTGTTCAGGTACGTTAGAACCGATGTTATGTCTGTGTTGTAGTTTGAATTACTTTGACGATTAAACTTTTAGCCTTTTATACTATAACGGAATGCAGACAATGGAAATCAATCTACCACACACAGAACATATCGCTTCCAGATAAGGTCTGCGAAAGTCAAAAGTAATTAAAAAAAATGAACAGCGGACATATTTTAGCCCTATAATCAACGTCTTTTCCGATAAATTTAAATAATACAATAAAATATCAAACAGACACAACTTGTCGATTCTTTTAAATAAAAGTCGATATTAAATAGGCGGAGAGATTTTCTTAGGGCTCCGATGTAATTCAGTTAAAATAGTTATGTTTCATCTTCAAGCGAATTTTCAAAAATTCTCTTGAAGATGAAACAGAACTAATGCTTCTAATTTAATTATATAATTAAGCTTGAAGTTTTTAGCTTCGGTTTGTGAAACATGGTAATTCCTGTGTAGCGAAGCAACCATATTTTTAAAATAGTAAATTGATATAATATATATATATATATATATATATATATATATATATATATATAAAAGTAAACATTGAAGTCAGCACTGAGAGGCCACATGCAGTTTCATGCTAGACGCAATCATCAGGTCTGACGATTGTGTCTCGCATGAAACACCCTTTACATACGCTATATCTCTTGATATTGACCACTTTATCTTCTGTATATAGCACACCGTAAAAGTATATTTCTTCGTGTGTGTATATATATATATATATATATATATATATATATATATATATATATATATATATATATATATTTATATATATTTATTTACTTAAGACAATTTTTATATTTAACGTTCTTTTTATAGATACAAGTATTTAAGTAAATGCTCTGTTTTATAATAAACAGTATTAAATAACATTTACCGGCCTGAATATCCGAGAAATTGTCGGACTTTGTCCATTTCGTAATATATGACGTGTGTTGAGTTTGCGGAAATATGTAGATGGGCTGAATAGTTCCCACCGTAGACATAGATATTATTCCCAAAACTTTAGACCAGAAATAAGGACACCCAAAAAGAAATCGGTAAAATATAAATATAAAAGCTTTAGTTTATACGAAGAAAAAATTGCTAATCAATTAAAGAAATGTATTACATTACCAACATGTGAATTTACTCACCATATGTTGGAAGAAGTGGCGTTTTTCCCATAGATGCTGTAAGCATCATGACCGGCCACACCCTATACGTAGTTACTCGGAAAGAAGAAAGCTTAACCTAGATATATAGAAAATGCATATTATCGGTACGAATTTTGGGATTGGTTTATCGAGTTCAAATTATAGTTGAGTCTGTTGTCTTGGATTTCATAGAAATACACTTGGTTCTAGGTGTTTACAGTGCGATCTATATTATCACCAGCAGTAACAACAACACACGTATGCGAAGTGCATCCCAGAAATTTCCAGACCTTTTCAGAATAGACATTTATTCATTTTGAAGAAGTTCAATTTTCTAATTTAACCTAAAGTACAGTTATCTGACTTCAATGGATTTGTTGCCGTGGCACAGCCTATTAGTTTTGTTTATCATCCATCCATGGCTTACCGGCTTTTTAGCGATTTTCCAAGCGTAGCTTAGATGTGGCACAAGACCGAAAGTATGGTGCACCCAGTGAGGATTGAACTCACTACTTATTCGCAAGCTTGCTAACCATTAAACCGCCTTGGGATGCCTCCTTACCGGCTATTTAGTGTTAGGAAGAATAATGTGTCCAGTAGTATACCGAGTACGAAAATTAGCATTAGCGTAGCCATTGATACACTAACACTGAATGCGAATATAGAACGACGATATACGCGACCGTAACAAACAAAACATTTAATAAGGCAAACAAATTACACACACACACACACACATACACATATATATATATATATATTAAAGAAAAACAGACCACTTTAAGGTTCCATTATAATTATTTATTTCACCAGAGCCCCTTTAAATGACTCCGGATCATCAGATAGCACTTCCAAAAATGAACCGAAAAATGAAATGATGATCCGGAGTTCTTTAATGGGGATCTAGTGAAATAAATTATTATAATGAAACCTTAAAGTGGTCTGTTTTTCTTTAAAATATAAGCTCTGGATTTATATTGAGCTTTCAGAATATCCTCCTCCTTGAGATGACCCATACGGATTACCAAGTTTTTCATAACTTATATATATATATATATATATATATGTATTAAAATGATTTACATATGTCCCAAAACAAATGATTAAGGTCCAAAGGAACAAGGATGTTTACAGAACGAGAACAAAAAATGACATACGAACTTTAGGGCCTTTGATCGTCCGTAGATAAATGAATAGAAAGTATTTCTTTTCCCTCACGCTAGGTTGTGCCCATGTTGACCAATTTCCACGCGTGTGGACGCCCTAGTGGTCAGGAAGGTAAAGACCGCCCCCCCTCCAAAAAAAAAACCGGAAACAAAATAGAAAAAGGGGACAGAAGAGTTCTCTTCTTTAAACGGGTTAAACTCTCATGAGTTCAACCCTACGGAAAAGAAGTCTGGTCTCCCTACAGCCCCATGGAAGTCATAAAAGCACCCTGTGTAAGACTATAAACTACATCTGGCGTCCTGGGCAAGACGATTAACTACATCCGCGTTCTGAGTAAGAAGATATATCCAACAGCAAGGCTTCTGATCAGGAAAATTTGAGGAGCATGGAACCACCAATTAATTGCTGGTGTTCCCGGCTCCACCTTATAAGGGTCGCAGCTAGGGGCAAATAGTTAACGCCCGGACTGGGGTTAGAGCACTATGAAAGTGTAAAAATGGGTTGTAATACTAGCAATAAATTTTTTAAACAAAAATTATTACCAGCAATACATTTTGAAAAAATATATTAACAGTAATATATTTTTGAGGAAGATATCACCATCAATACATTTTTGAAAGAAAAAATATTACCAGCACTGCATTTTTGGAAAAAAATATTACCAGCAAAAAACATCTTGTCGGCATTAAATAACCCATCGAGGTGTTGATATACCGTAAAACCTAAATGATCTAAATGGAACTTGTCTAGGAGACTCGTCACAGCATTGTTCATCTACTCAAGCTCTTCAAAACTACTACCCTGAGATTCTATGGCATCTTGAGAAATAAAATTGTCATAAGGCGAAACATGTGCTCTGGAGGTAGGATGAGGGCCAATTTTAATGCTCACTTCTGTCAGTACAAAACGTTAATGAATAGCAAATCTTCTAAAATGTCTTCAGGACCCGACTTCATTCTGCAGACTAATCAGCTGTGACAAGCAATGCTTAATAGGGGATGTTTAAAGAGCTATTACAATCGTCACCTTCTGTCTGGAATAACATATATTGTCAGTTCAACTTATCAGTTGTACAGTAATGATAAGCTAACATTAAAATGCAGTAATACATCAATTAATGCTGCTAATATGTATATCAAAATATACGAACTAATCGAAAACGCATTAATCGAATTCAATAATAAATGATGGAAGTCATATATTTTAATCTCATTTACAATTAATTTCTAATTTTAATACTTTTTAATTAAAATATAAGTGCATATAAAAAGATAAAATAAAAATGAACTACTATTTATTAATCTGATTTTTTAATGCAAAATTATTTGGAGTGATTTGCCGCATGGTTTTCTTGTGTTCTTAATATAATTGGCGGCACAGAGAAATTGCCTCTTGATTTCTTCCAAATATACAATCATTAGTATTTTAATTTGAAATTTTTATTTATAATCTTTTCATATGAAACGCATACACCGTTTAGATTTCGATATTTATTACTAAATATAAATATCTGTATCTTATTAAGTCGCCTATATTTAAAAAAAAAACAAAAAAAACAATCTGAAATTTCCTTTTAAGACCTTCAAATTAAAATAAAAAAAATTCAAAATATTTTTGAAAAAAATTTACAAAGACAAATATTCAAATATATATTTTTATATCGGCTATTTTTTTTTTATGTATAACGCTATATATACAACGAAGTATTCACAAACAAAATAGTTACTCATTTTTAAATTTCAGAAAATTAATCGGTAACTATAAGTAACCACTTTTCAATTACTATCGTTAAACTGAAGAATTTTTAACCACACCAATTGTCTATTATGTATGCACTAATCAAATATTGGTATATAAAATTTTTAGAGCATTAATCGAATATGCATTAATCGAGGGATGACTATATATTATAATTGCCTATCCTAAAACATTATCAAAACAACTGGAATGTTTCTCGTATATATGTGCAAGCGTGGTGGAATGTGGGTTCAGAAGCAAGTTTGTGTTATTTTTATAAAAAATGGCGACAACGCACTTCCGGCATCTTGTGCTTATTTTGAAGAAATTATACTGAGAAAGACATGAACTTATATTACCCTATTTTCTGTTCTGTTGATAATTATCTTCCGAGGCTGACAGAAAATATTTGTTGTTCGTAGAAAGATTTGATATGCGAAATCTTCAGAAAACCATTCTCTCATATTTAATTTAAAAGTTAATTTAAAAGTTCAAATATAGCGACAATATAGATATTTTACACCACGACAAATACAAATCCGTCTTACATTTAATGTGCGATGCATCGGTGAGATTCTGGTATGAAGAATTGTCGCTAGACAACTAGAATTCAAGGAAATATGAACTAAAATATTGCACATTATGGTAATAAAATAAGCACATCCTATCTCCTATCAGGCTTGTAACCATCCATCAAATTTAATTAAAAACAAACATTTACATAATATATATATATATATATATATATATATATATATATATATATATATATATATATATATATATATATTGTAATTTAGTAATTCATCGAGTCTAGAATAAAATTCAACAGAATGCAGAAAGCACTGGAAGGATCTTCGTCCTAAATTTGGGACTAATCAGCAGTGCACATTCACCATCGAGAATTGAAATCCCGGGTAGTTACGTTATCAGGCAAACGTCATACCAACTCTTCCAAAGGGTCCCGGTGACGAAGAGGTAGCTAATTAGACACGATATAGCGCTGCTCGATCACATATTCCGTGAAGGAACTCATCCGAGATTTTAATTTTTATGGGATTACCCATACGGATTACCAAGTTCTTCATAACTTACATATATATATATATATATATATATATATATATATATATATATATATATATATATATATATATTGTAAAGAGATAATCATAGATTGACTCAATTAGCAACATTAATGCAATTAATGGCGAATTCACTTCGCTAACAGACATAATATAAGCATTAACCTACTAACAATCCACTGAATGATGCGATCCTTATATATAAAATTGTCAGATGCATCTGGTGTATTTTTAGAGTAGCAAGTACTTTCGAAACCTTCATGTTCTCATCATCAGGCTGTAATTTTTCCCTTTAAAAAAAAAACTCGAAGACGAAATAAATATATTTTAGGCCGAAAAATGTTTTTTTTAAGAATGTGTCATTTATTAACGGTTATATAATGTTGGAACGTGTAAGTCGCAACGCTAATGTTCCAATATTTCAACTGAGAATTTTATGATGATGATGGACTCTCCCGTCGGTTTCGACGTATGAGGTTCCGACAACTTTGTTTATTTAACCCTGTGTATGAGTCGCAAGTGACATTTCAGTCCTGCTAGTGATTTGCAAATAAGTCCACAAATTGTGCAAGAGTGTGGATTCTTGGAGTATATGGCTGGAACAGCAGCAGATATTTTATTCCTTTCCCTAGTTTAACGAAGCTTGACAATGCTTGATGCTGCCTTGTTCTTGATGCCATTGTAGAATGTAATTTTCCATTCATTACGATCAATTACGGTGTTCTCAAAGGTAATGTGATTTCGTGAATTAAGTTGTCAGAAACCCACAGATGATTTGATTATAGTGGGAAAAGATTGTGTAGCACCATCCACATTTCTTGGAACTGCTGATAACATGACGTCGATGCAAAAGTTTGCCACGGACACCATGAACAACAGAAAGAGCGTGCGTCGGCCAGGAGAATTATATATATATATATATATATATATATATATATATGTGTGTGTGTGTGTGTGTGTGTATGTATATATATATATATACATATATACATACACACATATATATAATAGTTTGCCATTCGTATTCGAGGATATCCGACTACTAGGGCGGCTAGCCAATCCCTATTGCAGACACTCGCTCAGGCACATTTGTGTTTGTTCAACACCCACCAATCTGTTGTTTATACTGTAACTATGCTGAGGAATCACGAAGATCATATGAGTCAGTTATGTGTTATACGTGATACATGCGTAGGCGTATGTTTCGATACATAACTGACGAGGCAGATTTTTCCCTCAGTAAATTGTCATTCCTTTCTGCGGTTGACCAGTTGCCATCAAAGGCTTTATAACCCGGATTGTCCCGCTATTTACCCATAGCAAGGTGGTGGTGGAGGGAATAAGATTTGTACCTTTCCCATGGGTATTAGCACGTAAGTGAATGTAATGGATTCAACTGGAATTTGAACTCGGCTCTCCGATTCCTCCATTCGAGCGGCTATCAATTACTCCAGCGTGCATCCTCCTTACTGATCTTTAAAAGCGGAAGCATGGATTTTCCAGAATTATTGACAGATGTTAAAAGAGACATGTCGCAACAGAAATATGCATTTGCGGGTTATTATCCAGAATTATCTAGAATATCTTAGACAGAATATATGAGAACTGAAAACTTTTTAACAATAATGGTTTAGCGGGCTACAATATTGATATCTAGGTCTTTTACTTTTGAAATAGCAACAGAAAAATGAAAGAACTTGTGGAGAGTTATGAACACTCAGATGCTGAAGGGTATGGCACAGAGACAGACACTGAGAGAGATAGAGAGGATATTGTAAAACCAACAAATATATTCTTGAAGTCAAAATGCACGGAAGCTACTGGGAAACTTTTAAAAAATCATCTCACCCTAGACAATGTGGCAATGCCCCTCGTGAGCAACGGGTTGCAAGGATGGAAAAAGAAAGAGAAGTCTGAGAATAGAGAGGATTGAGGAAAGGAAAAAAAATGAACGGTATTCAAGAAAACTAAAGATGGCGATTGACGTTGCATTTTAAATTATTAAATTTAAGATTGTAGTTATCAGGAAAGCAAGTAAACAACGTGGTTTTCCACGGACGAGATTTCCGAGAAAAGAAACTATTGGTGTACAAATGGAGGTTAGATTCAGCTATTTCAAAATTAAAAGACCTAGATGTCAATATTGTAGCCCGCTAAAATTCAGGGAGTTGGAGGCCAGAGCAAAAATCTCCTAAGAGTAATTGCCACGAAAATATTTGAAGAAATGTCAAAGTCATATCACGTCGGTGAGAAACTGACTGAAATCGACATATAACAAAAATTGGGAAAGACGGATGGAAAGAAATAAAATCACCTAACACCAGCAACTGTCCCCACCTCATAAGTAAAAATAAATAAATAAATAAAGTGAATATGTAAACTATAGTATCGTATGCAAATTGGATAGACAAGTATAAATAGAGAACAACAGGCGAACATAGAATGGCGATACCTAGCAAACACGGATACTGTTGATGACATGGCTGACTGCACTACGGCTACTACCACGCAAAGATATATGCAAAACGTAGCATAAACAAATTTGAGAAAGTGAAGGAATTTTCGAATAGTTCTAAATGACATATATGTTTTCCGAGTGGCACTTACTTTTTTCTTAAGCATTAAACCCCAAGCAAGGCGGGAAGCCACTAGCACGCAAAAGTTTTCAGAGCAGGAGCGAGAACAAAGAGGAGTGATAGGGAAAAGGATGAAGAGGAGGTTAGGGGATAGATCAGGGCATCTGGAGACGTCGATTGACGTTACATTTGAATAGTTGGAGATTATAGCTATGAGGAAAATAAGAAATGGGGAGAGAGTTCCACAGGCGAAAAGTGCGAGACATGAAGCTATTGGAGTAGAAGACACGGCTACATTTAACAGTTTTAACAGTGAAAGGGTGAGAGCGAGATACCAGCATAGTTGAGCGCTTAAATTCACGATGTTTGGGAACCAGCGAAAGCAGATCCCCGGAGCAGTTACCGTGAAAGTATTTGTAAAAAAGACAGAGGAAGGCAACGGCACGTCGGTGAGATAGCGGCTGAAGACGAGGTGCCAGATCAGGGCCAATTTAATTGCATATCCGTCTCTGGACTTACCAAGGCCCTTGAGACAATTAGAAGGGGTTCCAGACCATATATGGCAGCAATATTCCATGCAAGGGCGAATGGTTGATTTGTAGATTTGAAGGATCGACTCCAGTGAGGAACAATTACTGGAACGGCATAGGGAGCCAAATTTCCTAGCGGTGGACGAAGCTATTGAATCTATGGCGAGATCTAAAGCTGTCTGAAAGAGAACCTCCATATGGAAGGAGCCGTTTCACTTTTGTCTGAAACTGAGACTCGACGACAATCAACATCGGAGTTTTACTTCTATGCAGCAGTATACTGTTTCCTTTTAAACAAAAGCTGGTTTTCATTCAGCATTCTTTTCACCTGAGGAGAGGATTTAACATATCGAGTGAATGCCAAAAGTTAGCGTGAGGCAGAACGATCAGAAAAAAAAGAACGTCACAAAGGAACGGAAAAGATAAAAAAAAAAAATAGGGGGAGAAAAAAGAGTTTCGGATAGGGAGAGTGTAGTGTAAGATTACGAAGGAAAGAAACACTTTTTAAATTTAGAAAGAGAAGGAAAGGGAGAGATATATCAAAAGAAAGAGAGATAGGAACAGAAATATATATATATATATATATATATATAGAGAGAGAGAGAGAGAGAGAGAGTGAGAGAGAGAGAGAGACAGGTGACAGTATAAAACAGACCTATATATTATTATTATTATTATTATTAATTTATTTTAGATAATAGAAGAAAAATATGTTGAAATCGCTACACAATAGCTTTCGTGTTACGGTACTAGCTGTACCTCTTCAGGCGACCATATATATATATATATATATATATATATATATATATATATATATATATGAGTCTGTGTGTGTGTTATGAATAAAATATATTTGTAAAAAGTTTGTCCTTCCACAGATATATTTTATTTTATTTATACCAGGACTTTCTCTCTCAAACATACATACACACACACTCTCACACACATACATACTCACATACACATACATACACTACACACATGCACACACACACACACACACATACACACACACACACACGCATATATATATATATATATATATATATATATATATATATATATATATATATATATATATATATATATATATATATACAAATGAGAGAAAGAATACAGGAAGTGAAATTCCGCTCTTCGGAGCATTTTTTTTTATTATTTTATTTTGGATATTCAAACAAAAACATGTTACAATTTCGACAACATAACTTTCGTGTTTCGGTACTACGTTGGACATCTTCAGGGGAATGGTTAGTAACTGGCGGTTAAATAATTTTTTAAATTTAAATCCAAAATGTTACCTCTTTTCCGATTGATAAAATCGGGGTGGGGCGAAATCACGTAGCCAGAATTAAAAATAGACCTTTCATTTTTCCTTGATCAACCAATTAAGCGTCATATCTTTGCTAAACAGAAAAGCTCAGTGAGTGGAGGTCGGGAAGATTTTTGTTGATGACATCATAAACCAGAACTTAGACACGTCATCATTGACAATTACCGAAAACATGTAAGCAACAAATGTATTCTGATTGTAGAACATGTTCAATTTTTGAAAGGACGCTGAGAGTGGGGAAGAAGGGTTTTATCTCAGTCATACTCTTTATTTCATTTTACAATACTTGTCACTGTATATCAAGTCCCGCAAACCATCTGTCTGTAAACAGCGTGATAGTTTGCTAGGGCTTGCTATCATTAGTCTCTAGTACTTCCCCAATTTTTCCCATCATCCGAGAAATCATTCGATAACTATATTTATTGTATTTTACTCTGTTTAAAATCTCCTGATTAAAAACTTTGAAGAGTGAAATCGAAACCGGATAGTTTTCCTGTTTGATTATATTTTTAACATCCGTTTTTAAATACGACAAATAATACCCAGCTTAATGTTTACACAGCAATATATATATATATATATATGTGTGTGTGTGTGTGTGTGTGTGTGTGTGTGCGTCGTGCGTGTGTGTGTTCGTCCGTGTAGATAGATACATACATATATATATATAGAAAGAGGGAACGAAAGGAAAGATTAAATTGTCAATCCTGTACACTAAGTCTGGTGAAAAAGTTCACTGTCACATTTTTTCTGAAAGTGTTGTGGTTGGAACATATATACCACTGACGATTGGTCGGACAGGCCCGTCTAGGAAACTCAGTAGACAGGTTATGTAAACCTGGTAGATGTACATTTGCCTACTAGTGGACTTTATCTTTATCAAATTCAAATCTGCCAGGGTTACATATCAAGCGACCATTTCTCCCAAAGAATATTCCCCGCCCTCAAAAAAAATTACATAGGAATTTCCGAGGGGAGTGGAAACAAAGTTTTTTTTTTTTTATACACATAATAACTCATTGTCAAATTTAAACATCGCACAGCTCTTTCAAAAAAGATTTGGGAGTAAAAGGGTAAAAATTAAACCCAGAAATGGTTTGTAAAATTTTAGGATCTGCACAAACTACAGACTTCTTCAGTGGCAGGTGTGACTTATGCTTAGGAGAAAAAAATTAAATACAGTGTAACCCTGATATAAGAGACCCGGATATAAGAGAAACCCGGAATTTAAGAGAGATTTTCTCTGGTCCCAAATTAGAGGCATACTTACCTAAACAAAATAGACCAAACCCGGATATAAGATAAACCCGGATATAAGAGATTTTATCTGGTCCCCAAATAGAGCCATACTTACCTAAACAAAATGGACCAAACCCGGATATAAGAGAAACCCGGATATAAGTGAAAGCCGGATATAAGAGAGATTTTTCTGGTCCCAAATTCGAGTCATACTTACCTAAACAAAATAGACCAAACCCGGATATAAGAGAAACCCGGATATAAGAGACTTATTATCCGGTCCCGACAACTCTCTTATATCCGGGTCACACTGTAATAAAATATAATAATGAAAGAAAAATGAAAGTTTTGAATCAGAGGAATGGATTCGTGTTCAAATGTCGACATAAAAACAGATTCAAATTTGCATGATATAATTTCGCATTAATTAGCTACATTATACACCACTTCGCCAAATGTCGACATAACAGATTAAAATTTTCAGCGTAATGTTGCCATTTGAGCTACCTTAAGTGCATCTCCCACTCCCAACTACTTATGCTGTATTAATTATAATTTATAAACATTCTTTACTCAGAATTTCCCCTTCATTCTCTTTCCGTTAAACCCTTACGTTTTCGTCATTTTATATATTTTTAAAAATTATATTTAAATCCATTTTAAATTTTAATTTTAATTTATTCTTTCCTCCTACTAATACTCCCAATTTGCCTTCATACGGTTAATATTATCTGATCTATTTAATATACATTCTCCACTTTAAGAGAGTTACCACACGCCCTGGTGCATATCGTCAAATATAAATCTTGAAAAGTGTGAACAAATTGTTAGGTGGCTTCGGAAAGCTAAATTTTAGGTTGACCCTTTAGATTCTAATACAGTTAACTTTATTCCACATCAATGTTGAAAAGACAGACGAACACTTTCATCATCTGCCGAAATAGTCTATTCCTCACATGAAAAAAACAAGATTTTTTGATTATATATATATAATAGCTAAACAGTCGTATTTGAGGATACACGTCTATTAGGGGGGTAGCCAATGCTTATATATATATATATCTATATATATATATATATATATATATATATATATATATATATATATATATATATATAAATTGGTATTGAACATTTTTTATTACCGGGCTTCATTATAGTTGCACCGAATAAACTACTATTGAATATATATATATATATATATATATATATATATATATATATATATTGAGTATTTGTTTGTGTGTGTCTATGTCTGTGGAGATAGATAGATAGATAGATATTAAGTAAGGAATTTAATTGTTTACGTTGGCGGAAACAACGTCAGTTACACACACACACACATATATATATATATATATATATATATATTTGTGTGTACAGTATTTACATTATGTGGACTATTGTCCTCATCTTTGTCGCCATATTTGTCACCACATTTCGGCCGTTGTACGCTCCGGCCTTCTTCAATTGGTTGGAATTTCAAACTGAACCCTTTATTTCGATCCCTGGGGTAGACTGTTCTAGTTCCACGTGCCATGTTTGATTCCTCCTGATTCAAAAAACCATCTGATTCAAAATAATCTCCTGCTAATTTTCCCTCTGAAAGTTCTCCACTGCCTTAACCTGGTATTGAACTCACACTCTTTGGGTTTGTCCCTGGATCGAACCAACGCCTTTATCCACTGTGCCATGTGTCCTTGAGGACATCTGGGTATGAATTTCTGGGTATTATAAACCTAATGTTTTCATAACCATTTTTACCAGTGCTCATATTACAATTTTGCTGTTATCATTGTTAATTAAGAAAATATCCTTCCAGAAAAAATGCAACCCATTCCAATCCAAACTTAAAAAAGACATCACAAATATAAAAAATTCAAAAACAATATGGATCAGAGCTGACAAATCTAAAAATATCTACAAAACTAATCCCTCGGAATACAACCATCTGATTCAAAATAAAGTTTCTGGTTCTTATAAGAAAGACAACAATTCTAAACACTTATCCTCCATACACAAAAACTGCGAAATTAGCATTTAAACATAATATTGCTGATAGAATGGGTACAACTCATCTAAAAGACGCCTACCTACTTTTTAAAGACCATAAACCTAACTTTCAGAATAATCTACAGTCCAGACTAATAAATCCATCCAAATCAGAGTTAGGAATAATTTCTAAAAACATCTTAAAAAGAGTAAACACATCTATATTAACAAATTATCCGTTAAACCTTTGGAAAGACTCATTGGACACCATTAACTGGTTCCAAAAAATAAAGTATAAAAATAAAACTACTTTTATACAACTTGATATCATCGATTTCTACCCCTCAATCTCTAAAGACTTATTAGAAAATAGCTTAAGTTTTGCCAAAATCCACACTGACATTACTGACGAAGAGATAAAAATCATAATGGACTCTAGACAATCCATACTAAAACTGAACAACACTACTTGGATTAAAAAAGACAGAAACAACTTTGATGTTCCAATGGGATCATTTGATTCAGCTCAAATAGCTGACCTAATAGGTATATACATTTTAGATATCCTAAGTAGATTCCTTGACCCTCAAAATATAGGACTATACAGAGATGACGGGTTAGTTGCTGTACCTGATACTAATGGTCCGTTAACATCCCAACTACAAAAGAAAATAATTAGGGCGTTCAAATTTCTAGGGCTAAGAATCGAGATTTCTTCCAACTTAAAAATAGTAAACTTCCTAGACGTTACATTTAATCTGAACAATAACACTTATAAAACATTCCAAAAGGAAAACCAATCACCCATATATATATAAATATCCACTCCAATCACCCGAAATCAATAATTAAACAAATCCCAAATACAGTAAATGCTAGAATAAATAAACTTTCCTCCAGTAAAACCATTTTTAACCAGAGTAATTCGGAATACAATAAAGCCCTATTTAAGAGTAATTGTATACAAACTCTTAATTACATAGATAAGTCAGTAAGTAAAAAATCCACTAAACCCAAAAATAGGAAAAGGAAAATTATATGGTTCAACCCACCTTTTTGTAGCATCTCCAATATTAATATAGGCAAATATTTCATAAAACTAATAGATAAACATTTTAGCAAAAATACATCTCTGAAAAAAATATTCAACAAGATGAATCTAAAGATTAGCTATTCTTGCATGGCTAATATGGAGAGAATTATTAGCTCACACAATTGTAAAATTTTTAGAGAGCTTCATGATAATCCAAAACAAAATCAGGATACAACCAGAAGAGAAAAATCAACATGCAACTGCAGAACAGGAACAGAGTGCCCAGTTGAAGGAATATGCATGGCAGAGAACACAATATATGAAGCGACAATTTTCCCAAAAGAAAAAGTTGAGGAGAAAAAGATATATTTAGGAATATCGGCGGGAAATTGGAAGCACCGACTATACAACCATCGCCAATTCTTCAAAAATAAGTGCAAAAAGAACCAAACGGCACTATCTATTCATTATTGGAATCTGCTGGAGAGTGGCCTAACCCCACAAATAAAGTGGAAAATAATATCAAGAGCCAGAACTCCCAAAAACTTCAGAGACAGATGCAACTTATGTTTAAAGGAGAAAATATACATAATCAAACATAAAGATCCAGACATACTACTGAATAAACACAGTGAACTAATTTTTAAATACCGACACAAAAACAATCTCAACCTAAGCAGATACATTGAAAAATAATCATATAATAAGAGCAATTTTGAGTGTTTTTTATTCCCTTTGTTTTTAGAAATATTACTATGTACACATGAACACCAACACATAACTATATGTATACAACTATGGTAATGTGCTTGAACACTGAGGCACCTGTTGATATGTACATGAATATATTTTTATATGGAATAAGAAGCAGGTTTTTTTTTGTTTTTTTTTTTTAGTGTGAGTGTGTACATTTAGATAGGTACCTATATATTTTGTCATAAATATGAAAGAACGGGTAATATTATATGTGTAAAGATATGGATTATGTAATTAAATACTGAGAGAGTATTCGAACGCAGGCAGAAGTGGGTGCATGGGTGAACATGAGGATAGAGACATGTACGTGTGTAGATATGTGTAAGTGCAAATTAACGTATATGTGTGTATATGGATATGCTGCATATTATGTATATATGAATGTATGTGTTTGTATATATATGCATGTGTGTATGTATGTATGCATATGTGTGTGTCTATATGTGTATGTGTATATACGTATATGTGTGAAAAAGTACATATATATGTATATATGTAGATGTATATGGATATACAGGTGTCTTTAAATGTATATGTATATATATGTAAGTATAAGTGTATGTGGAGATATGTATGAAGATATATGAATATGCGTTTTCTCTGCAGATGTATATGTGTAAATATGGGAATATACATAGGTTTTTTTTTGTTTTTGTTTTTACTAATTATTAAAAGATAAAAATAAATTAATTAATAATATTACTAAATATAAAATAGATTACTCTTTCAATGTACTATCTGTGAATTTTTCTAATCGACTGTTTCATAGAAAATAACAAAAAACTCCACCGAATTTCAAATTAATTTCTTCGTAGATTGTTTAAACATTTAGATACAGAAAAAACTTTAACCTCCCAAACATGCCCGTTAAAGTAACGCGAATTAACAGCGTCTAAAAAGTTTGAAAGAAAAACTGTCCTCGTGAAGGTAGTGTATCTTCTTCCTTTAAAGTCGGTCTCCACACCTCCACTCCTTAGCCATCCATATCTTGAGACTAGACACAATAAATTCGAACAACATCTTGCCGACACATTGGAGTTAAAAATTAAAAATAAGAATTTGAAATGCTACATATGACACATTCATATCCTCTTTCCCACCTCACTTCCTCACTTCGTAAATTTTACGTCTACTTGATGAGGTCCGTCAAAAATGTGTGGATTTCTTTTCATTTTTCATTTTTCATTTCAATTTTTGGAAGTAAAGTCTGATGATCCCGAGCCCTGTTAAAAGGGTTATGGTGAAATAATTTATTATATGGAACCTTAACGTGGTCTGTTTTTATTCAAACGAATATATATATATATATATATATATATATATATATATATATATATATATATATATATATATATATATATATATATATATATATACGCACACACACAAACATATATATGCATAATTATATTTAGATAGATAGATAAATAGATAGAGAGATCGATAGATACATAGAAAGTTTAATTGATAGATATGGATATGTAAATACAGATATAGTTAAATAGATCGATATACTATGCACTATCAAAAATTCGTCCAAACTATCAGATGTCGATAGAATTTACGATTAAGCCGCAAAAGAAAAAAAAAACAGTACTGGATGGAGAACGAAAGAGATAGTTTTTATATTAATGAAAGACAGACAGACATACAGGCAGATTGTAAATGATGCAGATGATGAATACAAAGCAACAAACACCGAATAAATCTGAGATAGAAAGTTACAAAACATCAATTGAGATAATGAAGATAGGTGCTTTGAAAGAAATTATAGTTAGAAAGAGTGAAGAATGAGAGCGTGCGAGAGAAGAAAAGAGAGAGAGAGACTGAATAGATAGTGAGAGGCGGGAAACCTGGCAGAAATAGTGTAAGAAAGATTAAAATGCAGAAACGAGCTACTAAATTAATGTCAGAGTAGGAAATAACGTGAAAAATAATGAAATCTACGAAAATGCACAGACACACACACACACACACACACACACACACACACACACACACGTGGAGCTTCGACGTGGCGTAATGGTTAGCAAACTTGTCTCGCTAGATTAATTACAACTATATTCTGATTTTGATTCTCATTGGGTGTCCCATACTTCCAGCCTTGTCCACATCTAAGCTGCGCTTAAAATATCATTTAGGCCCCTCAACATAGTGTAATAGTTAGCCAGCTTGACTCGTTAGGACAATTTTGATTGAATAGTGAGTTTTATACTCACTGAGTGCCCTATAATTTTGGCCTTGTGACACATCTAATCTACTAGAAAATTATAAGGGCGCCTCGGCGTGGTATAATGGTTAGCAAGCTTGTCTCGCTAGATCAGTTATGATTAAAAGTGAGTTCGATCCTCACTAGATGCCTATCTTTCGGCCTTGCGCCTCATCTAAGCTACGCTTATAAAATAACCACAAACACAGAGAGAGAGAGAGAGAGAGAGAGGGAGTGGGAGCGTAGAGAATAAATTTTAAGGAAAAAAAAGATTTGAAAAGAGAATATATTAGAGGCGAAGAGCGATCGGGAAATAAGGAAAGATTTATAGAATGATTTTGTGTGCAAAGGGAAGACCAAGACAACAAGAGATGCTTGTAGTGTCAGAAAAAGAAAGGTGACCAATGTAGAGAGAAAGAGAAAGAGAGAGAGGCGGGGAGAGAAAATGAATGAAAGTAAAAGTATGAAAGAATGAAAGGGGGGAGATAAAGAACGAATGAAAGAAAAGATGGAAAGAGTAGGAAAAGAAAAAGCAAGAAAAACATGCGTAGAAAACATAGGAACGAAGGTAGTAAAGAATAGTAAAGGAAAAAGGTATCAAGGAAGAATAAGAAATATCGAATGACTAAATGATTAATAAAGAATGAAGAAAATAAAGAAAGAAGAAAATAGAATGACAGAAGAAGGGAAAAGAAAAAACAGGGAGAAATAGAACGAGAAATCTAAAAGAAAAAGATTGTTGAAAAAGAACTAAATCGGAGAGAAACAAAACGTAAGGAAAACTTAGAAAGAAAAAAATTAATGATCCAAACGAATGAAATAAATCAGAAATAAAAAACAAGAAAGAAAAAAAAAAGACGGAAAAAAGTAGAAGAAAGAAAAAATGTATGAATAAGAAGAAAGAAAGCAAAATAGAAAAAAAGAGAAATAAGAAACGAAAGAGAGTGTCGGCATATTGGAAAAAAGAAAGGTTAATAATAAAGAAAGAAAAAATAAGACGTTTAGAGAAAAAGAGACAAAGAAGAAGAGACAGAAGAAAGGTACAATTTTGATAGAAAGATAAAGAAAAAGAAAAACGAGAGAACGAAATGATCTTGGATTAAATTAGAATAAATGAAAGAGGGAATAAGTAAATCCGAGGAGCAAATAACATGGCAGCAATCGATATAAAATGAAGCTAACTTACAAAAGAGAGAGATATAAAGGAAGTGGCGATAAAATACGCAGGAAAGCCATAAAGATCAGAAAGATGCGTGGCGATTGGAAAATATGACGCCATTGGCTAGAAGCAGAGATTTGAGGGAATATTAGAAAAGGTTTTGTTTGAATTTGAATTCTTCGGCATACTGTCAGATTAACAACTGTCAACAAGAAGAACGACTCCAAGCTTAAAGGATAATACATTCTCTAATATTTATGCGCATGTCCCCAAACAATTCCAGCTTATTTTTTGGCAGCATAAAACTTTTTCTTTTATATTTTAACGCTGTCCCAGCACCTACACGATATCATATACGCACACATGCACAAGGAGTTTGCACAAAAAAAAACAACCTTTTTTTGCATTCGGGTTTACGAAAGGTGCGATTTCGAAAATCTGATGAACGTTGCATAGAAAAATATGAACGAATATTACATATATAGGAGAAAAAACATATATCTGTGTAGGTTGAATAAAATCTAAAAAGGCAATATTCACAAGGAATATATATATATATATATATATATATATATATATATATATAGATAGATAGATAGATAGATAGATAGATAGATAGATAGTGGATATGGAAGAAGTAGAGAAGTGACTTCTTTCAAAATAATAATTAAGAAAAATGTCAGCTCAGGTCCTTGTCGACTTACGTCCAGAATTGTTTGCAACCGACAGGTCGTAAATCAATCTGATTGTAAGTCACCCTGTAATTAATGTTGAGCATTTTTTTTATTCTTTCAGTGGTTATTTTATTTTTAAATAATTTTTAAATTTTTTTATGTTTGAAACAATTTGTATCATCTTTCCACACATTTATTTTTTGTTAGATTTGCGTTCGTCAAATTCTGCGTGCCACAATACAGTTTGTTTAATATCTCCTACACATACAATATAAATCCCACAAAATACAGGTGCAAAAATATATTTTAATTGCGAAACCTAACAAAATGCATAGAAACAGAAAATTCACACGATTCCAGATTCGCGGTCGTAATCTTGAATTTGAAAAGTTGTAAGTCGCATAGGTCGTAAGTCGAAAACGACTTCTACATAAAAACGGAATGAATCCATGTTATTAAAATCAGTGCTTATGTTACTACTAGCCACGATAAAATAAAAAGTGTGTGGTGTAAAGATGTAGACACATTGAAAGATCTTGTTCTGGTCAAGGTCTTCTCCTTTCTTTCTCTCTCTCTCTCACTTTCTCTCTCTCTCTCTCTCTCTCTCTCTCTCTCTCTCTCTCTCTCTCTCCCTCTAACGGTATATAACAATTAGACTATGGATTTAACAATGAGCAATGTCCAGTAATAAGTGTTATGTTCCTATGTTGCTTGGTTGTTAAATTCTCAATGCGGGGGCTTAATGTAAACAAGGCCGAAAGACGGACAAGCACGCTATTTGTTTTTTCTATTTACACTATTTACATTGTTCGGACTCTTGCGCTCATATTTATTTCTACATTCACAACTTTTCGGCCGTTGTACGTTCCGGTCTTCTTCAGATGATATCAGGAAATAAAACGTGTACTTTCACAACGTAGACGATTATATTCGGCTTTACTTTTCATTACCTGACAATAATAATGTTTATGACTACATCAAGCAGAAACACCTGTTCTCACCTGATAAGCGATGTTAACCAATGTCGTGTTTGGACACTAGCTTGATGAGGGGACGCTTAGGCATATCAGCTACCATAACCGTGGATTGCATGTGATACTGCTATTGAAACAGATAAGGTCTCAGAATTAGAAGATGGAAAACATGATCGTCAGATTAGCGGCATTCCCTTACGGGCAACTCTCTTTGGGCGATTATCAATCGGAAAGGGACCTAATTGCTAAGCGTGTTGCATCTGTCCCTACCAACACGCAGCCGTCTTGGGTAAGACGTTAAATTACATCCGCGTCCTGGGTAAGACGATAAACTACATCCAGCAGCAAGGCCTCTGATCAAGAGGTTTTGAGGAGCGTGGAACCACCTGGTAACTGTTGGTGCTCCTTGGTCCACCCTGATCCGGGGTGCTAGTACCTGTTCGGGTCCTATGTATAGGCAAATAATTAACCCCCAAACTATCGTCAAAACATTATGAATGTGTAAAAATAGGTTTTTTATACCAGCTGTAAATATTTGTAAGTAATTATTACCAGCAATTATTTTTTTAAGAAATAAATTATTACTAGCAATATATTTTGGAAAAAATATTAACAGCAATATATTTTGGAAACAAAATATTACCAGCAATATTTTTTTGAAGAAAAAATATTACCAACAATACATTGTTGGAAATATATTACCAGCAATAAAAATCTGGTCGCATTAAGTAACCCATTGATGTGTTGATATGCCGTAAAAGACACCAAACCAAATCAAATCAAACGAACACACAATCGGGTAATGGCGAATTCCACGAGATGAATGGAATCCCAAGAAGGTCTACGACGAACAAAAGACTATCAGATGCTGAGAATTTTTACCAAAGTAAAACGATTCTACAAGTCGTCTTTTGTCTAAGCTTTTGAATTCAAAGTTGATCTTTTCGTAGACCAGCATCAACTCATATCTAGAGAAACAAGTCTTCCTTATTTAACCCATGGCTGGTGGAAAAAGCATGTTTTCAAATATTTCACAACACACACATGCCTTATTGCTGTTATTCTTATTTTATTCTGTGAGCAATTCATGACGTGGGCATTCATGGCTCTCCGCACGCTCTATCGTTTGCAAGTTTTAAAACTTTCCTTTTCACTATCTCTTCAATTCCCTGTCAAGCAATATATTTACACAAAATGTTTAAGTTACTCACTGTTTTCAGCTATCTTGCTTGCCTTCAGTATATATTGTAAGTGTCAAATTTTCCAAACCTTCTTTCCTCATTATATATCCTAGAAATGTCCACTGTCTCCTGATTTTAAGTATAAGCATCCATTTTTCTTCTGTTTTCCTTCAAATTTCTTCGGTGGTGACGTGTTCAATCTATTCTCAGGATCTTTCTGTAGAACAATATTTTGTTGCCTCAAGTCTACGATCACAATCATCAGCATATAATAGGATAATTTGGATTTGTTCCTAACTCTAATAAGCTTTCTTCTCCCATTCATATGGTTCTTGCGTCATTCAGCTGACGTCTTCTTGTAGAACGTTTACTAAAAATGGCGCCTCACAAGTTTTTTTTTTCATTTTGTTATCTACGTTCTTTGAATTTTTTCTTTTATCCTTATTCAACCAACAACATACTTCTTTTTCAGACATCTAATTAGAAGTGAAATGAATTTCACACAGAGGTTTATGACAGTTCTTTTCTCTTTATTATATTTCGTTTACGTCTTCCTCAAAACTTCTTCGTAAGGCCCATCAATACTTCTGTCGAACCACATCTCTGTTGCATGAAGTCTCTTCTTCATCTGTGAGGAAATTTTCGGTCACTGCTATTTATTGAAGGATTGATATTACATAAAACTTCAGGGCACATTTCTTTCTAATAGGATTCTTAGTTTTGTGGTTTTGTGACGTCAACGAATACTCGTTGTCACTTTCGTCATGTTCGTTGTAGTAGAGACTTTGAAATCTCAAATTCAGTTATAATAACACCATTGAACAATACTACTGTCAGACAACTTAGAATAACCTCGCACTAATAATACTTGTTCGATAATACTCGCTCGAATAATAATCCGTATTGTGATCTGAATAGAAAAATAGAATAGGAATAGAGTAGAGATAGCGGTCCGTATAATAATAAAGGATAGAATAGAAATAAGGATCCGTATTGTATAGAGGATAGAATAAATATAGCGATCGTTTAGACGTAGCATTAATTTCTAATTATGCAATATCTCTATGGTCACATGAACTACTTAATTCAGTAATGGGATCGCCTGTGTTTTCTCACTGGCAATCTATGTTCAAACTCAAATGTCGGCAGCGACAAGTAGTGGAATGCAGGATTTGTTCTTCTAAAACGCCTTCCGATTTCGGTGTCACATTTTCCTTTATCTTGTAAAATACGTCCCAGAGACTTAAATCTCTGTAGTAATTAACATAATACAAAACCAATTTTTGCCGGGTAATTGCCCAACAAAATAAACCATCCGTTCTCCGACATCTTTTACCAGACGCTTCCCTGAAGCTGAATGGTACAGCACGTCAGGTCAAATGACGGTTACCGTACGGGAATACCGCTTTGATTCGTGTCGGAGAACGAATATTTTCTACGAAATCTCTCGAACATTCAGGCCGCTGCATACAATTAATAATGTTTAATTAAAAACAGAGCATTTACTTAAATGAATTGTATCTATGAAAATAACGTATAAACAGAAAAATATTAAATAAATGTCGGACTTAATCCATTTCATAATATATATATATATATATATATATATATATATATATATATATATATATATATATATATATATATATATAGGCACCGCCACTGTTTTAGCGTAATGAAAAATGACAGAAACTTAACAAAAATAAAGTTATATCGTCAAAATGCTTATGTTATTATTAAGATGAAAGACCAAAGTATTTTTTTATTTTTTGAAATTTTTTAATATTTTCTAACACGTTCAGAATTTTGGTTAGAGTCTTCTTTTGTTTACGTCCTCGCGGCGACATAGAAAATAACATCGATTTTTTGCGATTTTTTTCCGTTGAAAACATATTGATTTGGAAATTCTTGTAAAAATCAAGTAATTGTCCGATTTTAATGAAATTTTCAAGGCTTATTCACAAATGAATGAGATTATTTTTTAAGTATGTCTTTTTAGAAAATTTTGGTTTTTTTTTTTTTTTAGTTATGTTACTCCCAACTTACTTCATTTCATGAAATTTCGCCCAAAACTTTTCTCGTTCCTGATTTTTTATTTTTATTTTTTTGTTAAAAGTAGGAGTCTTTGGAGATGGTGCATCACCTCCTTTTTTTTCAAATTTGAGCTAACTGAAAATATGTTCTGAACTGAAAAATAATGAATCCAATAAAACTATGTTATTACTTAATTAGAAAAGCTTTTAATTGCTTTTGTAAATAAGTAATATTAAGGACATTATTGTCTGAAGAAATATTTTTTTTCTAATGGATAATTAAGTTTTACAAGAATTTTTTCCTTCTTTTAAGAAATTTTAATTATAATAATTTATAATAGTTTAAAATCGTGTAAAGCTCTGCATTAGGCCAGTTCCTCGAGGTGATGTAGTAATTAAGTGGACAATTTACGAGTCCAAAATTGCTAAGTTTAATAAACTAAGTTGCGCTAATAATTTTTAAAATAATTTTTTATGTTGTATTTTTTTTTACTTAATTCATTCCTTATTCCCATGTATGATATACTGAAATTGCCATTATTATACCAAGGTCACGTGATCTAAGAGTTTTCTCCCTTTACGTGGCCTTTTCATAACATTTCGTTTCTTAGTTGCTTTCTAACTGGTTGTATTTTCCGTTCAGCTTTAAAAGTGTAAAATTTAAACTTTAAATTTCAAAGTAATTTTTCTTTTTTTCATTTACTATTTCACTAAATATTTTTATTTTATGGATTGTATTTCCATTAGTGTGGGTCATACTCAAATAGAATTTAAAAAAAAAAAAACTTTAAGAAGGAACAAATATTTAATTAAAAGATTAATGATTACATTTATTATAAAAATTATAAAAATTCTGGTGTATTTCAGACAGAAACTATATACATTGGATTGAAAAATCACATTTAATTTTGATTTATTAAATAATAATTTAATACCCATTTCATAAATTATTAAATTACTTCTATCATGGTATTTTATTTTATTTTTTTTTATTTTTGCATCTTCGAAAGATAAATAAAAGTCAAGAAAATTTGTGGAAAATATGTTAATTTCTAACAATTACTAGGTAGCTAAAACCCCACCAAAAAACCGTTAACTCATATTTTTAAAAAATTATGTCATTTATGGTCATCCGTAGTAGCTGTCATCGCTTCGTCATTCAACAATACCTCAATCGTTGGATCAGATGAACAGGACCGATCGTTAATAATTGGTTGTATATTATTTTTTTATGCTACAAGTAAGAAAGATTTCTTTCAAATCAGATTACTTTAACTTTACATTTTTTAATTTTACTAAAATAACGTGTCAGAATTTTTTTTAAATATTCTCAAAATCTATAAATTTGTGTTTGTTAACAAATTTCTTAAAATTAAGAAAATGGACAATTTTAAGAAAATTTAAGTATTTGAAATTAAATTTGACAATCAAATGTATATAGTTTCTATTTGAAATAAACCAGAATTGTTTAATTAATGCAAATAATAAATTTAATGATTAAACTTTCAATTAAAGCTAAAATGAAATCTTCAAGAATGTTTTTTCTTTGTAAAAAATTCATTTTAATCTTAAATATAGAAAATTTATGCCGAAATAGTGGAGGTACATATATATATATATATATATATATATATATATATATATATATATATATATATATATATATAAATAAATGGTGGTACTCGCTTGGAAAAACTTTGGATAGTTCGAACAAATCGGTACACAAGGAAAAATGTGGGAAAAAAAAGAACCAAGAACATTAAAACAAGGCGAAAACAGTCGTCAAGCGTTCAAGTTCTATGTTCAAAGAAAAAAAAAACTCCAAAACGAGTAAAAGGCAAATTACTTAAAGTGCTCAATACACGAAGTAGAGCCAAAGCTTAGATAATCCTAAGGAGCCAGGCAAACCTACCTAAGTTTCACCTAAACGGATCGTCAGAGAGATGCCGTTTAGGTGAAACTTAGCTAGGTTTGCCTGGTTCCTTAGGATTATATATATATATATATATATATATATATATATATATATATATATATATATATATATATATATATGTGTGTGTGTGTGTGTGTGTGTGTGTGTGTGTGTGTATGTCTGTGTGTGTATGTCTGTGTGTGTGTCATTAAAAAATCTTACGACTCAAACAGCAATCGCTATCACTTAAAATATTTGCCCTTCCTTGCCTTTAAAGGAGTGCCCTTTGCCGTTATGATGTTGCTACATACCTTACTTCTTGCCTATCTTACACTGCGATTATTTAACTTCTAAATTAAAAATTAAATCTGTTACGAAAAAGAACTAAACAAAATGAACACAAAACGATCAGCTTTAAAAAAGGACTCGTAACTGGAAAAACTGAATGAAAAAAGAATTTTAACAACAAATAATCCCCCCTCAACCCAGTTCTGCGGAATCAGAATCAACGTTGAGTTTAAGCAAGCAAATGAGCTAATTGGAGTAAAGTGCCATGCAGATTTAAATTTTTTTCCAACTTGTGACGAATGCAGCTATCGATTTTTTTTTAATGCTAACATGCTAGTTAACATTCGTGTCAGTCAGCTGTTGGCTCTCACGCTGGCTAATAGAATCTTCCTGCCTATCCCTGGCAGCCAGCTATAGGCTCTCACTCTGGTCAATAGAAAATGGCCGCCAACTACATGAAAACTGCAGTAGAAGCATGACAAAATCGATTATTTCCACTATCGATGGGAGTTGAGAAATGCAAAGTCGGTCTTGGCCTTCCCGCTAACTTGGAGCATGTGTATGTAAATTTTGGTGCAAATCCGTCGAAAATTGCGGACGTGCATTTGTTACACACACACAAACATCCTGCCTGTTATATATGTATATATATATATATATATATATATATATATATATATATATATATATATATATATATATATACATGTTTCATTAAATAATATAAACAAGTGTTGTCTATTTATTTTATGTAAATTCTTTTCATAACGTCTGATAAGCTTAATAACATTATCATTAAACGAAGAAAGAAAATCACAATATTGATACATATTTTTTAATTCAATCTAAGCTTTCGGTTTACATTAGCCATTATGAAAGTTACAATTGCAATGCAATATATTATGCAATGCACGGAGAAGAAACTGATGATAGTCTGTTTATGTTTACATGGATGATTTCCAAGGAATGATAAACACGTGCATATAAGACGCTGGAAGCGAAAATCTCACTGCAGCTCATGACGTCACACATGACCACGCGAGAGTGAATTCGAGAGGTATTAAGCATGGGAAGCCATTGATATAAACCAATGGCTAACTGTTAGCAATGATAGACATTTAAGAATATTTGTGGAGATTTCATTGTTTATTAGGTTAGGTTTCAACTGTTTTACGTATATAGCTTCAAGAATTTTTAGCTCTTGTTCATTGATTTCAACTATAGTTGTGTTTTCTACAAGGATACATCATTGAATGAGAAATAACGAAAACGGACTTTGGAAATGAAATGGTGATTTTTGTAAGAGCAACAAAATACTATACTCGCCAGCGGCGTGAAGTAGGTAAACCACTGCCAGTGGTGGACTACTTAAACAACATATTACCCCTACTTAACAATAGTTTCCAATGTATTTATGAGGATTTGGGCATACCTATCAATGTCCATAGGTACGCTATATAACATTATATATCTATCTGTTGTAACCTAGGAAGGTTTACGGAATGTGGATAACCAAAACGGAGGTCGGAAATGAAATAACCTTTATAACATCAACAAAATACTTGCCAGCGGCGTGAAGTAGGTTAACTTAGAGCAGTATATTGCCCTCACTTACAATAGTATTTATGAGGATTCAGACATAACCATTAGTGTTCATAGATAAGGTATATAACAAAAAGGTAATGGGAAGCGACGTTACGGTGCTCGGAATATGACTGAAGCAGAGATGCCAGGTCAGGATCAATAACAGTATGCATAGACGTAGAAATTTTTAGCATTTTTCTAGCTACCAGTAGCTCATTGCACTTAAATCCATGACTTGAGATACCAACGGGGAAAATAATATTTATTTTGAATAATACAAAAATCTGACAGAAGACCAAAATGGAGGGTGATAAGGGAAGGCTGATTTGGAATCTTAAACTTAGCTAGCCACGATTACTGGCCAAAACATACCAAAGAATTCCTTACACAAAACATTCTTACTTACCATTCTTACTACAGTCACCATAATACCTTAAGCCTTTGAGATCTGACCATCGCTTTATCGTTGGTAGAGAAAATGACTTAATGCCCAACCACCGGTTGAGCAATGGAAGAGAAAAATGACGTAATACCCAGCCACCGGTTAAACAATGATAGAGACAAATAACGTAATGGCCAGCCACTGGTTAAACAATGGTAGAGAAAAATGACTTAATCCCCAGCCACCGGTTAAACAATGGTAGAGAAAAATAACTTAATCCCCAGCCACCGGTTAAACAATGGTAGAGAAAAATGACTTAATGCCCAGCCACCGGTTAAACAGTGGTAGAGAAAAATGACTTAATCCCCAGCCACCGGTTAAACAATGGTAGAGAAAAATGACTTAATCCCCAGCCACCGGTTAAACAGTGGTAGAGAAAAATGACTTAATCCCCAGCCACCGGTTAAACAATGGTAGAGAAAAATGACTTAATGCCCAGCCACCGGTTAAACAGTGGTAGAGAAAAATGACTTAATCCCCAGCCACCGGTTAAACAATGGTAGAGAAAAATGACTTAATCCCCAGCCACCGGTTAAACAGTGGTAGAGAAAAATGACTTAATCCCCAGCCACCGGTTAAACAATGGTAGAGAAAAATGACTTAATCCCCAGCAACCGGTTAAACAATGGTAGAGAAAAATGACTTAATGCCCAGCCACCGGTTAAACCGTGGTAGAGAAAAATGACTTAATCCCCAGCCACCTCTTAAACAATGGTAGAGAAAAATGACTTAATGCCCAGCCACCGGTTAAACAGTGGTAGAGAAAAATGACGTAATGACCATCCACCGGTTAAACAATGGTAGAGAAAAATGACTTAATGCCCAGCCAACGCTTAAACAGTGGTAGAGAAAATGACGTAATGGCGAACCACCGGTTAAACAGTAGTAGAGAAAAATGACTTAATGGCCAACCACCGGTTAAACAGTAGTAGAGAAAAATGACGTAACGGCCAGCCACCGGTTAAACAACGGTAATGAAAATGACTTAATGCCCAGCCACCAGGTGAACCGTGGTAAACAAAATGACGTAATGCCTGGTTGAACAGTGGTAGAGAGAAATGACGTAATTCCCAGTCATCGGTTGAACAATGGTAGAGAAAAATTACTTAATGCCTAGTCACCGGTTGAAAAGTGGTAGAGAAAAATTACAATGTCCAGCCACCGGTTGAATAATGCTAGATAAAAGTGACTTAATGTCCAGCTATCGGTTGATCGGTGGGTAAACACTTGTAACTTGTTTTATATCTACCGTGAAACATTACAGACCAATTATTTGCGAATTTTAACTGGACGCAGAGCTCAAACGGTTAAAGTCTCTATGTATTCCACACTGCTTCCCATATGTACAATTTATTTATATGGGTGGATGGAATAAAAAAAAAAACAAATTTTCCAAAGATGAAAATTTGTATTAATGACGAGAAACTCACGCCACGTCGACGCGAACGTGACTGAAGGCGAGATTCCATGTCAGTATCAATGATATTAAAAAAAACTTCTTGGATTTTTTCATGAATCTCGAGATATATAGCATTATCTGTCTATATCTCTGAGATGAGGTATCATGATTAGTTGCATTATTTACATTATTCGGATGTTATTCGTTTCACTGTATCGTGCCAGACAATTTTCTACGCCAGAATCCATGTTGAAAGTTTATAAATCTACCATCTGAACGTGCATTGTATATTGTACATATTGTACGGTGTTAATGCTATATTACTTGCATTTTTCCATTATTCGGACTGTTATGCTCATCTTCATTGACATATTCACAACGTTTCGGCTGTTGTACGCTTCCGCCGTCTTCAGGTGATTGGAATTTTGTGAACTAATTCTTAGAGAGCTGAGTTAAAGGGAAATAAGCAAGACATTTAGAAGAGGCATGGCACGTGGAACTAAAACAATATATCCCAGTGGACGAAATAGAAGGTTCGGTTGGAAATTCCAATCACCTGAAGAAGGTTGGAGATTACAACGGTCGAAACGTTGTGAATATGGCTATGAAAATGAGGATAACAGATGGAATAATGTAAATAATGCAAGTAATCATCATACATCATCACGGAGACATAGACAGATAATGAAGAAAATTCCAATCTCCTGAAAAAAACCAGAGCATACAATGGCCGAAACGTTGTGACTATGGCAATGAAGATGAGGATAATGGTCCGAATAATGTAAATAACGCAAGTAATTGTAATACCTCATCACAGAGATATAGACAGATATTGAAGAAGGCGGGAGCATACAACTGCCAAAACGATGTGAATATGGCAGCAAAGATGAGGATAACATTGTTGATATTGTACATGATGCAAGAAATCATAATACCTCATCTCAGATATATAGAAAGATATTGAAGAAAAACTCCAATCACCTGAAGGAGGCAAGAGCGTACAACGCCCGAAACGTTGTGAATATGGCAACGAAGATGATGATAACAGTCCCAATAATGTAAATAATGCAAGTAATAAAGCATTAATATCGTAAAAGGTGTGATAACAATATTCAACACACGTTCGAATGGTAGATTTATAAACATTCAAGATGGCGTAGAAAATTGTCTGGCACGACACAGTAAAACAACTTTCCGAGCAACTGATTCAATATCACTATTCCACTTCAGATCTGGTTTTAAATTACTAGCTCACACTTTTCAACTAGCAGAAAGCAAACTTTTTAGGTAGGTAATTACTTGATGGGTTCCATGCTTTGCATGGGTTAGAGTTATTGGCTTAAACGCTCGGAATAGAAAAGAGAAAATAAAATAATAAAAAAAGAGATTAAAAATTTGCATTGTCCGTGGTATTAAAGCAATTCGCCAACGATTGACGTCGACTGCGCCCAGGTAATCACGCATCGCCTCGAGTTAGAGACACAGTGTGCCAACAGAGGGCGTAAAAGCCAATCACAACTTTCGTCGTATTTTCGCCTTTGTTTCGTACAGTTCGTGCCAAATGAACCCTGGTCACACCCAAGCGTTTCCTTCCCTGTTGCGATTTAGGGAACTGAACCGCTGTGCTTAATTGAGACGAAAAATATATTTTTAGTCTTGTGTTTTATTCGTGCATGTTGTTCTAGGCTCAACTTTCTTCTGGAATCCCTTTCCCGATAGTTAATACATTTAGACTTAATAATTAGTTTGTTTTATAACTTGCTAGTGAGGGTTTATTTAATTTATTCGCTTTCTGTACTCGAGGAGACATGACATGCTATTTCGATGCACCAAAAATAGCGAACCCAAAGTTTAAATTGAAATAAAAAACGAAAAACAG
>OZ010595.1:19929423-19939423 GCA_963932145.1 Acanthosepion lycidas | reverse complement strand
GAAGAGATGGATTCATACATTTATCACGTATATATAGCGAACCCAACTTGAATCTTAACTCAACTAACCCATTTCACATTTCGAGCCTTTATTCATTACACCATCCGAACATTCAAACTTACAGCACCTGATATACTTAAGCTGGCACGCATCTAGTTACTGATATATATATATATATATATATATATATATATATATATATATATATATATATATATATATATATATATATATAAGCAAGTACTGTGGAATATTTCGTTCAAAACAAAGAAAAGTGTGTTAAACAGCAGTCTCATACCAATCTTCATATATGAGGATAAAAGCTGAACAATTTTCTCACCTGAAGAAGAAGTGTTACGAATTTTTAATGCAATTCAAAATAGCAGGAAGACAAAACGACACCAAATTCAGAAAAGGCTTTATTTAACAGAAAAAGTAAATCCTCAGCAGAACGACACTATCTCTGTCTCTCCACATAATATCGCTCTCCTCAGAATACAGCAGAATTTAAAATGAAAAAAAATCTATGTTCTTTTATGTATAAGAAATTTGCATAAAAAAACATTGGTTTGCATAAAGAAGAAGTTGAATAAACCAAAAGAAAAATGTTCATTTACATAACAGTCTCCCTACAGTGAGCAACTGATTCATGTGTTGTTTTGTAAAAAAAATAATCCCTTTCTTGTACATATAATCTTTTAATTAAATGCTTGAAGTTTTTTCGATGTATTCCTTGTGGCAATTATTACAGGTAATAGAGTAAATTCCTCCTTCAAGATTTCGCTTATTGTTTTGTATAGTATTAATTTAGACTTTTAATTGTTTTAGATGTAGTGGTGACAAAATTTACATTGAGTTTAGACAAATCATTTTCAATTGTAGTTATGATAGAGTTAGTGGGTAGTAATAGCTTCAGCATATTTTCTGTGTTCAGAGTGTAAACATTGATCATCTTATTTGCAAACTAATTTTTGCTGAGTTCGAACCACTTAAATAGTTTACCATTTTCTGTGAGGCTGAGAACGTTGAAGAATATTTATTAGCACAAATAATGTGACCAGAGAATACTTTACAAAGTCTGGAAGTGAAGATTCCACTACATTGAAAACCAATGGACGGATCCAAAGAATTCTATAAAAAAAATAGGACCCATTATTGCACAGACCAATAAGAGCGCGAAAATTATTAACTATATATTCCGATGAAAAAGATTTGCTTTGTGTACTGCAAAATGTAATTTTGTCAGAAAAAAGGAAAGTTCCAAGATACGAACTACAATTAGATTTACCAAAATCAAGAAGATACAAATATTCAAATATCTCGGGAGTGTTTTAACAGGAGATGGAAAGTGTGTGACCGGTATGCGAAGGCTCACTGGAATAGCTAAAAGTGGTAAGTAAAAGATTAAGAAGCAAGATGATTTAATTCAAAACAAAGAAAAGAATACTGAATTGCCATGAAATATCGGACCCCACTACATGATATGGAATAGTAGGCAATCTTCTCAGAGACAAAGAAGAGACGTGAGGTGACAGAAATAAAGAAAAGAGTGACGAACTTTTAAGAAATATCGGACCCCACTACATGGTCTGGAATGCTAGACAATCTCCTCACAGACTAAATAGAGACTTGAAGTAACAGAAACAAAGAAAAGAGTGCCGAACTGTTAAGAAGTACAGGTCCCCAGTATATGAGAGGGAATGCTATACGGTCTCCTCAGAAATGAAGAGACTTGAGGTAACTGAAACAAAGAAAAGAGCGCTCAACTTTTATAAAAGATTAATACCTACTAAGGACAAAGAATTTTATTTTTAAAATAGTTACAAAAGTATTAATTTTAAAAATAGGTTTTGAGGCGCCCTTTGGCCAATACTTTTTCAGAAACAAAATCGTTGGCAATATAAAACAAAGATTCTGATAATACATGTTTTTTTTATTCAACAACTGATACTAAGAAATGAATTATCCAATAGGCATTTAGGGTGGAGGAAAAATGACTAAATATGTTCTTAGTCAGACTGTAGTTTTCTCGAATAGGGCCAAATCCTAATGAGCCTGTTACTACCTACCTAGGTTTCACCACATGGGAACATCAGGTTGAACTGGCGTATATATGTATATGGAGATGGAACGCTTAATGAGCCGTCGGTAGTTGTACTACCACGAAATCATAAGTCATCGTGGCCGAAGGTGTGAGCGTGCTAGCCCTGTTCAGACTGTTGATCACGGTATATAACGTGCACTCTCCCAGAAACTGCGATTAACGCATAGATGCAGTATAAACCACAGCTTGGCTCTGTTGGTATTGAACTAACATAAATGTGCCTGAGCAGGCGTCTGTAACAGGGATTAGGTAACCGGGCATCCATGGATACGAGTAGCCAACCACTACATATATATATATATATATATATATGTGTGTGTGTGTGTGTGTGTATAGAGAGAGAGAATCTTATAAATGTTTGCGTGAATATATATATATATATGTATGTATATGTGTGTGTGTGTATATATAGAGAGAATCTTATAAATGGTTGCGTGAATATATATATATATATATATATATATATATATATATATATATATATGTATCCATTTGTGGGCAAAGCGCATGCGTATATATTGTGTTGTCTTAGTTGATATGGATATCACTCTCGTCAGATTTGTACTGTTAGCTTTCATTTACTTTTCATAATTATCTGTAATGTCGTGAGTTTCTTTGCTGTTTTTATGAAACGTTAAAACATATTTTTTTCCCTTGAGTTCAGATTGCAGGAATTGCCTCAAACTTTAAAAAAAATCTTAATTCGGATCAAGTTCCGACCTTGGACAGTTTTTCTTACACTTTTTACATTTTTAGTTCTAATTTTAATTATGTTTTTTTTTATTTCATTTAAATGCCTATCATGTTTGAGAATTCTAGTCTTTGATAAAAAAAAATATCGAATTTAAATTTAAATAAATAAAGAACAAATTCTAGAATTATACGATTCGAAAACTCAGTAAAAACTTTTAGAAAATTCAGATTATTAAAAATGTGATTTTTTTCTTTTATTTTGTTGATGTTGTAGTTTTACATGAACATTTTCATTGGGACATTTTATTTGTATTTTAAAACAAACGTTATTTGTTTTTCTTGGATGTCTCGTATTACTGCTTCTGACATTTTCCTATGTTTCTCTTTTCCAGTTAGCAACCGCCTGTCGTAGAGTGGTGCTGAGCAAGTTGCCGGCTTTACAGATTTCGATTGTCTACAGTTCGATCTAAAGAGAATATTTTTTAGAGGTACATTTTAGGTTTTGAGAAGTAAACCTACCATTCCCAGTGTTTTAGAACGGCTGAAATCGTTCTTCATTTTACAGTAGTTTTTAACGCAGAATTTTCGTCGATAAATTCTACACCTGAATGGGTCACTGGAAACCTTGTGTTATCAGAATAAATAAGACAGAAAAAGAGAAAATAGGTTCGACTAGCTTTTGTTAGGATAACAGATCGTCAATTCTACAGGAAAAAAAAGTAACGCTCTCTTTATTCTATCTGCATATTGTCAACGTGAAGAAGCCTCTATATTGGTGATGGATTTTACGGCTTATCAACACTTTTTGGGTTATTTAAGACCGTAACATAACTTTAGTGTAAGAGCATTTATTTTTTCCGAGTGGATATTACATTACCATTATTTGGAAAATAACAAATATTTTCCAAATAAAAAACTTACTATTTAATCTGTATTTGCGGAGAGGAACAGATCCATAACTTTGTCTTAGTTAGCCCCTCTTAATTCCCTGATTGTCACTAGGGGTTTCTCTCCCCTTACTATAAATACTGGGCGACTTCTCGCCTCGTTCTCTCTTTTCCTTCAGGCCTCGTGCCGCATCCCACCTCACGTGGAGGTGAGATAAATCGTCTTTTTCATTTCTTCATTTCAGCGACTGCAATATAACCTCTCTTAGTAGATAGCGTTTCCCACTGGTGGGAAGACGACATGAACATTGTACAGACATACACGTACCTACGAACACTCACCAAAGGACAAACACAAATGTTAACAGACACATACAAATATTATTGTCTATGTCCACTGTAAAATTGTTTTGTATGATATATATATTTGTTTATATATTTATATATATGTCGGTCTTGTTTGTCTTTTTTCATCTTCGGCTGGACACAACTAGAGTCCGCCATTTTTCTTTGTGCTAGACCTTTTTCTAGCAGGAAATATAAACGCACGTGTTTTCTTTTCATCTTCACCCAACCCCGTTCCACTACACCATTACCAGGGATATTTTTGGCGAAAATGAATGTTACGATCTCGACTTGAATTCGAACCCTCCTCGCAGATTACGCTTCCCCAGCTTTTAACTGATGCCTCGCCTGCACAATGTTATGTAGATATTCTTGTGTTTAATAACATCGTATATTTCAGCTGAAGAAGCGCTGTTAAACAATTCAAAATTACCCATAACTACAAAATGATATTCCTAGCCTTGTCAGTCACACAACGCGGAAGATATTAGACATTAATACTTAAAAGATATATATATATATATATATATATATATATATATATATATATATATATATATATATATATATATATATATATATATATATATATATATATATATATATATATATATACTGTTTTTGTATAGGAATGAAGTCACGGTGCCGTAACGGATAGCGGTATGTATTTAGGAAACGGGAAAACTGAGTTCGAACTACTGTGGAGTTCGATACGGATTTTACGTGCAAATAAGCTTGGAATAGATATGAAACCGTATGTTCTTCCCCAGCTATGGATAAATAGCTGAACAGACTGAGTCCTGTAGCCTTAGGGGGCAACCGATCTAGGAGATGGACAACCCTGAATTCAAAAACCTCTGTGGGATGAATTGGCAAATGGCAAAGGTTGAGGAATACGGTTCAACCCCTGAAGATATGCTCAATTATTGAGGGGTTCCTCCAAGGAGTCAGGAGTTGAATCTGTTCCAATTAGCTTTTGTACTGAGTTTTCTTTTCTTTACTTTTGTTTTTACATGGAAATGATAAAGAATGTTTGGAAGGAAATGTTTCTAAACCCGTAGTACTACTTCGATTTAAAAGACAGCAACATTTATACTTGTGTAGTAATATCGCTTCTTCATGTATTCGTTTCTTCTCTTTTGTTTGACGTATTTCTTATCTAGAATGGTTTAAAGAACGCAAAATGTTAGGCAGATCATCTACGACAAGTATCAGGCGTTTTCTTTTTTTATTTTGTCTTACCACCGTCATATTTTACAATCCATGGGATTCTATATTGAAAATTGCTGGGAATCTTAACAGATAGAAAGAAATATCAAATTTAAAATATATTTACTTAGCACCAAATTATGCCAAATCAATATATATATATATATATATATATATATGTACGTTTATTTCTTTTTTCTTCTTTTCTCAAGCAGAAATAAATCTTCGGATTTATTTTATGCAAAAATTACATTTCTAAAATCGTTTATATTTTCCTGTTCCCATCTCTTTCTCTCTCTCTCTCACACACACACACACTCTCTCTCTCTCGCTCTCTCTCTCTCTCTCTCTCAAAGACATTTTATCAGAATGGGTCGATTTTCTAAAGAATAGGGTAGTTAAGTTATTCTGGTGTGTAAATTACACATAGAAGAAAAATACAGCCTTGTCATTACCTTTCTGTAAGCTCTTATATTTTTCTCTTTCATTCTCTCTCTCTTCCAATATATATATATATATATATATATATATGTGTGTGTGTGTGTGTATATGTATGTATGTATATATAGTGATTCATGGAGGCTAGAAGAATCCTCAACAGAATGCAGAAAGCACTAGACGGCCATTTTGGGACTCAGTGCGCATCCAGTTGATGATTCTTCTAGACTCAATGAATTAATATAAATGATTATTCAAATAATAAAAAAATAACACTACACGTCTATGTCCTTGCTTCTAATACTCTGGAGTGAGAGCGACTTGGGGAAAGTAGACGCGGCTTTTGGGGCACAAACCATTGTGTTAAGTATACTTGGATTGGATGAGGAATTTTACTGAGTATCGGCGCTATACCGAGTCTAGTCAGTTTCTTCTTCGTCACCGTTGCTCCAGTGGTATGACGTTTGCGTTGTATCGTAATGGTCCGGGTTCGATTCTCGGTAGTGGATGCGCACTGCCGATATGTCCAAAATAGGACGAAACGTCCGTCCAGTGTTTTCTGCATTCTGTTGAGGATTCTCCTAAACTCGATGAATTATTATAAATGATTATTCAAATCCCCACCAAACTTTTATATATATATATATACTATTCTTAAAAGCGTGCTCAATAGAGAGATAGAACAAATATAATCATTTATTGGAAAATTCTAACTTAAATATATTATAAAATCACTACAAAAATAGTCATTTCGTTTCAACACTACTGGTGTCTTCTCAAGGATGGTGTTGCATGTAGATTTCTACATTCAACACCATCACTTGAGAAGACGCCAGAAGTGTTGAAACAAAATGGCTCTTTTTTGTGATTTTATAACATTTTTATGTTATAATTTTCGAATAAATGATTACATATATATATAAATATATATATATGTGTGTGTGTGTGTGTGTGTGTGCGCGCGCGTGTGTGTGTGTTATAAAGCTGAAGAGATGCGCGATTTTACGTGTTACTAGAAGCTAGCAGAACTTTTGGCAAAACGAAATTCGATAGATATTTCGTGTTAAAATATTCGATAATTCAAGAATAAAATCCAGAAAGTTATCTAGTTATCCGACTCAAGTTTTCCGCACTGAAACGCTCATCATGTTCAAATCAAACACTTATCAAGCATCTGGCCCTGATGAGAACTCTTGAATCTGCTAACCAGATAAGTCACTTGAAATATTCTTAATCGTGTATATATATTGAGTATATATTTTGTCTTTTCTTGTGTGCGTTTAATTTCATATTGATTAGAATTTGCCCCCATAAGAGATGATCCTCTTTCTTCAAGAATTACAATTTATTTGTGCGTTTTGATTTTATTGAAAGTCTGCTTTTGTTACTCTTTTTTAAAATGATTTTGGTTATTTAAAGATAACTTTCTTACTGTTTATAATTTAATGTTTTATTTCGCTGTTTCTTATTTTATTTTAACTCGCATTTTCTTAAAAAGAGAAACACTTTATATTTCTCTAAGTATTCTAAATCGTTGTTTGTTGAATCGTTGTTTGTACTGACAAATGTTCCATTTTCTTCGCCTTCATTTCTTTTCTGTTTGTCGTTAGCGAAGATGATATTTCAAACCAGAAATTTTGTGCTGAATTTTTCAAACGCGAGGCTAAATTTGCTTCACACTTAGTTTGTCGATACGATACAAAAACTATTTTGTTATTTCATTTTTTTTAATATTTTCTCGACTTTCAACCATTTTTGTTAAACGCTTTCATTTTTTTATTAATTTCTTATTTCCCTCTTTATTTTGCCACTTCATTTTATAAATGTTATTTTCAAATCATATTTTAAGGTGTGCGCATGCGTTGTGAGTAAGCGTGTAGCAGCGGTGTGCGCATGCGCGACTTCGTTTAATTCATAACATCTACATCTAGAGTTTTATATTTGGAGTTATTTTTTTTTTGTTTTGTTTTTGAACAAATATTTCGCAAGTAACCTGAGTTGGTTTGATGTCATTTGATATAATTTTAGCTTTATGTTTTTTTTTTCCTGTGATATGCGAGTATATAGTTACAAGACAAAAATAAACGAGATGTTGAAAAGTTGGGAAATGACTTTCTGGTATTGATAATTTTCTCTTCAAAATTTTCTTCTTTTCCTGATGTTTAAATATATTTTTTTAACATGGAGAATTCACTTTTGGCAAAGATTTGTAGGTTTCGTATTTATAAAATTTCTCATGTTTTATATTTTGTTGTATTTTTTTTAAATCAAATCGTTAAAGAAAAGTTGAAAACTTAGTTTATTTTCTTTTCTCTTTTTTTTTAAATTACAGTTTTACAGACAAAATATTGCGTTAACCTTTTTTACGATTTAACTTGTGTTCAATTTTCACATCAGTGTATATTTCTATCGATTATGCAAAAATACACGTAAATATATTAATATTTCTATTCATCTAATTATAGTACTTAATCTACTAGGCACCAAATTCATCGATGGTGACTCTCCACATGTTCTTATCCTTTGTATTTTTAGGCATTGTTTCATTACACACTATTAAACCCGTTTCCTTTTGTGGATTATGAATTTTCACAAACGTGTTAGATAGACTATCTATTGATTTTCTCTGTCCTTACGACCGTCATTATGTCCTGTGAGTGTCAGATTCACCAAGCCTACTTTTCTCATTATGTGGTCTAGAAATCTATCAGTTTTTAATCCTTTATACAAGGTTTGTCTGAATGTAATGAGACTCGTGTTGCAAACAACAGACTACAGAGTTTCCCCCTTCAAAGTAATCCCACTTCTAGTCTAATGCATATCTAAAAATATCAAAAGCCCAACCTACATGGGACCCGAAAAGGTGGCAAAAAGTAATTTTTGTGGTGTATGCGAAACAGAGTTTCAACCTAATGAAAGAGAATATATTAAGGAAAATAATGAAAACAAGAAACAATGTAGGTCTTGACCTGGCAACTCGATTTCAGTCACTTTCTCACAAAAATGATGAGGCATCCGTCTGAGTTTATATAAATATTTTCATGGCAACTATTCTGCTGAGCTATTTTCACTGGTGCCCCAGCTGAATGAATTTAAGCTAGATTGGCATCTCGGTACCACCCTTTCACCGTCGATATGGTTAAATATAGCCATCTCTTCTACCCCAAAACCTTCTCGCACTTCCCGACAATGGAACTCTCTTCCGCTTACTTGCTTTCCCTGATAGCTATAATCTTAAAATATGATATCAATCGACATCTTCTGATGCCTTTAACTTGATCGCCATCCTTCATGTTATCCTTTCCTTAAACACCCCTCCTCACAATTGCTTGGTGTGAAATACTTAAAGAAGAAGAATGTAATCCTCTATTTTTATATATTTTCCCTCTTCAATCATAATGAAAAACAATACTTTTATTTTATTTTTATTTTCATTGTTCATAAATATGTAGTAGCGTCCTCCACGTGGTCGTGTAAAAACAGAATATCCTGATGAAAAAAGTCCCCTAACTACATAAAAACAAAGTTTTCTTAAATGCAACCGCCACTTCTACTCCCAAAGCGTCTTTTCTCGCACTTCCCAACAGTGGAACTCCCTTCCTCTTACTTGCTTCCCTGATAACTATAATCTACAAATATTCAAATGTAATGTCAATCGACATCTTCTGATGCCTTGATCTTGATCACCGTTCTTCTTATTATCCTTTCTTCAAACTCTCTTCTTTTCTCTTACTTTCACACTCTGTAACCCTTTGCGTGCTAGTGGCCCACTCGCCTTGCTTGGGGTGAAATGCTTAAAAAAATAACACTCTAAAATGATGGTAGAATTTGGTAGTGGTCACGTAATAGTGTCTGCCTCAAGAGCAAAGCCATGAGAAAATGAGAAACTTAACACTTTCACTGCTACTCATTTGCCCAGTGCTGCCCCCATCCGGCCAGCCATTTTAAAAGAAAATGCCAAATTTCAACCTCCATATTTTATTACACAGAAAACTGGCACCAGCGTGTTTTAAAGCATTCCATTTTCATGGATATACCTGGGAATGACTTACCAGATCAGTAATAGGTATACACATGATATCTTTTGAAGCATTGTCCTTTGTGATTTTACGATAGCTGGCCCAAAGGGACACTCATAAAAGCGGTATGCAAAAAACGTAGGTTTCAGTACTTAGCCAGCTGGAGCAAGGTAAGAAAAACGAAGATCTCCGTAGTTAGCAGCGGAAGTGTTAAAGTAAACACAACTAGCAAACACTATTTTCGTTTGCGACAATCTAATCTTTTGCCAAAGTAAGAAAATGGAATAATGTTTCAGCATAATTCT